>CM056394.1:22841669-23274856 GCA_029718625.1 Synaphobranchus kaupii
AAAGTGTCTTGACCTGACTGCACACCAACAGGATAGCACTCGCAGTCCCACTATGACATCAAAGTCTGTTTAAACTTTGCAGGATGTGGAACAGTCTTACTTTTTCAGATGACGAGTAACCATTTTACTCAGTGCTGCTTTGTGACTGAACCGTGTACATATTTGTGTAATCCAGAATATTCTTCAGGAAGCACAAATATAACGGTTTCTGTTTGAGGTTGCTAGCTCAAGGATTCTGTCTGAAGTTGCGTCATTACGAGAACGTTCTGAATGAAGTGGCTGAAATTTACTCATTGTTTTTTTTTAAACATTTTTTTCTTGAAACAGTGTTGCTTCAGTGTTCTTTTGAACGGCAGTGTTCCGTATCTATGCTTCAGTTAAAAATACGCCGTTACGACACTTTGTGACGTGTGAACACATTGGTGCCAGGCTGGAAGTTAATTAATGAGTGTAGCTGCTCAGTCCTGGTTTTGTGTGTGTGTGTGTGTGTGTGTGTGTGTGTGTGTGTGTGTGTGTGTGTGTGTGTGTGTGTGTGTGTGTGTGTGTGTGTGTGTCTGTGTGTCTGTCTGTCTGTCTGTCTGTCTGTCTGTCTGTCTGTGTGTTTGTGAGTCTGTGTGTGTGCGCGTGCATCACTGTCTTATTTTGCCTGCTTTATTTTACCTTGCTATACACACACACACACACACACACACACACACACACACACACACACACACACACACACACACACACACACACACTTTTAACTGAGTTTGCCCCAGGACCATATCCCTCATTTTGAGTTATAGTTATGTGTTATTGGCTGGAATAACCTGTTTAATATACAGTCAAGCCGGAAAGTCTGAACACTCCTTTCACCTATCCACATTTCATTACGTTACAGACATATTCTACAATAGATTGAGTTCATTTTTTGCCTCAAACATCTACACACAATAGCCAATAATGACGAAGTGAAAACAGGTTTTTAGAAAATATGCAATTTTATTTTACTGACAAAAATAGGTTATTTAGGGGTTACATATCTGTACACACCCTTAGCCTAATACTTGGTTGCTGCACCTTTGGCAGCGATTACAGCTTCAAGGCGTCTTGGGAAAGAAGCTACGAGCTTGGCACACTTGTTTCTGGACATTTTTGCCCATTCCTCTTGGCATATCCTTGCAAGCTCCGTCAGGTTGGATGGGGAGCGTCGGTACGCAGCCATTTTCAGCTCTTTCCACAGATGTTCAATTGGATTCAGGTCTGGGCTCTGGCTGGGCCACTCAAGGACATGCACAGACCTTCTCCGAAGCCACTCCTTTGTTCTCTTGGCTGTGTGCTTTGGGTCGTTGTCATGTTGGAAGGTAAACCTTCGCCCCACTCTGAGGTCCAGAGCGCTCTGGAGCAGGTTTTCTTCAAGGATCTCGGTGTACTTAGCTGCATTCATCTTTCCCTCTATCAGGACTAGTCGCCCCGTTCCC
Organism: Synaphobranchus kaupii; assembly: GCA_029718625.1. Classification (NCBI taxonomy): domain Eukaryota; kingdom Metazoa; phylum Chordata; class Actinopteri; order Anguilliformes; family Synaphobranchidae; genus Synaphobranchus; species Synaphobranchus kaupii. Next base: position 22,843,133 of record CM056394.1, read on the forward strand.
GCTGCTGAAAAACATCCCCACATCATGATGCTGCCACCGCCATGCTTCACTGTAGGGATGGTATTAGCCAGGTGATGAGCGGTGCCTGGTTTCCTCCAGATGTGACGCTTGGTATTCAGGCCAAAAAGTTCAATTTTGGTTTCATCAGACCAGAGAATCTTGATTCTCATGGTTTGAGAGTCCTCTAGGTGCCTTTTGGCAAACTCCAAGCGGGCTGTGATGTGCCTTTTACTAAGGAGGGGCTTCCATCTGGCCACTCTACCATAAAGGCCTGATTGGTGGAGTGCTGCCTGGATGGTTGATCTTCTGAAAGGTTCTCCCATCTCCACAAGGATATGCTGGAGCTCTGTCAGAGTGACCCTCGGGTTCCTGCTCACCTCCCTGGCCAAGGCCCGTCTTCCCCGATTGCTCAGTTTGGCCGGGCGGCCAGGTCTCGGAAGATTCTTGGTGGTTCCAAACTTCTTCCATTTACGAATGATGGTGGCCACTGTGCTCTTTGGGACCTGTAAAGCTGCATAGATTTTTCCGTACCCTTCTCCAGATCTATGCCTTGACACAATCCTGTTTTTGTGGTCTGCAGATAATTCCTTTGGCCCCATGGCTTGGAGTTTGCTCTGACATGCACTGTCAACTGTGGGACCTTATATAGGCAGGTGTTGGCAATCCCCAATCATGTCCAATCAATTGAATTTATCACAGGTAGACTCCAATTAAGTTGTAGAAACATCTCAATCAGTATCAGTGGAAACAAAATGCACCTCAGCTCACTTTTGGGTGTCATATCAAAGGGTGTGTACATATGATATTTTGGTATTTTGATTTTTAATAAATTAGCACAAATATCTAAAAACCTGTTTTCACTTTGTCATTATGGGCTATTTTGTGTAGAATTTTGAGACAAAAAATGAACTCAATCTATTGTAGAATATGTCTGTAACGTAATAAAACGTGGATAGGTGAAAGGAGTGTTCAGACTTTCCGGCTTGACTGTACAGTGTCTTGAACTTAAAAAGAACAATGATTATATTCGCCAACAAGTCTTATGTGGGAAATTCTAACTGCATTGCAGGTTGTCCTTAACAATATTTTATTTTGTTACTCATACTTATTATTGCTTTCAGCCAAACTCAAAATACTCTACATAATAAGGGGTATAAAAAGTAACATCAGTTTGTTACTCAAAACTTAGGACAAACTGCAGTAGAACGAACAGACTTTAATCTCTGTATGGTAAAGTCTGCTATAAAACTGCAGTATTAAATTTCCCATGAACAGGCATTTGATTGTAATGAACCATACCACCAAAGTAACCGATAACCTAATGGCACCCTACTGAAAATTCTCAGCAAAGCTCAGAAATTACTGAATCTTTATGGTGCAGATGCACTTTGTGTGAATGAATTGCAAATTCTACTTTTCAGAGCAAAGATAAGATTTCTCCTTTCACCAAGACTCCGAAGCTGGATCGGAGTGAACTTCTGGGAAGGGAGATGAAGGCGAGGCCTTCCATGAAGCGCAAGCTCTCCTTCACCGTCAGTCCGCCGCGCAACCAGGAGCGGGATTCTGACACGGGTGAGCGTCCCTGCCGACGTCCCTGTCTGTCACACGTGCGCCGATCGCCCCCTTGTGGTCAGCCACGGAACAGGCACTGACTGGCACTGCAAACAGTTGCACCAGCCTGGCTCCTCTTTTATACAGATCTGTGCAGATGGGTCATGGGAAGATAAGAGAGGAAATTCATAAATGCATTTATGAAACTCATTATTCTGTATTGTAAAGCTTTTTTTATTTCGTTTTTTGCTCTGCCATAATTACATGACAGAACCTCTGATATTAGCATGCAAATGCTGTTCTACGGTCTTTTGTGCAGTTGGAAGTATTTCCCAGAAAACCACACAATTTCAGAGCACAAACTTGTTTAAATGGTTCATTGGGTGATGGACACTAGGCATATTTTGAAGCTCTGTATTTGTTTTTCGGTGTAGTTAATTAACATGCCACAGTGTACTATTGTGTGTTTGGTAGTTTAAAAAGTTCACATGTGGTCAGTTTGGATTGAATGGGAATATTCAGGGTTGTAAATTAATTTAGCGTGTATATTGGCTCAGTTGGGCTAGATTTACCAGCCTTGAGAGGGATGAAACGGCACCACGCACAATTGTTTCATAAATTGGAATTTATTTGAAGGATGAAATCAAAACATGCTTTCAAAATATTCTTAGAAATCACCATCGGCTGATTCATTGCCCAATTATGTCAGTCATATCATGTTATATCATGTATTTATGTTTAATTATGAAGATCAGGAGTCATTTGAACAGTGCTAATTATTGTGACTTGCTGGGAATTTGGCTTGAATATTTATTACTGATGTTTAATTTTGAATTGTTATTACTGATACGTGATACAACATTTCACTGTTTATCATTCAGTATTAATTTGTTAAATGGTGATCTGAGACATTGGTGATGATATCCCAGCTTGCCTCACTCTCCCCCAGCCAATCATGGGCTGCTCCTAGTGCGTCTGCTCTCCCCCAGCCAATCATGGACTGCTCTGAATGTGTCTGCACTCCCCAGCCAATCATGGACTGCTCTGAGTGTGTCTGCACTCCCCAGCCAATCATGGACTGCTCTGAGTGTGTCTGCACTCCCCAGCCAATCATGGACTGCTCTGAGTGTGTCTGCTCTCCCCAGCCAATCATGGGTCTGAGTGTGTCTGTAGCCTTTCTAACTCACTTTCTGTCTCCTGGTTCGGAAACTCGGGAAAGACATGATGCCAATCTGCCTGCAAGTCTGTGTGTGCATTTTTTTAAATGCGTGCTTTGTGTGTGTGTGTGTGTGTGTGTGTGTATGTGCGTGTGCTTTGTGTGTGTGTGTGTATGTGTGTGTGGTGTGCTTGCTTTGTGTGTGTGTGTGTGTGTGTGAGATTTGTGTGCGTGCTTTGTGTGTGTGGTATGCTTTGTGTGTATGTGTGCGCATGCATGTGTGGTGTGCTTTGTGTGTGTGCGTGCTTTGTATGTGGTTCGCTTTGTGTGTGTGCGTGATTTATGTGCGTGTGTGTGTGTGTGTGTGCGTGCGCGCGCGCGTGTGCATTCCTCATTACTCTGATCTGTGTCTGTGTTAACGGGCGTGCTTTCCTCCCCTTGCTGTCCCCTCTGATCTGTCCGCTTGCACTGTAGATTCAGACCCAGGACACTCCAGTGAAACCTGGGGCGAAAGATTAACCCCTCCCTGTGGGATTTACTCAGGTAACAGCCAATCACACGCGCGTCTGCATCCGCAGCTCAGGCTTGTTGATGGCACTGATGGGCAGCTCCGATATCCTCCGGCTTCCGCCTTTGCCTTTGCACAGCTGATGTGACTCGTGGTTTAGACAGGAAGTGACCTCACCTGGGTGATCCAGGATTAAACCGCTTGCTAATTGAAAGGGAACTGAAGAATGTGCTGAATTCCAGGAGTCCAGGAATAGATCTGCCCATCAGAGACCAGCAGCAGGGGTTGGGACTGGTGGGGGTGTGGAGGGGGGGGGTGTCACTTTGTGTATTGTTTCAGGTTTTCTGTCTGCAGGAGTACATAAATGTGGGGTTGTTTCTGAGATTCTTTGCCCCCCCCCCCCCCCCAGATAAAGATGGTCCAGACAAAAAGAAAGTGAAAAAGGAGCCCGGAAACAAGAAGTCCACTCCTGTGAACATCCTGTTCGGGTATCCCCTGTCAGAGCGCAAACAGATGGCCCTCCTCATGCAGATGACAGCAAGAGACAACAGCCCAGGTCTGGACTCTTCTCTCAGCTCTCCCATACGCACCTGCACATCGCGTCTGCTCATATTGTGCCTCATGACATAAAATAACCCAAGGAAAGTGTTCGGTTGGATGGACCTAGAAGTTATGGTTCTGCTTTGCTTGGTCCTTCCAAATAAACAGTCCATCTTCGCTCTCTTTTTTTTTTTTTCTTTTAAAAAAAAAATCATTCTCTTTATTGTTTTTTTTTCTTTATTGCCACCCCCCCCCCCCCCACACACACACACACACACACTTCCTGTTTTCTGGTGTCTGCTGACAAATAAACTGAAGGTTGAGCATGGAAAGGTCTTAGCTTATTAATGCGAAAATGTTAAAGCATCTGAAGGCCAGCCTGGGTGGACACGCCTGACTACAGGTGATCAGAGCTGAAGGGCGAAGGCCTCACAGTCCACCTTCCTTTTCCTCCTCCAGACTCCACCCCCAGCCACCCCACGCAGGCGCTGCCGGTTCAGAAGAAGCTCCCCAGCTCCGCCTCGTCCAGGCAGAAGGACAAGGTCAACAAGAGGAACGAGCGGGGCGAGACCCCCCTCCACATGGCCGCTATCCGAGGCGACGCCAAGCAAGTCAGGGAGCTCATTAGCCTGGGGGCTGACGTCAACGTCAAAGACTTTGCAGGTGACTTTTTGTATGAACTGCCGCCCGTTTACAACTCATTTGTAGTAACTGCAACAGTTGGGTTTGGTACCCATAGCAGAATTACATGAAGTGCACAGATTTGAGATGGTTATGTGAGTTGGTCCAGAAGGCTACAGGAGGCCCATCGGGATAGAAGAACATTTTTTCAGATAAACTCAGTACTGTCTTCTCAGCAGTAAAAACTCAGAGTATAGGATATGTCTATGAATGACCCCGCAATGCTCTTCTCGCTCCTAGTCCTGCAAGATTAACGATAGCGCATTCTTTTTGTTTATTCTATAAGAAGTGTATGTTTTGTCTGGAAAAGGTGTTTAATCCACATTTGCGTCGCAGGCTGGACTCCGCTCCACGAGGCCTGCAACCTTGGGTATTACGACGTGGCCAAAGTGCTGATGGCCGCGGGGGCGGAGGTCAACACGCAGGGGCTGGATGACGACACGCCACTGCATGATGCATCCAGCAGCGGACACAAGGATGTACGTTTCCCTCTATTGCAGGGCGGAGCTCCATAACCGCCATAGCATAATGTCTCATGCCAACAGATCTGTCATTGTAATGGCTGGCATTTATATGGTGCTTTTATCGAACTCAAAACGCTTTCAAGTGATGAGGGGGAAACTCTCCTCAACCCCCACCAATGTGTAGCACCCACCTGGGTGATGCACGGCAGCCATTTTACGCCAGAACGCTCACCACACATCAGCCGAGGTGGAGAAGGAGAGAATGATTATAACCAATTAAGTTGGTGGGGTGTTTAGGTGGCAGGTTGAGAGAGCCAGATTGGGAATTTAGCCAATACACCGGGGAATCCCCTACTCTTTCCGATAAGTGCTATGGGATATTTGATGACCAGAGTGAGGCAGAACCTGGGTTTAGCATCTCATTCGAAAGACGGCGTCCCCCACAGCACGGCGGCACAGTGTCCCCATCACTGCACTGGGGCATTGGGTTTATTTGACCAGAGGGAAGATCGCCCCCTACTGGCCGACTAACACCACTTCCTTAGTCTTCCCATCCAAGTACTAACCAAGCCCACACCTGCTTGGCTTCAGCCATTAAGCAGGAGCAGTGTACATGGTGGTATAGCTGCTGACAATCTACTGTTACCCACATAAAAATAAACTGCGTTTCAGGGAGTTACCTTATCTGCGTCCTGGGTGTCGAATGCACCACCCTTTAAGTAAAAGGTAATCAGTTAAATATAGGTAAAATTGTCACTCGTTCACTTTCTAATTTGAACATTCAGCATTCACTAAGGTGTGCAATGTTCATGTGTACTGTACTGTTACCCACTGAGTCAATTCTGGTGATTCTGATTCTGGCTGAATCAGCTGCTTGCTCTTGATTCTGGTGATTCTGATTCTGGCTGAATCAGCTGCTTGCTGCTGATTGTGGTTTTATCTCCATTTTACTGCTCCCTGATTTTTGTGCGGCCTTTGATACTGTTGTAGTATAATGGTTAAGGAACTGGACTTGTAACCGAAAGGTTGCAGGTTCGATTCCCAGGTAGGACACTGCCGTTGTACCCTTGAGCAAGGTACTTAACCTGAATTGCTTCAGTATATATCCAGCTGTATAAATGGATAATTGTAATAAGAAGTTGTGTAAGTCGCTCTGGATAAGAGCGTCTGCTAAATGCCTATAATGTAATGTAATGTTGACCATAATGTTCTTCTGGAACCCCTTGAGAATTATGTTGGTGTAAGTGGCACATCTCTTTCATGGTTTAGATCATACCTATCAACAGGAGACATTTTGTTCTTTACAATAACTGTACATCAAATCATGTCAGGGTTAACTACGACGTGCCACAGGGTTCCGTGTTAGCTCCAATTTTATTTTCCATTTCTATGCACCCTCTCAGTAAACTAATTCAAAAATATGGTTTAGGATTCCATTCATATGCAGATAATACTCAACTATACATTTCCATCAAACCAAATAATTAGCAAAAATTGGAGAAACTAGAGGCATGCCTAACTGCAGTCAAAGGATGGATGACGTCAAACTTCCTGCTGTTGAATACGGACAAAACTGAGATGCTAATTCTTGGCCCTAAACAGCAGAGACTTAAATTCAATGGTAGATTTTGATGGGTATATATTATCGCATAGCTCCAGCATTAAGAATCTTGGTGTCGCGTTTGATCCTGACCTTTCATTTGAAAAACACATTAATAACATTACAAAAGACTGCCTACTTTTACCTCCGCAATATTGCCAAGATTCAACCTATCCTTTCTATGCCAGATGCAGAAACACTTGTCCACGCATTTGTAACATCTAGACTTGACTACTGCAATGCCATTTTCTCTGGCTTACCCAAATGTAGCATTGGCAAGCTTGTATTAAACGCTGCTGCTAGAATTTTAACCAGGACCAAAAAGTATGATCATGCCCCTGTCCTGACCTCTCTGCATCTCCCAGTCCAAGCTAGAGCTGACTTTAAGATACTCCTTTTAACATATAAAACACTAAGTGGGCTTGCACCATCTTATCTGTCAGATCTCATTACCCCCTACACACCATCAAGGCTTCTTCAATCCCAGAATGCAGGTCTCCTGATGATCCCGAGGATTAAAAAGAAATCAGCAGGCAGCAGGGATTTCTCTTACCAAGCCCCCACCCTTTGGAGTAGCCTCCTCTCTCTGATCAGAGATGCTGATTTAGTCAAAATCTATTAAAAGCAGACTTAAGACATATTTATTCTATCATATAACCCTGCTATAAGACTTATTATCTTATCTGTCTGTATCCATATTTACATTTATATTCCTTTTATTTGATCATCCTCTATGCTTTTTACTGATTTTACTGCTTTTATTGTTTCTTTTATTGTATTTTATTTTGTACTTAGTCTTACCTAAATTGACTGTCTAGTTTACTGTTTTTAAATTGACTTGTTTTTAAATCCTTGTGAAGCCCTTTGAGGCATGCCTTGCAATATTGGGCTTTAAACAAATGAAACTTGACTTGACTTGGCTTCATTGCCCTGGAATAGTGAACATTATAGAAGATGAAATCAGCTTCTGTTTTGAAATATCTAAAGGGAAAATGGCCCCTGCTGGCTCCTTAAAAGGCGGTTCTTGTGACATGGGAGTACCTATCGTGGGTGTGTCATGGCCCGACCATTACACTGTCATTAATTGCTACTTGGAATGTTGGTGATTGATGAGTGTATGAATTAGGCCTTTTTTCTTTGTGCACTAATTGTAAGTCGCTCTGGATAAGAGTGTCAGCTAAATGTCTAAAATGTAAATGTAATGATTGAAGCGATTACTGTGATCAGTTGGTTCCATGCTAATCATGGTGTGTTCACTAGAATTTTATCATTAAAACAGTATAAACAGACAGTGTTATTACTGTGAAATACGCCCCAGCGTTTAATGTTATGCCACTGCTATATGACCACTGATCTGATCACAATCCATAATTCAAATGTACATATTTATATGTTTATATTTTATATAGTTTGATATTTGCATTATCATTGTATGTTCATAATTTATTTTACACATAAATGTAGCAGTCGTACAATGTCAGGTTTATTCTGGTTATAGTGTAGGCCCTACAGGTGTTCATCTGATGGTTCACCTTTACTCTGGTTATAATGGAGGCCCTACAGGTGTTGGGCTGATGGTTCACCTTTACTCTGGTTATATTGGAGGCCCTACAGGTGTTGGGCTGATGTTTCACCTTTACTCTGGTTATAATGGAAGCCCTACAGGTGTTGGGCTGATGGTTCACCTTTACTCTGGTTATAATGGAGGCCCTACAGGAGTTGGGCTGATGGTTCACCTTTACTCTGGTTATAATGGAAGCCTTACAGGTGTTGGGCTGATGGTTCACCTTTACTCTGGTTATAATGGAGGCCCTACAGGAGTTGGGCTGATGGTTCACCTTTACTCTGGTTATAATGGAAGCCCTACAGGTGTTGGGCTGATGGTTCACCTTTACTCTGGTTATAATGGAGGCCCTACAGGAGTTGGGCTGATAGTTCACCTTTACTCTGGTTATAATGGAGGCCCTACAGGAGTTGGGCTGATAGTTCACCTTTACTCTGGTTATAATGGAGGCCCTACAGGAGTTGGGCTGATAGTTCACCTTTACTCTGGTTATAATGGAGGCCCTACAGGTGTTGGGCTGATGGTTCACCTTCACTCTGGTTATAATGGAAGCCCTACAGGTGTTGGGCTGATGGTTCACGTTTACTCTGGTTATAGTGGAAGCCCTACAGGTGTTGGGCTGGTTATAATGGAGGCCCTACAGGAGTTGGGCTGATAGTTCACCTTTACTCTGGTTATAATGGAGGCCCTTCAGGAGTTGGGCTGATAGTTCACCTTTACTCTGGTTATAATGGAGGCCCTACAGGTGTTGGGCTGATGGTTCACCTTTACTCTGGTTATAATGGAGGCCCTTCAGGAGTTGGGCTGATGGTTCACCTTTACTCTGGTTATAATGGAAGCCCTACAGGTGTTGGGCTGGTTATAATGGAGGCCCTACAGGTGTTGGGCTGATGGTTCACCTTTACTCTGGTTATAATGGAGGCCCTACAGGTGTTGGGCTGGTTATAATGGAGGCCCTACAGGAGTTGGGCTGATGGTTCACCTTTACTCTGGTTATAATGGAAGCCCTACAGGTGTTGGGCTGGTTATAATGGAGGCCCTACAGGAGTTGGGCTGATGGTTCACCTTTACTCTGGTTATAATGGAGGCCCTACAGGTGTTGGGCTGGTTATAATGGAGGCCCTACAGGAGTTGGGCTGATGGTTCACCTTTACTCTGGTTATAATGGAAGCCCTACAGGTGTTGGGCTGGTTATAATGGAGGCCCTACAGGAGTTGGGCTGATGGTTCACCTTTACTCTGGTTATAATGGAAGCCCTACAGGTGTTGGGCTGGTTATAATGGAGGCCCTACAGGAGTTGGGCTGATGGTTCACCTTTACTCTGGTTATAATGGAGGCCCTACAGGTGTTGGGCTGGTTATAATGGAGGCCCTACAGGAGTTGGGCTGATGGTTCACCTTTACTCTGGTTATAATGGAGGCCCTACAGGTGTTGGGCTGGTTATAATGGAGGCCCTACAGGAGTTGGGCTGATGGTTCACCTTTACTCTGGTTATAATGGAAGCCCTACAGGTGTTGGGCTGGTTATAATGGAGGCCCTACAGGAGTTGGGCTGATGGTTCACCTTTACTCTGGTTATAATGGAAGCCCTACAGGTGTTGGGCTGATGGTTCACCTTTACTCTGGTTATAATGGAGGCCCTACAGGAGTTGGGCTGATAGTTCACCTTTACTCTGGTTATAATGGAGGCCCTACAGGTGTTGGGCTGATGGTTCACCTTTACTCTGGTTATAATGGAAGCCCTACAGGAGTTGGGCTGATAGTTCACCTTTACTCTGGTTATAATGGAAGCCCTACAGGTGTTGGGCTGATGGTTCACCTTTACTCTGGTTATAATGGAGGCCCTACAGGAGTTGGGCTGATGGTTCACCTTTACTCTGGTTATAATGGAAGCCCTACAGGAGTTGGGCTGATAGTTCACCTTTACTCTGGTTATAATGGAGGCCCTACAGGTGTTGGGCTGATGGTTCACCTTTACTCTGGTTATAATGGAAGCCCTACAGGAGTTGGGCTGATAGTTCACCTTTACTCTGGTTATAATGGAGGCCCTACAGGTGTTGGGCTGATGGTTCACATTTACTCTGGTTATAATGGAAGCCCTACAGGAGTTGGGCTGATAGTTCACCTTTACTCTGGTTATAATGGAAGCCCTACAGGTGTTGGGCTGATGGTTCACCTTTACTCTGGTTATAATGAAGGCCCTACAGGTGTTGGGCTGATGGTTCACCTTTACTCTGGTTATAATGGAAGCCCTACAGGAGTTGGGCTGATGGTTCACCTTTACTCTGGTTATAATGGAAGCCCTACAGGAGTTGGGCTGATAGTTCACCTTTACTCTGGTTATAATGGAAGCCCTACAGGTGTTGGGCTGATAGTTCACCTTTACTCTGGTTATAATGGAAGCCCTACAGGAGTTGGGCTGATAGTTCACCTTTACTCTGGTTATAATGGAAGCCCTACAGGTGTTGAGCTGATGGTTCCCCTCTTTGTCACTCTGCAGATTGTGAAGCTGCTGCTGAGGAATGGAGGAAACGCTTTCCAGGCCAACAAGCGCGGCGAGCGTCCGGTGGACGTGGCGGACTCCCAGGAGCTGGAGCGGCTGCTGAAGGGTGAGGTCCCACTGTCCGAGCCAGAGGATAGCTCCTCAGGTGGGTCCACACCGTAAAGAGACACTGTGCTGCCATCGCTCAATATTAATGTGCTTCCTCTGCAAGCTTGCATTCAACATATTGTTAATTTCCTCTGCGAGAGATTTTCAGGATGTTTACTAAGGGTTGCTGAAGCAGTTACTTAGATTTTATCCATTATCCATTTTAAACAGTGGGGTATTTAAGGTAAGAATTAATATTAATCATTTAATTTTTGCCTTGGGGACAGGGTAGAAATTAATGGATTTTAGGAATAGTGTAGATGTGGACTATTCCAAGTGCCACTTAGTAATTAGTTGTTAGTAATTTAATTTACAGGAGTCCTTTAGTTGCAAAATGTATATTTTTCTAATTTTTTAAATATTGGAGCACTCAAAAAAAATCAATGGTATTCAGCCAGAAGTACATCATTGCAATATGGGAGTTAACCCCTTTGCGAAGATGCCTAGTGATAATGCCACCGGCGGTATCATTTTGCTCAACTGAGTCATTCGTTGCTCCTGCAGCCAAACTATTACGACGATTTGTGACAACTCTGCTGAATAGAGAGTTTCTAAGTGTCACTATTTTCCCGTAGCAAGTCCATTTAACAAGCAACCCGCACCTAGTCTACACCTACCCATGCGTGACATAGTGGACAATAGCATCTATGTGTGAGTTCATAAATATATTTATTCATCATATAAAATTAGAATTCCGTCATAAGATAAACCCAACAATAGCCTGATCGTATGCCAAAAACGCAGTGAAAAGCCCTGCTCACTCAAATGTGAAATTATTGTCTCATTGTACCACGTATTACAATGATTATCTGCTACTAAATATGAAGTAAATATACAATCCTACAATTGGTTTTCCAGATAGAGATGTTCCTTTCAAAATTCATTGCTCATTTATTGTGTGGTACAATCCGTTTAAGAAATATACAACACTTTTTACTGCTATTACACTATCTGAAACGCCGACTCGTAATACACCCCATGCCCCGCAAGCCTGTCTCATTCATTACAGTTCATTCTGGTTTAATTGTCGGCACTTTATAGTACATTATAACCTTAGCAGCGGTATATGCAACGTCTTATTGGGTGCTTTGAAAAATTATTTGCAGGCCAGCGTAACGGTAGTTTTCATTTTAACGGGAGTATTCCCTTTCCTGATATGTAAGTATTTTTGCGTCTAAAATACGGTTTGTCTCGCTGGCTACATATGTACCTTCGTTTTTTCCACTTGAGCACTTTCTCTCTTTCCAATATGATTGATAGGCCTATTGTTATTTTCGCATTTTGAGTGCATATCACATACTGTAGTGCAATCGTTAAATTTATTTATGATGTAGGCTACCGATTTTCATTGAAGATAGAACATTTGGCAGCATTTTACAGATGGTGGAATACTATTTTATTTTCATGTTATCGTACATAATATAGGCTATGGCATATATACTAGTCACTTAGGGCATGGCAAATGCTCATTCCAATTTACTGTGCGCTGATATGTGGTAGATTAATGTAAAAATTTTCCTTGGAGTCATTATGAATAAGAACATTAAAAAAAAAAAATACAGAAAAATGCAATCCTGGGCCTAAAGTATACATACTGTAGAGTACAGGGAAAAGTGATGTTTTATTGAGGTACAAGAGTGAATGATTAGGCTACATATTTAGGTGTATGTAACACTGTGATATCAATTCTTTTTTATCTTAAACCATCAGAAGGAGCACATTTATATGCTTTATAATGGACAAAACTAATTTTATTCATTTTATGACATTTTATGTTTTGCATACTGATGAAAATATAGTAATTACCACTTGAAAATGATGCAAAAGTGAGTTTTATGAGCCAAAACTGTTGATTTGTAGTTAAATATCTTTCTTTTTTTTGTTGCATTTTTCCAAAGTTTCTTTGCATTTGTGGCATTTTATTTTGACTTAAATTATGAAAATTAACAAATCTAAATTTATATTGTAAATAGTACACCTGTCTTATTTCATTTAAGCCATTTACCAAGTTTATGTGATGCTCACACCTGGAGTTATAAAGCCTTAAACAGAGCACCCCCTAAATAGGTGAGAATTGACTAAATTTGCCATCTGCGCGAAGGGATTAATAAGACCTGCAGTGAATGGGGTTTTCAAATAACTTCAAACCATTATGCAGACATGAGAGGAGATGCTAATGAACTGGAAAAGTTTCACAGAAACCATTTTAAATGAAGTCCAAAGGAATATCTAATGGTAATTTTCTCTTGTAATTTCAGTTGCCAAGGTTTTCAAACACGGAAATTATGCTAACTGTTCTGACATTATACTGGTATTCCTTAAAATCCATTTACCAGGATAGGATTGCGAAATACATACATAACTACAGATTAAAATTTACTGAACTGTTTGGAACTATAGAAGCATTCAGATGTGTTAATATTACCAATACTTTATTTCTTTTTCTGCAGAATCAGAAGACCCCCCATCTGTTAACCCCTCCAGTGTGGATGACAACATGGAGTTCTCGGACCCGGAAAAGGACTCGGATGGCAAGCAGGCTAACCTGGTCAAATCATCGGCCTCCATGTCTGGGCTAGATGAGTATGAGTTCAAGGATGAGGAAGAGGAGGAAGAGGATGACCTGAGCAAGGCGCTCAATGACAGGCATATCCTGCGGAGGGAGCTGAGGCAGCGAGAGAAGGATGAGAGGGATGGCAGCCACTTCCTGGCTAAGCAGGACAAAGGGAGCAACAAGTCCAAAAAGGCTAAAACATCCCGCGTCCTGTACTGCAGTTCAGACAGCTCCAGTGATGAGGCAGAGCCCCCTCCAGAAAGGAAGGCCTCCCCCACCTGCTCCCTGGCCTCCGCCGAGGGACCCAGGCTGGAGAGCAGGAATAAAAAAGACCTGAACCTTGCAGCAGAACACAAGGACAAGGGCAAGGTCAAGAAAAAGTATAAAAACCAGAGCAAAAACAAGGAGAACCAGGAGCTGAAGGAGGACGGCAAGGAGAATAGCAAAGTGCCGTTCTTCTCCTGCTCTGCCTCGGCCGGGGCAGAGACCCCAGAGAAGTCAGGAAGAGAGGAGGACTCCTTCAAGATGTCCTTCAGCCCCAAGGACGACTCCTCCGTTCATCTCTTCCACCTACCATCAGCCAGATCTCCCAAGCTCAACCACAGCCTGGCTGACAAGCAGCCGGCTCCGCTCAAGCAGGAAAATGCCAAAACCTGTCTGTCTGTCACAGGCGGCCCGTGCCAGGTGGATGGAATAAAACAGGACCGCCACGCAGAGCCAGACTATGCCATGGAGAGCTCCAGCAGCAGAGGCGCCAAGCACAAGGAGAAGAGCAAGCACCACCATAAAGAGCTCAGCTTGGATGTCCACGACAGGAGCTCCAGTCCCTGCAAGGAGGATGCCGCCATAGACAGTCCTGAAGGGGCCTTAAGGAAAACCGACAAAGAGGGCAAAGTTGTCAAAAAGTACAAACTGAAACACCGGGAGAAGGACAAGCACCGCAAGGACTGCGAGGTAGAGAAGGACAGGCATAGACAGAAGGAAGTCAGGAAGGAGGGGCACAGGAACCTGGAGTTCGACCGGGAGTTCTGGAAGGAAAACTTTTTCAAAAGCGATGAGAATGAAGAGCCCCTGCCAGGGAGGACGGAGACCACTGAAGGTAGTTCCCCACACAAAACGGCGGACTCTTCCCCCGTCAAGGAGGAGAAGGCAGGCAGAGAGAAACACAGCAGCAGCAGCAAAGACAGGAGGCAGAAAGAGGAGCGAGAAAAAGACAAAGCTGTGAAAAAGGAGAAGGATCTCCCCTGCAAGGAGGAGAAGGGAAGGGAGCTGAAAACCAGTGAGCAGGAGGAGAGGACGGACAGCCTGGCTTTTGACCGAGGGAATGAGGAGTCCACGCACAGCAGTGCTGTGAAAGAGGAGCAGGATGAGCAGCCTGTAACAGAGAGACACACTGAGCAAGACCTGTGGGATCAACCAGAGAAAAGTGCCCGGGACAAAACAGAGAAGAGGGCTTTGGGGAAGGAGAGGGATGCTGAAAAGACAGACAAAAAGCATTCTGACAAAGAGAAGAAAATAAAAGGTGAGAACTCCCCAGACAAATCAGAGCCAAACAACTGCACGGACAGGTGGAAAGAGCGGGAAAAGACGACAACAGGCTCCTCCCACTCGCTCGGAGACAGGAACCACAAGGAAAGCGAAAAGCTGAAGGCCATCCTGACAGCCAAAAAGCCTGAGGAGAACAAGAAGAGCAGAGAGAGGCCTGACAGGAAAAGTGAGAAAGAGAAGGTGGAGAAGGAGCGCAGTCTCAGTGAGAGCAGGGACAGAGAGAGGAACAGCACAGACAAGAGGGGGAAAGCTCCTGAGAAGGCTCCCGATCAGGGCAAGCTTGACCGTGTAAAGGAAAAAGAGAAAGATGGAGACAAAAAGAAGAAGGAGAAAGGGAAAGACATCACCTCTTCCAGCTCCAACCTTAAATTGCTTTTGGAGGAGAAAAAGAGCAGTGCCTCCGAGAGCAACAGGATGTCCCACGAAAAGACCACCTCCTCAAAGCTGAAGGAAGAAGTACTCCGAACACCAGAGAAAGACCGACGCGATCGGGACAAAGACGCTGACAGACACAGAGACAGGGACCGGCACAAAGACAGGTCCCAGCCTGCCAAATTCAGCAAGTCCAAGTCAAATGAGGCTGAGGCCGACCGAGTCAAACCTAAAACCTCTCCAGCCCCCAGGGACGTCCGGCCCAAGGAGAAGAGGCTGGTCAACGATGATCTCATGCAGACTAGCTTCGAGCGAATGCTGAGCCTGAAGGACCAGGAGATTGAGCAGTGGCACAGGAAGCACATGGAGAAGATCAAGCAGAAAGAGAGGGAAAGGATGAAGCAGCGGCCCGTGGTGGATTCTGGAAAGCCGAAGAGCAAGGACCGTTCAAAGACCTCAGTGGGCGAATCCTGCCACAGCAAGGAGCTTCTGCGTTCCAAGAGCTCAGAGACCTCTGAAGTCCACAGCCGAGAAAAGGTGTTCAAGGATGCCACCAGCTCAAGGTCATTCTCCCTGGATGCTAAGTGCCTCCCCCACTCTGGAAAGCTGGGCCTCGGCCTGGAGAACAGTCTGAGCCGCTCCCCCCGGCCCGAGGGCGAGAGGTCGGGCCTCATGTCCAGATCGGTGTCCATGATCTCCGTGGCTAGCTCAGAGGACTCCTGCCAAGCAGCTGCCCTCACGCCCAGGCCCTTAGCTGAGTACGACTCAGACTTTGCTCCGGAAGGTTCAGATTCCCAGCTCTCTTCCTCGCAGTCTTCCTTCATCGTCCACCCAGCAAGGTCCCCTGCTGTCTTTGAAAAGGAATCTGAAGGCCTGCTTGATGCAGCTCAGCGTAGCAGGTCTTCCATTCCTGTCAGACATGCATCACCATACCTGAGATCCATCTTGGACGAAGATATGAAAGTTGCGTTGACTGATGGGAGACCCTCTGAGGATCCTGGAAAGGTCAGTACAGTGGTACACTCCAGCGGGGAACATGCAAAGGGTCCTCTGCCCCCTCTGCCCGACAGCAGTGTGGCACCTGCTCAGGACAGCCACAGTGGTCAAAGTCTGCCCCCTCCAAGCCTCAGTCATTTCAGCCCTGATACTGAGAACATCACCAGTAGTGTAATTGAGGGGAACACCTCAAAAACTCACCTCCCAGTCACATCGAACAACAATGATTCTCTAAATAAGGACTTTGATGAACTCAACAGTCAACAGGCCACCCATTCAGACAACAGACAGCAAATCACTCCAGAACTTAAAAGGCCTTGTGTTACAGACCCTCTGTCAGAGAAGACCATGTTCTGGCCACCAGCGGAGAATTGCAGGACAGAGAGCTCCAGCCAGAAATCAAACACTGAACATAATGACAAAGAATCCAAAGACTCTCTATCTGAAGATGCCTCAGAAGGAACATTCTCATCGCCTCTGGTCTCTCAGCAGACATTCTCCATAAACCCCCAGGAACCTGCAAAACACTGTCCTGAGCCTTCGCAGGGAGGGGATGAAGCTTCATGTCCTGGTTCTGAGCTACAAGAAAAGGCTGAACTGTCAGAGGGCACAGCTGACAGCAAAGAGGAGGAGCTGAGGAAGGGGAATGCATGGAGCGATGGACCCGGGGGTGTCGGGGCAGAGTGGGTGAGTAGCCCGGGGCCCTCCAAGGCCCCACTCTGTAACAGCACTCACAGGACTGACAGAAGCACAGGTGATTCAGTGCTCATTTCCACAGCGGGCAGCATGGAGAGCAAGGTCATTCCAGATGATATGGAGGCTGAGGATTTGGGCTCTAAAGACTCCAAGGACTCTACAGGCCCTAGCGAGCTTCCTTCAGAGAAACATGAAGGCAGCTGCCCCACACCGTCTCCTGCCGCTGGATCCAGCTGTGCAGGCCCCGACTACAAAGCAGAGGATCTGGCTGATGCTCCTGAGAGCAAGGAGAAGAGCAGTGTGGAAGCATTGGAAATGGCAGAGCCCCCATTACCCGATGTCCCCCAGACACTCCCGCTTGGTGAAGTGAAGACAGAACCGGTTGAAACTGCCCCCGATCACACTGCCACAGAAGAGAACTCTCAGCAACAGGAACAGCTTGAGGCATCTGCAGTACCACAGTGTGGCCTGCAGGGGGACCCTCAGACAGAAACCAGTAGCACCTCCTCAGGAAGTTCATCTCCACTGCAAGAGGAGGGTGACTTGCTGGGTACCAAGGTCAAGACACGGCCGCTGGAAGAGGAGGACATCCAAGCGCACCACCCGCGGAAGAGGAAGATGCCACGGGTGTCGCAGGTCAGCCCCAGTGCCCAGCAGACTAAGGACAAGGCCCAGCAGTCCCTGGCAGCCATTGTGGACTCACTGAAGCTGGAGGAAATCCAGCCGTACCAGACGGAGAGGGCTAACCCCTACTACGAGTTCCTGCACATCCGCAGGAAGATTGAGGAGAAGCGGAAGGTGCTGTGCAGTGTCATCCCCCAGGCGCCCCAGTACTATGACGAGTACGTCACCTTCAACGGATCCTACCTCCTGGACGGAAACCCCCTCAGCAAGCTGTGCATTCCAACTGTAAGTAAACAGTCAGTCAGATTACAGTACAGTTTTGGTGGCGCATCCTCATGAAATTAGTTCTGGCTACACATTGTTAAACTGCAGAAAGACTGATAAGGATGGTGTGGAAGGGAGAGAGTGAGCACAAAATCAGAATGCAGCGGGAAAAGATGACATCACACATCTCATACGAATGCAGTTTGATGCAAAAAATGCAACAAAAAAAAAGAAAAACTATTCTCATTCCATTTCGTGTTGAATTACAGATAACGCCACCACCCTCATTGCCTGACCCTCTGAAAGAGATGTTTAAACAGCAGGAAGTGGTACGCATGAAGCTGAGACTGCAGCACAGCATTGAGAGGGTACGTAGTTCCCGATGAAGACCGCTTCATTTTTACTTTCCTGTGAAAATAGTTCAGTGTTTTCAGACCTTCTTCTGTCCTTACAGATGTATCCATCCCACCACTAATGGTGATCTCACTGTTGTTTCCCCCCCCCAGGAAAAGCTGATAGTTTCCAACGAACAAGAGGTCCTGCGCGTCCATTACCGTGCAGCGAGAACACTAGCCAATCAGTCGCTTCCTTTCAGCGCTTGCACGGTCCTGCTGGATGCCGAGGTGTACAACATGCCCCAGGACGCACAGGTAATGAACCCTGTTCAGCCATATTTTATTTATATGTATGCCCTATTTTTACCTGCTCTCCAAATTTGGAGTGCACAACAATCACAACTGTAAGCATGTCCATCACTACAACATACTCTTGAACTTGAAGAGCACTCCAAAAGTGCTCCTGCCGGTACTCCAAAGTCCACCGGCAGACCAGTAGTTGACTAGAGCAGTCACTGGAACCCTGCAGACCGGATCCTGACTTCTCTTGGCAATGCTATAGCTAATAATGCACTGTCCAATGGGGCTGCTGGTCACAATCAGTACTGGAAAAACTGTGGGGCTTATCGCTGCGCCCACTTCAGCCAAGTACAGCACCAACAGCCTCATAACTGCATTTATGTCATTTATGAATTTATGAGTGGTGTAACTGTGAGCCTCTCAAATACCGTGTGTAATCTTGGCCTTGTTTAATATTTGTTTTGGCTTTTTTTTTTTTAAGGGAGAAGATGGTAAAACGTCTGTTCGGGACAGGTTCAATGCCAGACAGTTCATGTCTTGGTTACAGGACGTGGATGACAAGTTTGACAAACTAAAGGTGAGATTTCTCTATGCTGGGATTGCTGAAAGATGTGTTTGAAGCTGTGAACCTGGATATAAGAGAGCTGGATATAACAGGATTCAGAAGTGTGTTCTCTGATAACAGCACACTAATGGTGATTCTGCAAAATATTTAGGCTAAAGAGGAAAACGTCCAGTCACGTATGAGTCCCAGGTTTCATGCCAAGCTGGGCTCAATACATCCAAATGACAGATTTCACAACTGTGACTAAAGCTTCAATTTCTACCTTCTAAGTGTTCATTGGCAGGCCTGAATTTGCTCAGCAAGCCTAAGTGTTAGCCAACGCTAACTTTTATTATTCTAGTGCAGACGTGCGCAACTTCAGAAAACAGCAATTAGACTGCAGACTATGATTTCAGCAACAGGTGTTTCACATTCCTGCTCCGAACATGATCGTGAAAAATGGCCGTGCGATTTTTTGAAAACGTGTAAAATTGTTTCCTGTTTTAGATGCAATTTGCAGTTGGCAGATGGAACAGGTGCTGAGAATGACGATTTCTCCCAGGGCCTGAGACCCGTGATCTTAAGTGACACATCTGTGTTCACTGTGGCGCGTTAATTTCGGCAACAGTTCACCCGGGCTTTTCAGCACCTCCCATCACACTGTGTTACGCAGGTCCTGCATAGTACATCCAACCCAAACACTACAGTACAGTAAGCTGCCACCTACCCATGTGGCTCCTGAAACACAAGTACTTCTCTGTACATGTGTATATAAAAGGTGCCAACAGATGGCAGTATGGAAAAATACAATCAAGGGAAACTATCAAGATTCAATTTCACGTTGTCATTTCCGCATATTAAACAATAATGAAGTTGGGCTACTGGCCAGAGCATCCGCAGATCCTTTTTAAGTAGGGATCACTTCCTTAAAACTGTATGAACTGTTAGTGACTGTAGTGGTTCTGTACTTAACAGTCCCTTGCATCTGTGTCCTTGTCTCTCTCTTCCTCTCTCTCTTTCTATCTCTCTCCCTCCCTCCCTCTCTCTCTCTCTCGCTTCATCCCTCTGTCCCTCCCTCCCCACAGACGTGTCTCCTGATGCGGCAGCAGCACGAGGCGGCAGCACTCAACGCAGTGCAGCGGCTGGAGTGGCAGCTGAAATTGCAGGAGCTCGATCCCGCCATGTACAAGTCCACCAGCATCTTCCAGATCCCCGAGTTCTACATCCCGCTCGTCGACGTCAACGACGACTTCGACCTCACTCCCATATGAGGGGCAGACCCCCCGCCCCGCACGCCGGCGGACTCCCCTGAGGAGGTGGCGCCCTTCCGAGAAGTGCAAAAAAAAAAAAAAAGAAGCACTTAAAAAGCACGGGAGGTTCAGGGTCAGTCGTGGAACACCGTGTGACACTCTGGAGATGAAGCCCAGAACCCTTCCTCCCATTATTTATAAAAATAACTGTGCGTGTGCACGTTATGTGAGGCTACCAACTGCCCCCCCCACGAGCCCTGAGACCCTGGGGCTACTCCAACTGCTCCCCCCCCACCCCCCCTCGAGCCCTGAGACCCTGGGGCTACTCCCCAGGGGTGCGGGAAGCCTGGTCACATGGGTGTCGGCATAGTAAGGAATGTGGCTGTCACTTACACATAAGCAGCACTTATCACAGGGTACAGGGCCCAGGGTCTGATAGGTTGAGAGCCCCAGAGAGAGCTTATAGGGGAGAGAGGGAGAGAGTGATAGAGGCTAGAGAGGGGGAGTGAAAGAGGGGTAGAGAGGGAGAAAGAGGAGAGAGAGGGGCCTTGTCACTGCAGTTCACAGCCTGAGAGAGCTTTGCCACTTCTTCACCTCGCTGAACAGGACTGTCATAGAGGTGTCACTTCAAGGTGTTTTTAAGTGGAAGTGTCCATACCTGTACAGACTGTGCTCTTAATTATTATTTTTTTTAACTTATTTTATACGTACAGATTGTGCATTTTGTAAATAGCCATGTAATTATTTGTTTCTAACACATGTAAAAAAATAAAAAATAAAAAAAGAAATTAAAGAAATTGATATTTTGATTGTAAACTTGTTTTGTCTAATGTGTTGAATGGACCAAAGTCGAGGTGTTTTTATTTTTTTATTTTTTTTTTGTTTCAGTTTTTTTTATTTTTTTTTATTGAGTATTTTTGTGTTGTTATTGGCTAATTCTTAAGCATGTTTGGAGTTTGTTTTGTTTAGTTTTGTTCCTTCCCCTCGTGTTCTCCTATGGGCAGGTGTTTTGACTTGTGATCTTAATGCTGTGCATGCATTGCAGGTTTGTACTTCTTTTCCAGAAAGCTGGACTGTTGTGAGATTTTCCAAATCGTCCCTGCTTTTTCGTCGCAGGTCCGTCGTCTCGTGCAACACTGTGCTGCTTCCTCACCTGTGTGTCCATTGCATTGTCACGCACACTTAAAAAAATAAAAATAAAAACAGCAAGATTCAGTGTTGCTTCTAAACACAAAATTAAAATTACTTTTACAGTTAAGTGTAAGATCACAACAAAACCTATTTTTGCAACATAATGCCTTTGAACTATGGTTCTAAAATGTCTATTTTAATATTTACTTGTTACATGATATGTACATATCTGTAATATATAATTGAATAAATTTTATTTGTTGTGAAATCCGAAATATATTGTACTATTCTGTTTTACTTCCTTTGCTATTTTCTTCTGTAACAGAGAAAATAAACGAGCCTGATAATATGCTCATTCTCTACACATTTAAAGGCATATAGTATAGTATATTTCCTTCGCATGCAGTTTTATTGTTGGCTGTAACCACACTGAATGCAAATCTGCCATATTCTCGTCTGCCCTATACATGTTTCTAACCTCTCGCTATGTTGGCATGATGCCACATTGTCTGAACTAGCATAATAGTGTGATTTCTCCTCTATCACCTAGAGCCCACTACTGTCAGTGTCTGGTGCGGCTTCTACTTCAAATCAGAACTTTAAGCCTCAAGTTAATTTGTAGAATAAATATAGAATAAGTATTTTATCAAGCCCTTAAAAACCCCAGTGGTCATATAGGAGTTTTTCCATCCAGTAGATGGCAACACACACACACACACACACAATTATTAAAAAGAGAGATCCTTTGTTCAAAAGCCTCACCAGGTGAAGTTCCACTTTGGAGTAAAAACAATCAGCATGGAACATTGAGGCCGGGGAATTTTCAGCTGTGAGAAATGCTTTCGCTGAAACCCGTAATTAACTTAACTTTGGACAGCTAGGAAGGCCTAAGGAATTTTCTTTAAACTAAAAACTGTTTAAAGAACCAGCCCCATACCTTGTCAAATGTTTCTGCTTCTAGTCAAATGGTATGGTAATTAGTTCTTTACTGTAATGTTCAGGTTTTCATTTTACTGATGGGTCTGTTTTTTTTTAAACTGACGCAGACAACGCAGTAGGCTTTTTGTTGGGGGGGGGTTTACTAGCCTATGACCTTCAAGTGGCTCCTCGAATCAGTTTTCATACCAATCGGCTCAGTATAAATATAAATCTGACCAAACAGCACAGAGGATCTTTAACAGGACGACGCACAGCTGCACCTCTTGTCAGTTCAAGTACAACTCCACAGTCAAGATCTATTTCAACTCCCTGCTGCAACATCAAAGAGCACGTCGGTATACGTGCATTCCAGTGGAAAGCTAATGATTTGAGTGTAGGCTACATAACTCGTCTATAAAGAAGACAACTTTCACTGTAATAGTAATTTTCGTGCGCCTAAAACTATGGGTCATAACGTGGCCAATATTGAAATTCGACCAACTAACAGAAACTGTTGAATTTTAGGCTCAACTGCGAATAACTGCAATTTTGTAAATGCGTCAGTAATTGCCCACCTTGTCTCTTCATTATAAATGGGTTAGGGAAACATTGGTTAATCCCTCCCACTGTAGTGAAGCAAACGCAACGCGTTCTCACCTGGCTCGCTGACTGCGCCCCGGTGAGCTTGAACTCAAAATGGTTTGTGTGTCTTTAAGGCGCCGGACTGCCTCATTCTCCATTTGTGTTAGTTAGGCACAAACTCAGGCCATCGGAACCAAACATCGGTATGATCCCATCCTGAAAAGTTGGGAGGAACAAAACTTTCGAGGGTTGCAAAAAAACTTTATCAATAGCCTATTTATCCAAGAAACTAAAGAAAAGATACATTGTCAAGGTAAGTGTAACTATATTTTCTAAACAATGTTCACTGTACATGCATAGTTCGTGTAGGCTAATTGAACTGAATTTAATCCCTAAAGGTGATGGTAATCGCTTTTCACTGCGCTTCTGTTTATAATATGCTCAGAGAGGAGGGAAAGCGTGCCGTAATTTAAGGACTGCTTCACACTGACATGGCTTTATTTTTCGCCGTGTTTTTGTTTTCGTCTGTCCGGTTAAACGGCCCCGAAAGCGGCACTACACCCTGCTTTACTGGAAGTTGGGCCATATGTCATTGTGAACTGCGTGTTACTGTAATTAGATGTATGCCAAAACTATGCACATGACTCAGAAACTGTAATTCTACAACGTTCTTTCTACTGTGGACCCCTAGTAGCTAGTAGCCTACTATTCAGCTAACACAGTATCTGGCCTGTTTAAAAATTATAGAAATTAGAGGATAGCAAGTTCCACTGTGAAATGCCAATAAATGTGACTACCTGTAGATACATGTGTAGCCCATATTGGGACATATAGCTTGTGTCGCTCACAGTAGCATTCTGTGAATTACATTCGCTTGGCGAAAAAGACCATTCAGGCGCGGAAAGTGGTTTAATTAGGCTACAAGTAGGCTATGTAGCCACACATGAGTGTTGTTGATATTTTCATACAGGTTTATATAATGTTCTTGAATTACTTTAGTAGCCTAATGCATTTGGCCATAAATATTTTGAAATAAACATTATAGATTATTTTCCGTCATGGGAAAACCTGCTACTTAATTAATTGGAAACACAATATATAACTTTATCTTAGCTGTGTATAGAAATTCACTTCAAAATCTTAGGTGTCCACTCCACTTTATAAAAAATAGATATAGCCCTAGCCGATGTGGACGAATTGTAGGTACCCTGAAATTATCAGTGTCTACCAAATAGCCATATTGTACTAAAATGTGAATGAGCTCAGACTGTTCCAAAGTATTAATATAACAGTAATATGTTGTTACGAAGACTTCACCAACCCATGATGGCCCATAACTATTTCTGCATTGCTGTCCACTTGCCGCCCAGGTTGTCAGAGATTTTCACTGAGCAGCCGGAATGAGGCCAAGCCACGCGCTTATCCCTGCGTCAGCTGCGCTGCTCTTCCTCTTCGCGGGGTTGTCACTGACCGCAGCCTGCAATAAAGCGCTGTGTGCCAGTGACGTCAGCAAGTGTCTAATTCAGGTAAGAGGGGCCAGTCAAATGTTTATTACACCGCTGGCCTCTATGCTCGAGTGAATGTTAAACAGCATAATTGTACTTAGGTTTTCTTTTTAAATTAATCCACAAAGTTTGCTCAGAGGCTAATTTTATTTGAATTAAAGTCTTGCACACATTTTCAGAAACCCAAGGGAGATATTAAGTTCAGAGTGTACTAAAACAATGAAAGGCTGACCTGATGTTCTTAGCCCAAATCACAGGTGCATCACTGCTGTTTTTGAGAATTATGCTCTTCTATTAAAACAAAACTGTATGTCATCAGCAGTTTGTTTTATGATATTGGTGATTGTCCTGTTGTAATAATATTTGTTTTAGAACTTTTCCCATTCATAAAACTTTCTTGGATGGTTACTGGCTCCATGGTTATTATGGTTATGGATTTGTACCCAAGTGTGGTAAAAATGGCCAAGACAGTTTTGGTTTTTGTCCGTTTTGTCCAGGCGAGGCAATTGTGTCTTGTGGGGGAATGTGATAAGGTACAATGGGGTGGTTTTGGAAGACAATTGAAAAAACCCAGAAAAAAGAATCCCTTGGTGCAGTTGGAGTTCTGTCTGCTATTTATAATTAAAATTGAGTTAACATGAGAATGCAATTTTTTTCTGTCCTGCTATACAGTGTTATTAATGTTATTTTATATTATTGTATTAATAGTGTAATTTTTTTTCCATAAAAGTATTTATGTATCACATATTTCATAAAATGACATCATTGCCTGATATCAAGTTTTGAATTGTGCTGCAACGCATTCATGTCAAACAAAATAATGTCATATTGCGGTATTTGAAAATTAAAATGCTTGATATCTCAAAACTACATTGTCTGTAATGGTCAGGTTTTCAAGTGGGTAGTGAGAGGTTGCGTGTGGGGTTAATTGAAGTCCCGAAGCGTGACCAGGCCTGGGGGCTCCGCGCTCTCACTCTCTCAGCTCTGTGTCCCCGATCTCTCAGAGGAACCCCAGCCTTGCTCCTGGCCTGCAGATTAGCTGTGATATTGGGGAGAGGCTGTCATTGTTCATGTCCACATGTCTGTGCCTGCAGTACTGACTGGGTTTCTGGTCTGTGGTGCATCCCGAGTGCTCATTCTATCCCTAACGAAATTGAACTATAGTAAAACCATAGTATGAATACAGCATATACTATAAAATTACTATAGTATTGCTGTAGTTTTTGTTGTACATTCTAGTGATACTATTGTCCTGTAGTGATGAATACTAAATAATTATTATAGGGGATGAAAATACAATAGTGATACTATTGTCCTATAGTGACAAATACTATAGAATTATTATAGTGGGTGAAAAAACTAAGATTCTTATAGTTTTGTAGACGATAACTATAGCAATAATATTATTAATTTTCGTAAGGGATAGCCGAGAAATGACTTCTGCCAGCAGCCCGTATTATTAGTTTGGCAGATGCCGTTTTCAAAGACGCTTCACACGCTGCAGTGCGCCTTTAAAGGTTGTATCAGCGATTTTGGGTGGAAACATAAATGATCACATTCATCTGATTTTTCCTCACGATCCGCTAGCTGCCTGCCCCATAAGCAGGCCGTCAAAAAACCGCGTCTCTGTAGGCAGCCTATGCTCCGAGATCGTACACAAAAACAATGGTACTACCAACTACTCAAAACCAAAATAAACAGTATTCCAACCAATCACAATGATCTGCACAAACGTGACGTCACTTCTGAAGCGAAATCCCAAACAAACATACTTATGAATAATTATGTTATGTTTTAAAAAATAGTGTTCAAAAATCCAGAATTATAACCACGTTAATAACGTTTGTAAGAAACCAAACCGTTTGTAAATCCGTCAAGATTTCAGCGAGATAAGAGTATTAGCGTTTGTGCAGATCATTGTGATTGGTTGGAATACTGTTTATTTTGGTTTTGAGTGGTTGGTAGTACCATTTGTTTTTGTGTACGATGTCGGAGCATAGGCTGCCTACAGAGACGCGGTTTTTTGACGGCCTGCTTATGGGGCAGGCAGCTAGCGGATCGTGAGGAAAAATCAGATGAATGTGATCATTTATGTTTCCACCCAAAATCGCTGATACAACCTTTAAGTTTCGGGATGTCCATTTGCACAGCTGGATATTAGCTGGACCAAAGAGTACCTCCTGCGGTTCCAACCCGAAGCATTCTGGTGAAATGCCTGCTTCTCTGACCACTAGGCCACAGCCTTCATTTCAGCCATTGTGTTTCCGTTATTCCCAATCTGTCAGCAGCGCTCCTCTGTTCGGTTAACATGCTGCGTTTCTTCAGGGCATTTCTCTCATGCTTATAAGTAGGTTTCAGTATTAATAACATGAGGATAGTGTTGGTTTTTGTTGATAACCTCTGTGTTGTGGTAGAGTTACTTTAAGTGTATTTTCTTGCTTTAAATTTCATACCCCAGAATGCCCCCATGACAGCCATTGTAAAGCTGGCTGGTGATCAGTAACTTTTGCAAATATAAAAAAATATCCTTCATAGCACACACAAGCCGTATGGGCCAATGAAAAACATACTAAAACTGAAATAATTGTTTAAATAAACTATAATAGTAATTTAAAAAAACAAAGTGAAATAAAATTCTATAATTCATTTGACAGATATTGGCTTCATTATTTGCATAATGACATGTTTCATATATACATGCCTGAACATGATTTTTATAGGGTACAGGCTGTGTCTGACTGAATAGTCCCATTGTAACGTGAACTCTTTGAAGTTCTTGGCACAGATTTGTCCCCAAATTTCATGTGCCTCATGTCTGTCACATGGTCTCCTTGTGCAGAAACCCCTCCGTGAAGTTCGGAAGACGGACTGGCTTCAGCGCACCTGCTTCGTCCATTTTCTTGAGCTGGATTAATTATGGTAGCCAGAATCACAACGCTGTTTTTTTTTAAAAAATTTTGCAAGGGGGGTGGGGAGGGGGAGTATTGTCCATTGGCAGAAGGAATGAGGGAGTTGGTTCCGAATTTGACTTCATGGAATGCGGAGAAATTCCTCCCATTAACTGGACACAGTTTTGAAAAGGGTCCCAGAACTGGATTTATTGCGATTGTGTTTTATCTGTGCGCATGACACTGTGCATACCTACATATATCGTATTACTCTCGGCTGTAAAAACATTCTTTAACTCTGCAAGGGATTCTAAATGATGTTCTTTCAAGTAAAAAAAAATAAAAAATCAGTTAATTTCCTACTTGTTCTCTGTCAATAGAATAGTCCCTGTGTTTGTCGTTGTTCTGCAGTACTGTCAAATGTTGCTCTCTGCAAAATACCAGAGCCTGCAGTCAGTCAGCTAGCAGCTTTGCCTAAGAAATGAAATCCAGCATTACATTTATTTTGTATCATAACCAGCACTATGCTTCAACAGGTTGTTTAAATGAACGAAAGTTGTTTCGGCAATAATACCCAGCACATGTTTTGTTTTTTTGGTGCTGTGGGGAAAGCACACAGTCTTTTCGCTGGAGGACTGCGTCTGCAAACATGCGTTTGAATTCCTCCTCTGTGTTTGATTTTGTGTATGTAGGCCACTGTTAACCCTTAGCCAAAAGTCCAAAGCTGTTCTGTTCTCCATTGCCTTATCCGAGCGGGTAATTTTGTTGGCTCAGTAGCCCTGCAGGTGAAAGAAACAACTTTACATGCCTGATTGCCGCACGTTATCTGCAAAAAGCTGCGCCTGCCGTCCAGCAGTAATTTGTCTCTGTTTTTGGAACCCTCCAAAGAGAGGGGGGGGGGGCAAGGGGACTCGTGAGGCCGTAACGGGGCCTCTCATCTCTTAGATCTGCGCGGAGTGCTCCGACACAGCCCGGAGGCCCCCCCCCCCCCGCGCTTGGCGGGTGTGTGGGTGATTTAAACGTTACGCTTGAGCGCTCTGTGGGGCGGTGAGACGTGTCTGCACATGCTCGGTTAGGAGAGACGACTTTCTCCAGCGCTGCCTCTGCCTGCGCCGCTGGGACTTGTGCTGCTTTCCCTCTTTGAAATGAATTCCCTCGCCACAATGACGTTTTCACTCAGAACGAGGAGGTGCGCAGTCCTGTCACGCAGAGGGGACACGACTTAAAAAAAGTCTGCTAGTGTCCTTTCCAACACTCTCCTGGCTTAGTGGCTGTGAAGCTTTTGTTCACAACACTCTTTTATGGGTATGAATCTCCCTGCGGGGTGAGGTCATATTCCATTCCGTTTCTCCCAATTCAGCTAAGGAACTGAAATTCAATTCATGATTTTTTTTAAAATGCCCCTAATCTTTTTCAGTAAACAAATTGAATTTCAATTCATTTCCTGAACTGACTGAATTGAAGTTTCATTGACCTTGCTGTTTGTGGTTGTGTTCATTCTCTGTGAAGATAAAGGGGCAGTGTGTGACAGTGAGTGAGTGTAACAGCGCTGCCCACCTGACCAAACATGACTGACCAGGTGGCGCCCCCCCCCCCCCCTCCTGAAATAACTGTGATCTTGACTTTGTGGAATGCATGGCTTGTGGTTGTTCCATGCACAGAGACTATCTGAGAGAAGCCTGTAAAAGTTGGATGATGTAAGTCAATTACAGGCTAAGATGGCTGTCAGTAACTGGCTAAAATGGCTGCTTCTTCTACATTCATGAATGTGTACACACGTACAGTATGTGTGAGCTTGCCATGCATATAAAAGATGCGTTTGCAAACTGCATTGCCTTATTTTTCTGTGGAATGTGCGCATCTGTAAATATCAATTGTTTTGAAGCTCAGATTTCTGGGTGTGTAAATATTTGTGTCTGTTTTCATGCATATTACCTGTCTCTGCTGATGTATGTATATTACCTCTTTCTCTGAGGTGTGTGTGCTGCTGTGTAAGAGTTGTGCCAGTGCAGATTACCTGTCTCTTTGTGTCTCTGTCTGAGATTTGTGTGTGTGTGTTCTGCTGTGCAGGAGCTGTGCCAATGCAGGCCGTCGGATGGGAACTGCTCCTGCTGTAAGGAGTGCATGATGTGTCTGGGCACACTATGGGAGGAGTGCTGCGACTGTGTGGGTAAGGCCCCGCCCACGAACAAGACTCCATCCCTGGGTTAAAATGGCTGCACTACAGTGGGACTGATCAAATGTTACTTGCATTTTAAACCTCCATAAAAGTTTTGTTTTTAAGTAAAAATGTGCAAGAAATGTTTGAGTCAATGGCTCTGTTCATTCTAGACCAGAGGTGGCCAACCCCGGTCCTGGAGACCCCTTGTGTTTTTGTTTTCACTTGAAATACAGCAACCACTTCAGCCCCATGAAACTGTGAGGTGAGTTAACCATGTAATCAACTGCTTTCATTGGTCAATTAAGTGTTGAGTAACAACCAAAACCAGCAGACCCTGCAACTCTCCAGGTCCTTGGTTGACTACCTCTGTTCTAGAACATATTTAATATAGTTTTCTGTTTATTGAAGATAAATAAGGCATAAGGCAGAAATGGAACGTGTATGTGTACAGGGCCCTCCATAATGTTTATGACAGACATATTTTTCCTTGATTTGGCTCTTTACTCCACAATTTTAGATTTGTAATCAAACGATTCACATGTGGTTGAAGTTTCTCAGCTTTTATTAAACCATATTTTTATTTTAATAATGTATACGTATCTCCTATGAGATGAAGGCACTGGTGTACAGATGGGCTGTCCATGTTGGTTTACTGGGCTAGTCTGTGATAGTACTAAAGAAAATATAAAGGTTTGTCAGTACATTTTCAGCTTTTGTTGTAGTCCGTAAGTCATTCCCGAGGCCCTATCCCTCTACCCACCCCCCTTTCTGCTGTCAGACCACTTCCTGAAGATTCTGTTTATTAAGACTGAATTTATCCTTTAAAGGATTCTAGTGCAGCTGTTGTGTGTTTTACCACAGACAAATATCAACCAGATTTCAGATTTAATTTGTTTAACTGGTCCGCATAAACAGTCTTTGTTAGCATAGGAACATAATCCCCGTGTGGTGTGGTCAGACCCTCAGGTCCACTTCCTGTCACATGGTCCTGAGTTCCTTCAGGATGTTAACAGAATGTTCTGTTTCTCTGCAGTATGAGTTCCTATTAAATACCCATTATGTGTGAGATACAAAATCGGCTTGCTCTTCCGTTGATGGGTAAAGACGAAATACCTTAAAACTTACTACCTTCTCTTATTTCATGGTCAGCGAATATAGCAATTAAAAGGGAAGGGGAAGTATCCTTTTTCTGTGTTGTTGCCCAGCCGACCAAACCTAATAACGTGCGAGTAAATTAAACGGCCAGTGGCCATTCAGTGAAATTACAGGAAGACTGTGGAAGACGTGAGATTTATATACTCGTCAGAAACTAGTGAACATCTGTAATTACGAGAAACCAAATTTCTCCCAGACAAGTGACGTGGGATGCATTTCATGCAGTGTGTTTCGAACGGCCCTGTAACCCGTTCAATGGGAACACATTCACTGAGCGCCTTTCATCATGTTAATATGTGTACTGGGCATACAATCTGACATCAGCAGCTGGGATGATTCAGAGGCCACTTTACATCCTCTGTATAGTCTTTCCTTTTCCCTTGGACGAAAAACAGGTGTCTTCCCTCTGTGGTGGTAAGGGGGCTGGGGCCTGCGTGGGATACGGGGGATTTAATGGGGGTTTCTTGTCAACACACTGGGAGTTGCAGATGCACGGTTAGGCGAGGGCGCGCCAAGACAACTTGTTCTGCTGCATTTAAGAACAAATCTTTCCAGACTCACGCTCCACCTCGACGCTGCCAAAGACCGATCATGTGCAGCGATGAGCCTATATACCCTTGGAGGACGGCCATCGGCGGGCGGGGGTTGGGCTTTTTATTTTTAAGCGGCTCAACCTTATTCTCTCTCCGTGAGCGGAATCAGTGTTTTCCTTCCGCACTTGAACATACTTCTATATAAATACTTTGTGGTTTTTTTCAGCAGGTGTGCATCGTTTTCTTGGCAGCCGTATTAAGCTGAAACAGGGCAGATATTGTGCGCGGCGTTGCGCGGCGTGAGAAACAGGGCCTGCCTTTGTGTCAGGAACGGGCGGCGGCGTCTGAGCGGAGCTGAGTTCTCCTCCCGCCTCCCTGTCCCTCTCTCCAAGGTAGAGCTGGGACGGGCGCCGTTTTGGCGAGTGAGAGTTGTTTGTGTTGGTGTAAGTGGGGTGTATTCTTTGTCAAACATCTGCCTGAGCTACCCTTTCATCTGCAGACCTGCGAGGCGATGAACTCTCCCTGTCTTTTTCATTAGCAGTCGTGGGTGGTTTTATTTAAAATGGCTGTGCTTGTGTGGGGATTTACTTTTCAGGGTGGAGCTTCTTCTGGAAATTCTGAGGGAGCTTGAAGGCTTTTTGCTTTGATGATTCTTGTGTGCAGATGAAGGGCCTGTCCTTTAGTGTACGCAAAAGCCTTTTAGTACACGCAAAACTAATAACACAACCAATGATTGGCGCAAAACAAATGCAATGACCAATCACTGGTCAAATTATTGGTTTTGCGTGTGCCAAAAGGTTTTGCACATGCTAAAGGTCCTAGTAAATCAGGCCCTTGGTGCATTTGACTCCTGTGTTGTATGCTGTAGTTTTTATAGAATTTCTTGCACATTAAAGGAGCCATTTTCTTTTTGTTCATGTGTCCATATCCAAGTACAAGTTAAGTCCTATATAATGTAATTCCTTCCGGTAAAAGACATTTATGATCATTCAGTGACTGTGCGATTGTGCAGGCTGACTTCCTGTCCTGTGACCTTTGACCTTGCTGCAGGAATGTGTAACCCCAAAAACTACAGCGACACGCCGGCCTCGTCCAAGAGCACAGTGGAGGAGCTGCAGCAGCCAATCCCCTCGCTGTTCCGTGCGCTCACGGAGGGCGACGCCCCCATTAACATGATGGTGGTGTCCTTCCCTGTGGCAGAGGAGCTCTCTCACCATGAGAACCTTGTCTCCTTCCTGGAGACGCTTGATGACCAGCACCAAAATGTGTCGCTGCCCGGCAACAGCATCCACGCCAACTATGACGGTACACGAGGTACCGTACGCATGGTCACATGACAGTGGTGATACAGATCTTCGCAACTTTCACAGGTCATAAAACACTCGACAATAACAACTCCATCAAATATGCACATGCGCACGCGCGCGCGCACACACACACACACACACACACACACACACACACACACACACACACACACACACACACACACACACACACACACACACACACACACACACACACACACACACACACACACACACACACACACACACACACACACACACTGTTTAGCCCACCAGAGCCTTCTGACTCTCATGCAAAAATGTCTCTGACTTCACCAAGTATTGAATTTATGGGATAATCTGAAAACATGCTGGCCAGTTTGTAAAATATATCGGTGCAGTTTGGCTGTGCTTTCATGGTAAAGCCCTCTCCATGTGGAAACCCCAGTCTTGCTGAGTGGATGTTTTGGGCTGCACTGACTCTCCAGGGGCCACTGGTGATCATGATCCTAACTGATTTAGAAGTGGATTAAAATTAAATTTTCCTCTCCTTCCGGGATTGACACTGAACCCCTGATCCAGAGGCGTTTCTACCCTGTAGAAAATGGCTTTTCGCATGGGAGCACTGAAGCCTGTCAGAGAGCGCACACACACACACACACACACACACACACACACCAGTAAGGGTATTTGCAGGTCACTTTACCCAATGACCGATTTCGACCGTTGTCTCCCCCCTCCCAGATAACATGTGCACGGTGGTGTACTTCGACGACTGCGTGTCCATCCGGCAGTGCAAGCTGTACTGCGAATCCATGGGCGGGTCCAAGTACCGCTGGTTCCACAACGCCTGCTGTGAGTGCATCGGGCCGGAGTGCCTGGACTACGGAAGCAAGGCTGTCAAGTGCATGAACTGCCTGTTCTGAGGCGTAGGACCTGGGATTTGTGGGGGTTGGAGTGGTCGGTTTGGGGGGGGTGGGGTGGGGGAGTGCAGGTTGGGGGTGGTTTGTGAGCGGAGGGAGCAGCGGAGGACTAAACTGGCAGGAACAGCGTAAGCT
Source organism: Synaphobranchus kaupii (assembly GCA_029718625.1). NCBI lineage: Eukaryota > Metazoa > Chordata > Actinopteri > Anguilliformes > Synaphobranchidae > Synaphobranchus > Synaphobranchus kaupii. The sequence continues at coordinate 22,876,546 of CM056394.1, forward strand.
GCCGGGAACACTCGTAATGTGCCTCAATATGTCCCTGTAAAATATGTGCCCTTATTTTGTATTATGATATGTTTTACTGTATATTTTAGATTTTTTTAATAGTTTCTATCAGAGATGTATGTGGGTAGTGCATTTTCCCCCAGGAATTCTATTCTTGCATAGCCTTGAAGCGCTCATTTACGCTATGCCAAATAAAATACTTTGGTGACTGTTGGAGTGTATCTTTGTCACAGAATTAACTTGTTTATCTAAAACTTTGGCGCTATTTATATATAGTAACTAATAGACTGCATGTGACTTTAAATTGAGGTACCTTCAACGAGATTGTAGGGTATGTTCTACACACTTACGTACAAGGACACACGCAAACACACCTGGAAGTCTTTCCAGCGAGCTGGCGTAAATGTGTCATTAAGGACGGTAATTGGTTAGCACTGAAATCTGCCAAACGCTACACAATAAAGCTGTTCCTGTAATCCAGACTGGAGTGTGCTCGCGGCGGCGTTACTCACATGCGAGCAAGTGCCTATACTACACATTTACAAGGGTGGTCAGAGTAGTGGCCGTATCTGTAGCCTTCGTGGTTCTCCTCAGCTGTAATGAAAAACTCGCCCTCAGCGTCCGCTGCTATAGTCCTGAGCCCGCTGTGCTGTGTCCCCATCCCTCTCTCCCTGGCTGTGCTTATTAAAGTTGGAGCCATATGGTTTAGTTTACACGTCGAGGGCCTGCGGAGAAGTGGAACGCACATTCAAAGGGGAGGAGTGAACCGCGGGTCAGCCAGCTGCCACGCCCACATCGCTGAACCCCTCCCCCTCAGCCAAGGCTCCCCAGCCACGGCTCTCTCATGCAGAGTGCTCTTCCTGCTAAAAGCAGGCCCGTTTGTCTTCCACAGACCTCTGTGATGCGGTTCCTCTCCGCTCAACTCAATTTAAACAAGCAAGGCCGTGGTCCCTTGCCAACAGTTAAAAGGGCGGGAGACTTGTGATGGAATTGAAACTCTTACCGGAAGGTCATAGGTCCAAATCCCAGGTGCGGCTGCACTGTTGCAAAAGGCATCTAATCTGAATTGTTTCTGTGCACGGCCAAGTGTGGATCTGCATGTCAACTGTCAAATTTAAACTGTGTTAAAGTTATCCAGGGTATGGGCTTTGACTAAGTAAGTAAATGGGTTAAAGGGGGATTGTTTGAACAGTCGCGACCACCCACAGTAGAGTAAGCAGCAGGTGGTGTGGACTACAGGTCCCATGATGCCACAGGGTTGGAGCTCCATAGGTAACCTCTACATTCAGAATACCTGTACCTACAACCAAGAAAACATTTGGGGGCCAAGATACAATGTTGGCACCCAAGTTATTAACCACTTCAGCTTCCCATTTGGTTGCTGTTAATCCTCTTCTACACCTTTAAACACTGCCACAAACTATTTTAATTGAATAGGGAACCATGCATTTTCCTAACGCAAGGAGGGCACCAAGGACCCAAACCAGTAAAACTGATGAAAAGTTATAAACAGACTTTTGAGGACTCTGTGGTTATTGCCATAAACAAAATTTGTGATCTAATGATTCTATTGAATCTCTTTAATTTATGTTTATTTGTGTGTTGTGGGTCTGCCCCACTGTCTATGTCTTTTTGTTGTTGCTGGTGGCTATAACTGAAGTTCCCTAACGGGAAAATAAAAGTTATTCTATTCTATTCTATCCTATCTCCAGTTCACAATACTATGAAGGAAAAGCACTGGACCACAGTTGCCCTCAACAAATCCTTGTAAATCTCATAAAATGCGTTACCACTGCCCCCTAGAGGAAAAAAAACGTTAGTGATTCATTTATTCCACATCTTTCAATGGATTTCCTGTGAACGCAGGGTCTGAAAAGATATGCATTAGCACTTTTGAGTTGTGTCAGATTGGGTCTCGAAGTATCCCAGGTCTTCATTCTTCACACAAAAAAATACATCATGTATTAATAGCATGGACTGTATGAAAATAAATATTTTCCTGTGCCTGTGAGACATTTGAACTGACACCCTGTTCTGTCCTTTGGTTGTCTTAACAGACTTAAGCCTCAGTCAAGCAACAGTGTGTTGACCGTAAAACAAAATGTAAATGAGACATGGCTAAAGGCAAGCATTGATGACAAAGGAAAGGCAGTGCATTTGCAGATAAAGTAAAATATTTAATTTTTTTTTAAAAAGGCCCAACTCTTGATGTTTCTGATACTCTGGTAGCAAACTCTTTGGCTAGAGTGCATTTTTGGCCCATGTTTATACATTCCAATTGTGTCATTAAGAAGAAATCACAGAAAATATCTGAAATGAATGTTTGGTTCCACATGTCCCTCCCTGAATCTCTTCTGAAAGGTAGACCAGTTCTGCTCCATACATCTCTTTGCTTATTCTCTTTCTATACTCTTCTCTATTGACTATTGACCTCTGTCTTTTAATTTACTTTATTTTTTTCATCTGTCCTCTCCCTCTCCAAACGTTCCCTTTCTTTTAGCCACGCCAGTCTCTCTCTCCTCCTCTCCATCCTCATGCACTCTATGTTCCTCTCCCACAGGTGTTTCTCCATCAGCCACGATGCCTTTCGCTGTCTCCTTTGCGTCTCCATCCTCTCCCTCTCCCTCCTCCTCCTCTCCTCCGCCGTCTCGTCCTCCGTCTCCCACAGTTCCCTCTGCCTCTCCCACGCCTCGTCCGACTCGCTCCTCTCTTTGTCCCGCTCCTCCCTCAGCCTCCACGTCCGCCTCCTTTCCCCGTCCACCCATCTCATCTCCTCCTGCTTGCTCTCCATCTCCGCATGCCACTCCTCCGTCCTCCTCCTCCTCTCCCCCTCCACGCCGCGGCGCTCCATCTGCCACATTGCTCTCTCCATCCTCCACTCTTCCTCCAGCTGCGTTCTCTGCTTCTCCAATCTCTCCCTTTCCTTCCTTCTCTCCCCCTGCAGGTGCGCTCTCTCCTTCACCCTCGGCTCCCTGTCGTCCTCCCACTGTCTTCTGTCCATCTTCCACACCTCCGCCTGTTGGATTCTCTTCACTTCTCCCTCTACCCTCTCTCTTCTCCTCCACATTTCCAAGACCTCCTCCTGCCTCGTCCACGCGTCCATCTGCATTTTGCAGTCCTGCTCATGTTCCCTCCTTTCCCTAGTCATCATCCTCCTTTTCTTCCTCGCTGAATTCTCGATCTTCTTTCTCCTCCTCTCTCTCTGTTTTTCCTCCAGCTTCCGTGCTTCCTCCTCACTGCCCACATCCACTTCCCTCTTTCTCTGTAAAACAAAGAAGTTTGAGTCACGGAACATATTGTGTATCTGTGATAACTGTGGTTACACAGTCACTTGGACACGGTCTTATCTTTCCTTCCAAAAGTTATGAAAATAATAATAATAATACTAAAAATAATACTTTTGCAAACACTTTTGCATACCCTTAAACCAAAACAAATAAAAAGGCAATCCATTATGGTTCTCTCCATTCATGGCTGATGGAAAAACAGCACCAGAAGGCTACTTCAACTGCAGTTACTGATTAACAGAGTGTTATGTTAGCATTTTTTGTTTTTTCTCTTCATTGTGACATCATATCTCTCAATGTCTCAGGTTAGCATTTTTTTCTTTGTATCCTCATTGTGACATCATGGCGTTCATCTTTGTGACATCATATTTTTCAATATCTCTTACAATAGCCTCTTTTCTTTTTATCTTCAATGTGAAATCAACCTGTTAACTTTTGTGAAAAATTAGGAAATTGGGAAGTTTTGCATTGGAAATAGTGTTTATTTTGTTTTTGTGCATATGGCCTTAAATGCGTAACATAATTGACTTAATTTTGGAGGCAATACTTCTTTTCAAATTTATATTTACAAACCTATAAAGAATATATACTTTTCGATGGAACTTTGTATGTTGACTTGTTTAATATACTGATTTCAATAACAAAAATTTGAATAACCAGTCAAATTGCTGGAAACCTGAAAAACTGCAAAAATAAAGAGAGGGGAAAAAAATCTGCACAATTACTGAATCATAAGATCATGTAGTCCCGAACTTTACTCACACAAGTTTTGTTACAGCTTTAAATAAAACATGTTTTTTCTGCAAGAGTGCCTTATTTTGTAGCGAAGCTAAGCCAACATTAAATGTGCACATGTCTCATGCAGTGATATACAATTGAACGATTTTAATTTCAGATTTTCATCAGTGGCCATTTACAACAAAGTATTTTATAACAAATATAGTAAATTATTTGTTAAAATCAAGAACCAGAAGTGAAATTGTTTTTAAGGTTTTACAAACAGGATGTAAAAGACCTTAGATACTGACCATTTCCAAGGACAACACAGTCCTGTTTGTCTCACAGGTGTTCAGGCCAGCCCACTTTTCCGAGAGCGCAGGAAGTGACGCCAGCTGTTTGCATGGCTGTAAATGTACACCGTTCTCTGGAGATACTGAATGTGGCTGGGCACAAGCGGTCAGCTGGTTCTGCTCAGTCACTGTGGCCATACTGCCCAGCTGGGGGGGGACAAAGGGATCGCTGTGCTGCTTTTTGCTGGGCAGTCCCAAAGCCTCACAATGGGGCCTTTCTCTGCCATATCAGGATGTGTGACAGTCACATGGCTTCTCCATGCTGGCTCTGACAGGCTGTCAGTTGTTACGAAACACTCTTTTTTTATTTGCAGATACCAGCTGAATCAAACTCTTCCGTGTCAAAACTCTCACAGTCAGAGTGTAAAAGCACAGTGTTATTTCTGATATCCATGCTGAGGCAAGATGGGCTACATTTAGTTTATCTTGTATTTTCTGGTATGGGACTTTTGCATGGAATACATTCATAAGCTAATTTATCAAAAATCATAAAGCAAGCTAGAGGCGAGCAATGGTTATGTTTGTCAGCTATATGTGACAAAGACTAATGCAGGCCGAGAAATTGTTTGCGTTATTAAACTAGTCAGCAGGGTACTCCACATCCACCAGTGTGTATTAACAACACCATCCAGTTGGTCACCGGGAGTGTACCTGTGCCAGCTATACATGAAGTGTAATTCTTCAGTGCAAAGACTGTATACCTGAGCTGGTAGACTACGGTGCAAAAATAGTGGCAGCTGGTGACTTGCATCTTGTCAATGCAAGGATTCCAGTGCTAGTCTTGGTGGTGGTAGAGGCAAGTTTCCCCCTCATCTCTGTAAGCACTTTGAGTATTGAGAAAGGCGCTATATAAATGCAAGGTATTATTATTATTATTAGTCTGCCCTGGTAGGATATTGCATTGTTGCAGCAATGGTGCAGGCCAAATATAAATTTGAATATATAAATATTAGGGATTTCCAAATTGGGAGAACAATGAAAAGGCAGAGTGTTTAGTTGGGTGATTTTTTTATGCAAACAAACAAATGTATATATGTATAATTATGTCAAACGCCCATGCACAATATTTAACACTGTAATAGCCAGTAAAATGCAAGCAAAGACTGCAATTTTACTACATTAATAAAATAGCATCAAGTGGCCCAAGTCATGTTTCATTAATAATGTATAGTAGTCCATACAATGTTGAGAAACTGTCATCAAAGAAATAAGCACATTAAATGTTTAAAACTACCTATCCTGAAGCATTCAAAATGTCCATGACGTAACTAACATGGATATTTAAATATTTAGTATTATTCCAGAGATTTTATAGTTCTCTCTCTATGGGCTTTGATTATTCTATTTATTTATTTGCTTATTTAATCTGAACGTACGGGGTGTTGTAGCGAGATGGACGTTGTAGTTTTCCCTGAAGATGTCTTGAGCGGGTTTCACGTTTTCTGATTCACTGAACTACAAGAACCAAAAAGCGACTGAAAGTCATCACGCATGCTCAGTTGAGTTTTTACGTAAACTGCAGGAAGCTTAGCTGAAATTCACTGAAACAGGTTAGTTTGGAAATGTATTTTCTAAATTTGTATTTTGGGAATATTTGTTCTGAATAACATATGGACAGTTACTCATTCATAAAACGTCGAAACCGGAAAATATATTTCTAATTTAAACTGATCGCTCAGGCCACATTGTAATAGCTAACAGTTACTATAAAAGTAGATGCCAGCGAGCAAGTAAACATACCCCCCGTGACAGCTGGGCCCATCATGGTATTAAATTCTACTGCTTAGTGCAACTAACGTTACGCTACTACTAGATTTCTTAAATCTTTAGCTTCCTACGTTGCTAACTCACTAATGGTCGTAGTTGCTGGTAAATCTGTGAGTAGGTTTAGCCAGCTAACGTTAACTAATACGGTAACGATGACGTTGGCCGTAGTTTTGTTGCTAGCTAGCTAATTGTGTGTGAGCTGACGCTGTTTGCGTGAGTTATGTGGACTAGCTAGCATTTGCTACAATCTATGTTAGTCATCTATTTATCTATCGTTAGCAAACTATTTTGCAGCAGCCATATGCCAAGCACCAGCGTTACTCGGGCATGTTATAAAAGCGTTGTCCAGATTACTATGGTAGTTAGCTATCGGGCGTCAGAAAAGGTAAAGGCAGCGAAACGAACATATTCTTTGCAGCAAGCCACGAAAGGGATAAGATAGCTGGCTAGATCAATATGCTTAAATGGACTATAAAACTGTACTAAACATTTTTCAAATAATATGGATTATTAATACATCCACAGAATGACAAGCACAGACTTTGGTTACCAGGTCCATGTCTGAATTGGGCAGTTGGGCACATGTAGGACTAGCAATGATGGTTTCTGCTTAAGATCATGGAAGGGTCTACTTAAATCTCACAGACCTGTCATTCTACGTAAGAACAGTAGTAGAGTTGGTGCAGGTTGTTCCTAGAGAACCACAGAGCCTGACAGAGTTCACTTCATAGAATGCCAATACAGGTCTGCTGAACTGCTTTCAGTTCCATACTAAAGTGGACAACAGTCCTCCCTGAAATTGCTCTACAATCTGTGTGTGTCCATGGTGGTGAGATTGGAGACAGGATTGGAGACAGAAAGAGTGAGGCATTTTTGTATGGATAAACTCTAACTTACTGGTAGCTCTTTGGAATTACTGTCTTGTTGTTTCAGACAACATTTGACCAAACGGTGTAATTGGAAGCTTTAAGTGCAGTTAAGATTAAAATAATAACTAAATCATATCGGGATATGGTTTTACAATTTTTTCAGATTAAATTTTACTTTCAGTAAAATTGTCTTGTCAGTTCTTTTGGTGTAATATGGTGCAGTTATTCAAAATAGCCACTAGGTGTCAGTGGTAAAAAAAGAAAGGAAAAGCTTGTTGATGGCCCTTGTATCATTATTCTACTGTATTCCACTTCTATACCAGGGATCTGCAACAAATGTTTCAAACAGCTGCTGAGTGTTCAATGGTTTGTCCTGTAGTGCTCTTATATTGTGGATGGTTAGAGACTCTGTTCTTTTAGTAGGAAGGATGATTGGTCAATGATCCTCACAGAATAAGACATGATAATTACATTTAGTTTACAATCCGCGGTGTTATATATTACAATTACAAAAGCACATAATATTATGCATGCACACACAATTGGGAAAAGGCTTATTCAAGTATAAAGAAGTTCAAGCAAGATTGACCAATCATCCATGCTGTCTCAAAAGGCACATATAGATGCATACGCACACATATTTTGGCATGTCAGATTTGTAATTTTGCATATCAAGCCTCTGTGCTACGTTGAATTGCTAGCAAGGTGCTGGCTGATCCCATAATGGGTAACCATACTCATTACAGGTGGCATGGAGAGGTGATGTGACCCCCCCCCTTCCGGAGCAGAGTGTCGTTGCCAGGGTGACGTTGCCATGACGGAGTGCTTCCTGCCTCCCAGCAGCAGCCCTGGGGAGCAGCGGCGGGCGGAGCACGCGGGGAGTGTCGCCCGTACGCCCAGCTCCGAGGAGATCAGCCCCACCAAGTTTCCGGGCCTGTACCGCGCGGGCGAGCACTCGCCCCCCCACGATGGCCACCACCACGAGCCCCCCGACGCCGCCTCGGACGACGACAGAGAGCACAGCAAGAAGAAGAACAAGTTTAAGAAGAAGGAGAAGAGGAGTAAGCACAATTTGACACAGAAATAGGCTTGTGTAGACTCACAGGGGCCTTGCCCTTATCACGGGAGCCCCATACACACATGCAGACATCAATCTTGACCAGGGCAATTCCTACAGAGCTGTCTGCGTACCGGTTCTCATGTTAACCAGTTGTAGTTTAAATCAATAGAAACAGTGTTGTATATTATTAAAGTAAACGAAGATTCTTTATAACAAAATATACTTTTTGTAACATTTCAGCACACAATACACAAAGAGGCCCCTATGCCAGCCCACTGTTAACAAGAAAACCAAAGTATCTTTGTTTGTGGCCTGTCCCCCTCCCTCTCAGTATGCAGGGTGGGGGGGCTCAGCCATGTCAGCTGTTTGACCTGCTACCCCACTGCCATCCCACACCTCGGAGATTATGCGTCAAAGAGGAAAATCTCAATTCCTTTTTTCTGTCGCAATCTTCTGCACTGTCCCCTGTTCAGATTTCTGCGTTGCTCTCACCAGAAGTGAGGGTAGCGTGTTTTTTCTTTTTTTTCCACGACAACATTGAATTTCCGGCATGTCTATGACTATATTTAGCCTTTCCAGGGCAGTGAAATCCATGCAGGAGTAAAAGGGAGATGCACAGAGAGTGCGCTGCACCAGTCAGTGCAGGTGGCTAGGAAGGGTGTTCCAGGCAGAGGGTGACTGTAGTGTGGGGCCTGCTTTTGTTGGGAAAGCTCTCCGGGGCTGATTATGTGGGGCGGCAAGACGCTGGAAACGCAGCTCGCTATCGTGGGGTTTCTAGTTAATTTGCGAGAAGTAGGAAGTGTCGCAGAGGAGCCGGTCTGTGGGTTTGCACAAGGGATAGTGTGTAATTGAATGCTGACCTCTTTTCTCAATTCCTTCCCCTCATCGTTTCCTACGCTGTGGCGAGAGAGAGAGAGAGCGGGAGAGACGAGGAGAGACGAGGAGAGTTAGCAGTGTAATTGTCTCTCTGCTCCGCTTTGTCTTAAACGTTTTGTTTTGTGCGTCCAGCCGAGGGATACGCCGCTTTCCAGGAAGACAGCTCGGCGGATGAGGCGGAGAGCCCGTCCAAGATGAAGCGCTCCAAGGGGATCCACGTCTTCAAGAAGCCCAGCTTCTCCAAGAAGAAGGAGAAGGACTTCAAGGTGAAGGAGAAGCCCAAGGAGGAGAAGGCCAAGGACAAAAAGTCCAAGGACCTGACGGCGGCCGACGTGGTCAAGCAGTGGAAGGAGAAGAAGAAGAAGAAGAAGCAGCCCAGCGCCGAGCCAGAGCCGGTTGTCGTGGAGATGCCGTCGCCACGGCCCGTCTTCGGGGCGCCGCTGGTCGACGTGGTCAAGAGGACCTCGCTCTACGATGGCATTCGGCTGCCCGCCATCTTCCGTGAGTGCGTGGACTACATCGAGAGCTACGGCATGAAGTGCGAGGGCATCTACCGCGTCTCAGGTGGGCCTCCCCTTGCTTTTAAATGCCACTGACTCCAAATGCTCCTCGGATATCCTGACCCCTTCGATTTATGCTTGTAAACTATTCCATAGGTTACTGGGAGGTCAATCACTGTCCTGTACTGGTTCCTGTGGTTTTTTAGGTCTGGTTTGGATACAAGCTTTTAGTCTGTTGGGAAGTCTGTAGCTTTGTGAGTCTGTACTGAAAGGCCTCCGGGCGCTGGCCTCCCGTCTTACCCACAGGCATGAAGTCGAAGGTGGACGAGCTCCGGGCCGCGTACGACCGGGAGGAGTGCCCATGCCTGGAGGAGTACGACCCCCACACGGTGGCCAGCCTGCTGAAGCAGTACCTGCGCGAGCTGCCCGACAACCTGCTTGGCCGTGAGCTAGGGCCGCGCTTCGAGGACGCTTGCGGCCGGCCCGCCGAGGCCGAGAAGGTGCAGGAGTTCCAGAGGCTCCTGGCCGAGGTGGCCCCCTGCAGCCGCCTGCTGCTGGCCTGGCTCATCACCCACATGGACCACGTCATCAGCCGCGAGGCCGACACCAAGATGAACATCCAGAACATCTCCATCGTCCTCAACCCCACCGTGCAGGTCAGTGACGGTGACGGCAGGGGCCGGCTCAGCCGGTGCTCTCGGTCCCACACTTCTGTCCTCAGCACTTAATCACGACCGCAGTACTTTATACTTCCCTGTTTTTGTGGCTTTCAGAAACCTTTGTGCTACCGATGGTATTTTAAACAGAGAGCAACACAGGAGCCATTAGTTTCAGGCCTTAAATTTGCCTGATAAGCAGAATGGATGCCTTGAGTAAGACTGTTTCTGTCTTTTTCATGGCGTTAGCATGTTGTATTCAGACTAGATGTAACATGTTCACCAAAATAGCATTGAGATACTAAAATTTAGATCTTATAAATGTCAGTCCATTGTATTATATATAAAATGATGCTTACTGGGCATGAATTGCAGGAATTTAAATGGGTAACAAAAGAGCAGTTATTCACTCATGCTTATGGAATGTGCTGAGGCTGAATCTGCGTCCCCTATTCCTCCATATTAAGGAGAACCAGCATTCTTGCTTTTACGTGATCTATTTCTACTGCCATCCACAGAACTGCAGCAGTAAAGCCTTTTGCCACCTGAGCAGTACTGTTAGACCCGAGCTCTGGCAGTAAAAATGAATAATAGAAAATAATGATAATTAGACTTGGTTGATCGGTTTAAGAGTAGAGAGAGGAGGAGGGAAGGGATTGGGGGTATGGTACTGAATAATAAATGAAGCAAGGGTACAGCCAGAGATTTCACAGTAATAGTTTTCTTTCGAACTGTGTGTACTGTGTAGAGAGATGGCAAGTACTGTGGAACAGGTTTGAAGAACAGCTCACTTAAGTCATTTGTGAAGCAACCTTGATCTCTCTAAATTCAGCGGCTTTTCACCACCGAACCCGTTTGTGCCAGGCAAAAATAAGGCCATTTGTCATGTTTTGATGAATTACTGACCAAAGTCAATTTCCCTTGGTTATTGGAAGTCCTTGCGAACATGCTCCAGTTTTTAAAATGAGGTTGTCAGTCCCACAGGAGTGTTAAAGTCTGTGTGTAGCTCTACTTTCAGCAGCAGCCTCAGTGTGGGCCGCCAGACTGTGTGCAAAGAACTATTTAGGCTGTTGGTCAATCTGTACTGACTAGCCAATTATTTTCTACAATATATCTACGTGTTTTTTCTCAAGTTTTATTGATTAGTCTACAACAAGACCAGGTTTTCTTGCCATTATTAATGCCTGCTTAAAACTCTAATGATGATATCCTATTCAATTCTATACATCTATTTTAATATAAATATTACAATAATATAAAGCTATCTGTTTTCCTTGACGTCTGGTTAATTGGGATAATATTGATATTGGCCAATTTTCCATTATTTACACAAAATCACAAAAACATAAAATAGTGTACATAGATCTTGGTGTAATCCCAACGTATACGATTTGATTCCATGCGTTTATGTTTTATACTGCAGTACAGAGTTCTGGCTGTTGGGCTCTGATGTATGTATGTATGTATGTATGTATGTATGTATGTATGTATCGATGTTTCATGTACCAGCACTGTGTTTACCGTGTTTACATTCTGCCTGTTTGATTGCCCTTATCCGTGCAGATAGGGAACCGGGTCCTGTATGTGTTCTTCACCCACGTGCGGGAGCTGTTTGGAGACGTGGTTTTGAAGCCGGCGATCCGGCCCCTGCGCTGGTCAAACGTGGCGGCCATGCCCGTGCTCCCTGAGACGCAGGAGAGCATCAAGGAGGAGATCCGCCGACAGGTGTGGTCTGCAGGGGCTGCTCTCTGTGCATCTTATACACACACATTACTCATGCACACAAACACACACACAAACAAACACATACCACAAATGCACACACAAACACACACACACACACACACACACACATTACTCATGCACACACACACACACACACACAAACAAACACACACATACACACACACACCACACGTGCACATTCACACACACTTACACGTGCACGCACACACGCAGGCCTAAGGCCCAGTTTGTGCCTGACACACCTAATTTGTATTCCTGGTGGTACAACTGGCTTTATAGCCATAAACAAATGATGTCTCTGTTCTGTTTTGTATGTATGTGTATGTTTGCATGCATGTGCGTGTGTGTGTGTATGTTTGCATGCATGTGCGTGTGTGTGTGTGTGTGTGTGTGTATGTTTGCATGCATGTGCGTGTGTGTGTGTGTGCGTGCGTGTGCGTGTGCGTGTGGATGTGTGCATGTGTGCGTGTGGAAAGGAGTTCCTGTTGAACTGCCTACACCGGGACCTGCAAGGAGGGGTGAAGGATCTCTCCAAAGAAGAGCGCCTCTGGGAGGTGCAGCGCATCCTGACTGCTCTCAAACGCAAGCTACGCGAGGCCAAGCGACAGGTGAGTACCCCCCCCCCCCACACACACACACACACACACACACACACACACACACACACACGAACACATACACACACACACACACACACACACACACACACACATGCACACACGCACACGCACACGAACACATACACACACACACACACACACACACACACACACACACACACACACACACACACACAAACCCCCTCCCCCACGGCCTGCAGCTGAAAGCCCTGTCTCTTCTCTGGCACAGGAGTGTGAGACGAAGATCGCCCAGGAGATCGCCAGCCTCTCCAAGGAGGACGTGTCCAAAGAGGAGATGACAGAGAACGAGGAGGAGGTCATCAACATCCTCCTGGCTCAGGTGAGGTGTCATTACTCTCCCTCACCTGTCTCTCTTTCTCTATCTGTCTCCCTCCATCTCTCTCTCACTCTCTCTCGCCATCAAGAAACAAAGAACTGCTTGAACTAACTGACTGACTGAGTCACTTTCTGACTCAAACAAGCAGCCAAAGACTAGTATGCATAGAGCCTGTTCATTTCCTCTTTGTTTATATGATTCTTGTTAGCTGAGTGCACTGTGCACCGGTCAGATCCCACTGGGCACCGGTCAGATCCCACTGGGCACCTGTTCTAGGTATGTGGGAATGGGACTCTTTATTTTGTGGACAGATCAGCAGTGTGTTGCGTTGACTCCTGACCCTTGACCTGTCTCTCCAGGAGAACGAGATCCTAACGGAACAGGAGGAGCTCATCTCCCTGGAGCAGGTTCTGCGCAGACAGATCGCCACGGAGAGGGAGGAGATTGAGCGCCTGCGTGCGGAGATCGCCGACATCCAGAGGTCCCCATCTTACTCTCCCCTCCGTCTATCGCTCTCTCTTCCTTCTGTTTTCCCCTCCTCCCTCTATATCTGCCTCTCCCTCTGTTTTCCCTTCCTCTTCCTCACTCTCATATTTATGACAGCTCACTTACGCTTCTCTCTTGGTGGCGTAGTCATGCAACTGAGTCTTAGCATGGCTTAGCAAACCAGTAACAAAATCAATTAATATTATTCTTATAGGAGGCTGAATGAGTTCCAGTGTGAGATGATGGTGAAAGTGTGGTTAGTTCACGAACGTGTGTGTGTGTGTGTGTGTGTTCCTACAGTCGCCAGCAGGGGCGGAGCGAGACGGAGGAGTACTCCTCCGACAGTGAGAGCGAGAGTGAAGATGAGGAGGAGTTGCAGATCATCCTGGAGGACCTTCAGAAGCAGAACGAGGAGCTGGAGGTGAGGGAGGGACAGTGAGGGTAACGCCACGGTAACCGCATGGTAATGAGGAAGTGGAGGTGAGGGAGGGACAGTGAGGGTAACGCCACGGTAACCGCATGGTAATGAGGAAGTGGAGGTGAGGGAGGGACAGTGAGGGTAACGCCATGGTAACCGCATGGTAATGAGGAAGTGGAGGTGAGGGAGGGACAGTGAGGGTAACGGCACGGTAACCGCATGGTAATGAGGAAGTGGAGGTGAGGGAGGGACAGTGAGGGTAACGCCACGGTAACCGCATGGTAATGAGGAAGTGGAGGTGAGGGAGGGACAGTGAGGGTAACGCCATGGTAACTGCATGGTAATGAGGAAGTGGAGGTGAGGGAGAGAAAGATCAGAACAGGTACGGCCTTTGTATGCTTAATGCTTAATTCTGTAAGAGTGTATGTGTGTGTGTGTATGTGTGTGTGGAAACATCCCCCTGACGTGCTCCTGTGCTCCTGCAGAATAAGAACACGCACCTGAACCAGGCCATCCACGAGGAGCAGGAGGCCATCATCGAGCTGCGCGTACAGCTGCGTCTGCTCCAGAGCCAGCGGCTGCAGCAGGAGCAGCCCTCCCAGCCCACGCAGCCCAGCCCCGAAGCCCTGCCTGAGGAGCCCGCCAAACACAGCGCCGCCGCAACCCAGCCCGCCCTCGCTGCTGCCCCCGCCCCCGCCCCCGCCGCCGCCGCGCCCCCCAGGGATGCCCCCGCCAACGGGAAACCCGCCGCAGAGTCCCTCAAACCGTCCCCCAGCAAGGACCGCCGCGAGACCAATCTGTGAGCTCCACCGCGGCCGCCATCACAAAGACCTGCTGTGACTCCTGCCGCCAGGAGGAACCGCACACAGGAGACAGCTGGCGCTGTGGAGGACGGAGGGATGGAGGGAGAAGGGAGGCGGAGAGGGGGAAAGGACAGAGCTCACTTTAGAAATGGGGAGAGGCGGAAGCCAGGAACACTTCGCAGTTTCACCCAAGCGAAGGGCGTAATGAAGACCAGTGGAGAATCCCACAAAGACCCAAAATAATCCCACGTTTAATGTGCGATTGATGTATTTGATAATCCCACATCACGGATCCAGTGTAGGTTTTCTGTGTGATCGTTCTGTTGCTTTAATCCTTTCATGAAACCGAATGAGAATCACGTGATCGTCCATCGTAATTGCAGTTAATGAATATTTCGCTAATGCAGTTGTATTGTAGATGTCATATGCGGATATGTGGCATCTAAATCTCTGTGACAGAATCTCTGGCAGCGCTAATGTAATGGCAGCTCATTTTCCAGTGCTTTAGGTTGGGTTTTAATTTTGTCCCCGACTCCTATCCACAGTGCAGTGGAGTAGCCGTGTTTGTCTGATCATTGCTCCAGTGTTTGTGTTGTCTTTCGCTAAATGCATTCCTTCTGGATTATTTAATTAGTAAATTTACGTAAAAAAACGCTAAAACGAGCAGCTCCGGCGAAGCTGTGGGAACCTCGATGTGACGCAGATGTACCCGTGTACAGTGTGAAAATGTGAAAGTACCCCATCAGAGGTCCTCCCTGGCCTCAGCCACAGGGCTGTGATCATTTTTAGGTATTTTCTGGATGAATGTGATTCGCCCGCACAAATGAAGATCTGTCTGATTAAGAGCCACTAAATGCTGTGAAGAGTGAACACTGGTTAGACGGTCTTTGACTCGTATGAGGGGTGGAATGCCACTGGTTAGACTGTCTTTGACTTGTTTCAGGGGTGGAATGCCACAGTTTAGACTGTCTTTGACTCGTATGAAGGATAGAATGCCACTAGTTAGACTGTCATTGACTCGTATGAGGGGTGGAATGCTACAGGCTAGACGGTCTGTCTTTGACTCGTATCAGAGGTGGAATGCTACAGGTTAGACGGTCTTTGACTCGTTTCAGGGGTGGAATGCCACAGGTTAGACTGTCTTTGACTCGTGTCAGGGGTGGAATGCCACAGGTTAGACTGTTTGACTCGGTTCAGAGTTGGAATGCCACAGTTTAGAGTGTCTTTGACTAGTATGAAGGATGGTATGCCACTAGTTAAGACTGTCATTGACTCGTATGAGGGGTGGAATGCTACAGGTTAGATGGTCTTTGGCTCCTATCAGGGGTGGAATGCCACAGGTTAGACTGTCTTTGACTTGTATGAGGTGTGGAATGCCGCAGGTTAGACTGTCTGACTCATATGAGGGGTGGAATGCCACTGGTTTGACTGTCTTTGACTCGTATCAGGGGTGGAATGCCACAGGTTAGACTGTCTCTGACTCATGAGGGGTGGAATGCCACAGGTTAGACTGTCTGACTCATATGAGGGGTGGAATGCCACAAGTTAGACTGTCTGACTCATATGAGGGGTGGAATGCCACAGGTTAGACTGTCTTTGACTCGTATCAGGGGTGGAATGCCACAGGTTAGACTGTCTGTCTTTGACTCGTGTCAGAGGTGGAATGCCACAGGTTAGACTGTCTTTGACTCGTACCAGGGGTGGAATGCCACAGGTTAGACAGTCTGTCTTTGACTCGTGTCAGAGGTGGAATGCCACAGGTTAGACTGTCTTTGACTCGTATCGGGTGGAATGCCACAGGTTAGACTGTCTTTGACTCGTGTCAGAGGTGGAATGCCACAGGTTAGACTGTCTTTGACTCGTATCAGGGGTGGAATGCCACAGGTTAGACTGTCTTTCACTCATTTCAGGGGCGGAATGCCACAGGTTAGACTGTCTGACTCATTTCAGGGGCGGAATGCCACAGGTTAGACTGTCTTTGACTCGTATCAGGGGTGGAATGCCACAGGTTAGACTGTCTGTCTTTGACTCGTATCAGGGGTGGAATGCCACAGGTTAGACTGTCTGACTCATTTCAGGGGCGGAAAGCTCAATGGTTATAATGATGGGACTGGTAACATAGCTCATACATGCCAGTCTGGAAGATAAGAAAGGGGGGGGATCCAACCCCCTGTATTTTGTAAAAGTATTCATGAAATAGATTTATCACTCAACCCTAAGCTCTGCCATGACAAACAAGAAGGGCTTCAAATAAACATGGGCGTGTTCCTTTCCCGTTACAGTAATGGAACAAAAAGGATTGGCTTGTGTTCAAAAAACAGATGCATGTACAACACCCGTGTGAAAGGACTGACCCTCAGTAGCACATGCAATGGTCCTGGTGCCTCAAAGCCCTCTTGTTCTCTTTCAGTGTTGTTGAAAATTTCACATGATTTTCTTTGAATGTGGCAACTGTGCCAATTTAAAAACAGACGTTACTAGCAATCTTGTGTGCTCTTTGTATTTTGTCTCCTATCACTGTCCATTCAAAATATAAATTAATCAAAGTTTGTGGAGGTTTGAGTCAAATTGCATATTATGTTTGTTCCTTTGTATTTAAATGCCCTATACTTAGAAACTTCAGCTTGCCTCGTTATTTTCATACCAATGTATTTTGTAGCTAATCATTGTCAACTGACCGAATGATGCAGCAAAGAATAAAGTGTCGTTCTTAAAATTCCTTCCTTTCAAATGGTCAGAACATTGGACTTGTTTTTGTACAAAAATTCTGTCAATTAGCAATGTTTCCGCAGAGGACGTGTCCCCTCCCACACACACACCCCAAAATAACATCAAAGCAGCCCTACTCTTGACTAATGATGTGGCCCTGCATGCACAGCCCTTGTCATACCCTGTAGAGTTCAGTTACAGTAATTAATATCATTGGTTCGTTGGAATTGGAATTGATTGGCAGAATTTAGATCGAGCCTCTGGACTGTCAGTCAGCCACATAATGTAATAATCTGTTACTGTCTTGTGATTTTGTAATCAGTTTAGCCTCTTGGTTAAACAAACCAAATTAGTAGCTCCCCCTACTGGTAGATATGAATATAACCCAACAAATGGAGCTGTGTTCGTATTTTCCTCCCGTAACATACGAGCTTGTTAATAGTTTATTGTAATAACCTTATAGTAACATACGATGACAAATATGTGTGACTTAATTACATACACCACTATTACTGTGTTAACGAAGGCAAGACGTGTTGCACGAACTCTCAGTACCACACTTACCTTTATGGTAACTCAACTAATATATCACGCGCTGAACAAGACTGAGAAATAGAGGAAGGTTTGAATGTTTTATAACCCGAAATAATACCGTATGGTAGCGGCCAGGCGCGTAAGGATGTCACTTGGATTGAGTTAGTAGTTTACGCGCCGTCTTCCTCCGTCCCAGATCTGCGTAAAACATGTATGTTTATTCTTTCTTTTGAATGTTTCCTGGTGAAAAATAATAATATGAGTTTTGAACTTTGGCTGTTCCATATTCTCATGATAATTCATGGTTTCAACAAGTGGCGAGGAGCGGCACGACAATCACGTGACTGATTCTGGTTTCCGTTATATTTGGGAAAGATGATGTAGCTGGCCTTGGGTAGGATTTCTTTATCAAACAAAAGTGCTGTTAACAAAAGAAAAAAAGCATGGGCAGAAAGTTACAATAGAAAAACGGTAGAAGAACGCTGAAGCCGTTGTAGCCATAGAAATCATGGCTATAAGGGAACTTAAAGTCTGTCTTCTTGGGGTAAGTGAAAAAGTTTTAAAAGAAGATTCTTTACGGCTTTTCAGTCTGCAACCCGGTAACATTGGGAGACAGTACACAAGAAAAATAGGGAAACTATCTTCATAGTATCGAAATATGTCTGCTGGACTTGATTTTACATGTGCTTTTATCAATATCGTCCGTGCTATCCCGTTTTACGTTGTTTGATCACAGTCCTATTTTGTCCAGTTTTGTGGGCTACTAATGTTTACTCGGTTACGAAACAATCTAGACGATTGAATTCACTTGTTCCCCGATAGTTTAAAATCTAATTACGTGATACAAATGCGATATGTATATTTTGATGCTTTAAACGAGGACCTGGAACCTGCGATGTGTTGTTTGCTTCCTTTCCTGATGTTGTCCTGTCAGTCAGTTTAATATTATTCATTGGCATCATCAACTATTACGTCACCGTCGGCCCAGGATGGAGAAACCACTTCTCCGTTTTTTTCTGTGGGCTACTGGCTACTTAAACTTGAATCTGGTAAACATTCTGTAGTGTTGACAACGGTGTTATTTCTGACCACACTGCAATCTTTCTGTAAATATTCTTCTTTCAAGGATACGGGAGTGGGGAAGTCCAGTATTGTGTGTCGTTTTGTACAGGACCATTTCGACCACAACATAAGCCCTACAATAGGGTAAGAAAAGTTTATAATAAGTCATTATAATAATGCTGTCGTTTCCTTTGTAGATAGCTTTTATCTTAGACGGAAGACACTCCAAATTGCTTAAAAACTTGTGGATTAAATGATAATGTTATGAAAACAAATATAGCCTATATCCAGCTCACAGACAATTACTTAGATTATTCTTATTTGTTAACACAAGTTGTGGCAGTTGCTAAGTGAGAGGGCCAGGAAGCATATTGATATTAGGGTTGTGCTTCATCAAAGAGAAACCCACTGTTACTACCATTGCTGATATCAAAGACAAGCTTGGCATTCACTGTTAAGTCACATTGACATCTCAGGCACCAAATGATGTTAATATATTTAGGGATGCTTGTCATGAGTCTTGTTTGATTTTTATCTCCGAATTGCAGTGCATCATTTTTAACAAAGACCGTCCCCAGTGGAAATGAACTACACAAATTCTTGATTTGGGACACGGCGGGACAAGAACGGGTAGGTGTGAGGCAAACTTGTGAAGAACCTGCAAATGGAGGGAGGCATTTTCGTTTGGGAACGAGGGGCAGTTTTCAGGTTTCTAACCGTTGTTGGCCAGTGCCTATGGGAGTCCCTGAACAGCTTCTCTCTGCGGTGGAATTTTGTGTTGCCTTGAGTGAACTCTCACGTCCTCTGTGTAGGAACCGAGTCGTTTCTCTGAAAAAATGGTGTGATGTGAGGTCCATGGGCTGGACTCAAAAAGAAAGGGCTGAGTCCTGTCAGACATTCCTGTCTCTGGCACGGGCCCAGGTGAACTGTGTCAAATTATTTGGCTGTGAATCATAAGTCTGGGTGGAATTGTGGAAAGGAAAGAATAACAGAAATTATGCTTGACTTGAATTTTTTTTATTGTGTTTGTACATGTAGATAATGCCTGGGCCCAGACTAAACTACAGTAGTATTCATATCCTACAATCTAATCACCCCAGGTGCTTCAAAAAAAACAACAACAAAAAAACAGTTGTTACAGCATTGCCTCTACATTTTTATAATCATAGATTTTTTTTTAACATAAAATAGTGAAATAACTTCATCTGTGTGTCATTTACCACCAAGAAACAGTTTGGCGATGCATCACCAGTTTTCTGTTTTTCTGAAAACTATGGCTCTCTGAGTTTTGTCAGAGATCATTGCAGCATGACAGTCTTCCTTATTCTCAGCGTAATGTAGCATTTCCTGCCAGTATTTCTAGACTTGTATAATGGCTGCAACTGATTGAGCCACAACCGACTGAACCATAGTCTACTCTACTCGTAAAGATACTCTACTCGTAAACATTACTCGCAAATATAACTTTACTTATAAGCATAATCAACCTGTAAACATAAGCTACTGAACTACATTTTCTGGGAGCGACCATTATGGCTCAGTACTTCAGAGTTGGGTAGTTTTGTGTGAAAGCATTCAGTGGGATGTGTATGATGGTGGCAGGGACACTCTGAAGAAAAACATTGATCAAAGCAACATACCATATTATTTCATATATAATATGAAAGTAACAGGATCCGTTTGGATCAGGACTGCTTAAAATTAAAGTTTGAGTATTTGAGATTTTTGACTCTGACATTGCCTGCTGACACACTGACACGTCATTGTTTATGATTTCTCACAATTTAATTTCTCATTGCCTTTCAGTTTCATTCGTTGGCCCCGATGTACTACCGGGGTTCGGCCGCCGCCGTCATTGTTTATGACATCACCAAACTGGTACAGTACTCAAATGGGTGGAAGAGGGAACTATGAAACATCCCATTATGTGCAGCTGATCCTAAATTAAGTGAAGGAAATTCTAGTTTTTTTGAGCTGTAAACCTGCTGTTTTCTTAATAAGTTTTAATTAGCAGTTGATATTTGTAGACCTTACTTGTGCTATAATGGCAACAAAAACAATGACAACAATATTTAGCTGTCAGTCTGTTTTAGGTTATTACTCACAGTAGCTGCTCTACCAAATCAAGACTTAACCTGAGGGGATCCACAGCATCCCGTGAAACATGCTATTCTGGGACTCGGGTCTACGATATGACCTGCTTCTGTTTCTCACAGGACTCTTTCCAGACCCTGAAGAAATGGGTGAAGGAACTGAAAGACCACGGCCCCGAGGACATTGTGGTGGCCATAGCAGGCAACAAGAATGACCTGGGGGACATCAGGTACTCCGTAGTGTTAACCTCAGACCACGTAAAGATAACCGTTCTCCTCTTCAAAGCGTCTGTAGGACAGGATATGTGGCAGCAGTTACGCATGCGTATAATGGGGGATATCAGGTACTCCGTAGTGTTAACCTCAGACCACGTAAAGATAACCGTTCTCCTCTTCAAAGCGTCTGTAGGACAGGATATGTGGCAGCAGTTACGCATGCGTATAATGGGGGATATCAGGTACTCCGTAGTGTTAACCTCAGACCACGTAAAGATAACCGTTCTCCTCTTCAAAGCGTCTGTAGGACAGTTACGCATGCGTATAATGCTTCTAATCCGTGCATTTGTGTGTAAAGACATTTTGAATTCTTCACACCCCAAACATGAACTAATTTAGTATCCCTGATTAACGAGGACTGAATAACAGGAAGAACATTTACATATGAGTCATTGCTGTCTTTCTATTTTTTCCCATATTTAATATATTTAGTGGGATGTTAGTTTCATGCACATTATAGGGGCTTGAATATTATAATTTTTCTCAGAGTCTGAGAGGAGGAGTGAGAACCCTGGGGTATAGCTGCCATGTAAGAGAGGAGGAGTGAGAACCCTGGGGTATAGCTGCCATGTAAGAGAGGAGGAGTGAGAACCCTGGGGTATAGCTGCCATGTAAGAGAGGAGGAGTGAGAACCCTGGGGTATAGCTGCCATGTAAGAGAGGAGGAGTGAGAACCCTGGGGTATAGCTGCCATGTAAGAGAGGAGGAGTGAGAACCCTGGGGTATAGCTGCCATGTAAGAGAGGAGGAGTGAGAACCCTGGGGTATAGCTGCCATGTAAGAGAGGAGGAGTGAGAACCCTGGGGTATAGCTGCCATGTAAGAGAGGAGGAGTGAGAACCCTGGGGTATAGCTGCCATGTAAGAGAGGAGGAGTGAGAACCCTGGGGTATAGCTGCCATGTAAGAGAGGAGGAGTGAGAGCCCTGGGGTATAGCTGCCATGTAAAAGAGGAGGAGTGAGAACCCTGGGGTATAGCTGCCATGTAAGAGAGGAGGAGTGAGAACCCTGGGGTATAGCTGCCATGTAAGAGAGGAGGAGTGAGAGCCCTGGGGTATAGCTGCCATGTAAGAGAGGAGGAGTGAGAACCCTGGGGTATAGCTGCCATGTAAGAGAGGAGGAGTGAGAACCCTGGGGTATAGCTGCCATGTAAGAGAGGAGGAGTGAGAGCCCTGGGGTATAGCTGCCATGTAAGAGAGGAGGAGTGGGAACCCTGGGGTATAGCTGCCATGTAAGAGAGGAGGAGTGGGAACCCTGGGGTATAGCTGCCATGTAAAAGAGGAGGAGTGAGAACCCTGGGGTATAGCTGCCATGTAAAAGAGGAGGAGTGAGAACCCTGGGGTATAGCTGCCATGTAAGAGAGGAGGAGTGAGAACCCTGGGGTATAGCTGCCATGTAAGAGAGGAGGAGTGGGAACCCTGGGGTATAGCTGCCATGTAAGAGAGGAGGAGTGAGAACCCTGGGGTATAGCTGCCATGTAAGAGAGGAGGAGTGGGAACCCTGGGGTATAGCTGCCATGTAAAAGAGGAGGAGTGAGAACCCTGGGGTATAGCTGCCATGTAAGAGAGGAGGAGTGGGAACCCTGGGGTATAGCTGCCATGTAAGAGAGTCAAAGGCCTGTGATCCATTACATTACATTACATTATAGGCATTTAGCAGACGCTCTTATCCAGAGCGACTTACACAACTTCTTATTACATTTATCCATTTATACAGCTGGATATATACTGAAGCAATTCAGGTTAAGTACCTTGCTCAAGGGTACAACGGCAGTGTCCTACCTGGGAATCGAACCTGCAACCTTTCGGTTACAAGTCCAGTTCCTTAACCATTATACTACACTGCCGCTCTTGATCCGATAACACAAAGCCGTCAGGGGAACTAGATGAGACACTCCCCTTTAATCTTGCCTCAACCTATTAAAGTACTTTGATCTGCAGATACCGTGATATATTCTACCAAAGTTACTGCAATACGCACCGAAAGTGATTCTTTCAGGTCCTGCAGTCTTAAAAGCCTATTTATGATTCTCTCATAATGAAACATTAGTTTGAAAATATGCTAATGTCGCGAATGTTGAATGTGGGGGGGTGCTGCACAAGGCCTTCACATCATGCCTAATTTCGTCTGCACAGGGAAGTTCCTATGAAGGAAGCCAAGGAATTTGCGGAGTCTATCGCAGCCATTTTCATCGAAACCAGTGCAAGGAATGCGGTCAATGTGGAGGAACTCTTTCAGAAAATCAGTGAGTATTTTCTTTACTGATAATCATTTTGCCAGGTATGTTGCTTTTTCAACATTTGCGTTAACTATAAGATAAGAGATGCTTTTTTTAAACCAAGGTCACTTTATTTTTTTGAAATTAGCGTGTCCCTTGTGTGACCTTTTGTGTGCAACCCTGTAAGTGTTATAACTGAAATGTGTATTACCTCAAAGAACAATATGACACAAGTATGCTTTCATTAATAGTCGAACCTCTGTAGTAATCCTTTCTGGATATAAACTACCTTTGCCGTATTTTCAGTTTGAACACCAATTGCTTGTCATGGCACGAAAAAACCCCCAAATATCTCTGTTTGTATTCCCGTGGCCTTTCAGTACTGTGCTTTTAGGACCTTACATTCATGTCCATTTTGGGTACGCTGATGAAATGATCGTGCTTTAACTTGGATTCAGGTCGGCAGATTCCACCTTTGGATCCCCAGGATGTAGACGCCCCAGAGACCTTCAAACTGACCCGACAGCCGCCTCCCTCCAGCAGGAGGTGCTGCTAGTGAGGGGTTGCGCAGGGGAAGGTTTGCGGCCCACGTGGGACAACTCAGACCTCAGTATGTTCCAGTATTACCAGCACACGATTACACAGACCGCTGGCGTGTCCCCCAGTGGGGTAAGAGTGAGTCCCAATTGGGTAAACCCAGGATCAAGATGGTAGAGTTTCTCACTAATGCAAGATGCAGCCCTTTGTATGGGCCGAAAGTAGAGTGGCAGTCTATCACAAGGGTTAATTCAGCTTTGAAACGTGACCTCAGAACTCAGCTGGCTGCTGTTTAATGCAGCCTTAATGAGTGCAAATGATTAAACCAACCTACATTGGCACCAAGCATTTTCCATACGAATATACCTTACCCATAGGAAATGAATGTAACAACTTATCCATAAACATGGTACATGGCCTTGTACCATACCCTCAATACCTACATCACAGTTTAACATCAATACCCAATGCTGTTCTATGAATAATTATTAGTGCTATTATCTAAAGAAATAATGTGAAAAATGAATTTATTTTCATAAGTAAGCATTGTTATTCAAATATGAACCTTCTTTGGACCTTTTCTGTTGTAGGTCCGGTTCTGTGTCCTTTAACTCTTGGACTTGTAAAGACCTCTGGTTTGGAGATTTTAGCATTTTATGTCCTGTCAGAAGGTACCAATGGGGGTCCATATCTGTTGCACAGTCATAGCACAAAACAAAAAATGCTTCTGGTTCTGAGGTTGAGTTTCACTGATTTATTCTGAATTCACCCTTGCAGGAAGGAATCTCACTGAATTAAATCGGGCCCTGAGTTTGTTTGCAGATTGATTGCGCAATAACCTTGATAATAGCTACACAGTAGTCAGAACTGACAGTTATTATCTTTGTGAGTAACCATAAACATCTGCTGTAAGAGCAGAATTTAAATGACCAAGATCTGCGCTGTTCCTGTAATAATCACTATGGCACATCATAGGAAAGGTTTTCATGTTCTTGTCCACAAATTGTCCACTTTTTTTATTCTATTAATAACCCAATAAACCATGTTGACCTGAGGTGTACTACATAACCATTTCCATTTCATTTTACGGTCTTAACAATTTTATCAGATGTATTTTAAAGTGTCTGCACAATGTAAAATAATTAGCAGTTCAAAAGAGATGATAAACAATTACAATAGCTGATGTATCCCTCCGAGCAGAGATATGTACTCGTGCACAGTAGTTACTGACCAGCCTTTAAAGTCCCATATCTTGAATTGTCCCATGTTTGTTAAACTCAATGAGAAAGCAAGTGTTGTTGTATCCATAATACACTTTAGTCACGTGTTGAATCTAATCAAACTGACGCTTTTCACTGGTTTGTCCTGTATCCATGTAAAACAGCATAAGTAGGGCCATCGTTTGGCTCCCCTTGTTTTCTCGTATTGGTATTTCAGTCTTTTGCCAACTAGAGGTCACGATAGCCTCTTTATCAAGCCACTTCTCAAATTATCCCATTTGCACCTCCTCAATAATCTCAGTTGATAAGGCAATTGCCGTTAATTAAGAAAAGCTGATGATAATTACATGTTAAATTCAGTTTGATTACTTACTACCGTGGACATGTTTCGGTATTTTTAAATGTTGTACAGGGGCATGTTACGTTTTGTTACAAGCAGTGGGAAATGCCCACATTACAAATGAGAGCGGTTGTATAACATTTAACTTTCATTAAAAAAATAATAAAACCATGCACATGGTCTTCAATCAAGACCTAAAGTAGAATCAGGTGTCTTAGTACTGGGCTAAAACAAAAACCGATACCGGCCCTTTTCAAATAGGATTGGACACCCCTGCTTTATATGGCTGCATTTATATGGCTTTTTACTGCAGTGATACTCAATCCTGGTCCTGGGAGCCACAGATCTGCTGGTTTTTGCTTTTTCCTTTTTCCTTAAGATCAGTGAACGATTCAGACCGAACAAACCAGGTGACCTGAGTTAATTGCGTAATCAACCGCTTTAATTGATCAATTGCTGTGCTACTGGAGTGCTGAGTAACAACAAAAGCCAGCAGACCCTGTGGCTCTCTCGGACCTGGAGTGAGGACCACTAGCCCACTCATGACATGCTTTTCTAGCATTTAAACTTCTATCCATGTTCACTTTCCTTCCTGACTCTTCCCATATTAGATCAACTATTTGTTTTTATAAATGTCTCAATTAGAGACTCAATTGTGTGATTCGTCACTTGACTGTGACCATATAACCAATGAAACACAAGTTTAAATCCATACAGGTCACATGGTGGAGACAAACTGGTGGCCCTAAGCATAAGAGTCAGGTTATCTATGGTGCTGGTATTGTGGAGCTGTATGTAAAGATGGGTGATTAGGGAAGTACAGGTTACAAATCATTTTATATCTGTGTGTGTGTGTGTGTGTGTGTGTGTGTGTGTGTGTGTGTGTGTGTGTGTGTGTGTGTGTGTGTGTGTGTGTGTGTGTGTGTGTGTGTGTGTGTGTGTGTGTGTGTGTGTGTGTGTGTGTGTCTGTGTTTTGAGGAGCTACAGTAATTCACGAACAGGACTTTTTGTTAATTAAATGCTGGTAGATAGTGGAACTTAAATGATAATTACAACATGTATATATAGTACATGCATAATTCATGTGTGTAAGAGATAGTCATGCTGTATAATGTGCCCTGCATGTATGTGCATTTCCCTGATTAAGTGGGGGAAAGACTTTGCTGGCCAGATGGCCTTAGTTTACTCTTATTATTTACCATGTATGCCCATTGGTTTAGCCAAGTTCTCCCCTTAAAAGTGGGAATTCAGTAATGTTAGTTGTGTATTCTTGTATTCATTTACTCTTTTTGGCAAAGGGCCTTGATATCTGTGAAAAATAATGGCAGTCAGAATAAAGATAGCCACCTGCTGGCAGGCGTCCATAGTGCAGGACAAAAACCCCACTGCCAGCATGTTAAGATTGTTCAGAAGCGGTGTTATGAATGTCTATAGTGTTGAACTTGAAGGAACGGGGTTCATGGCAGTATATGTTGTGAGTATAGGAAGAAAAAAACAAGGGCACTTTACTCTCAGAAGACATTAGATGCAATTTGTTGGTAATAATGCCCCACAGTGTTTTTAAAGAGACATTTGGGATTCATTATGCTCTCACACCCACACATTTGTGAATCATTCAATGTTTTAGTCCTCCTTATTTATCATTAACTGTGGCTTATAGCCATTGACCTGTGATACTTCCTGGTTCTGGCTAATCATTTGGGATCCATCATGCTTTACGTCCATACATTATTCATCCAATGCATCTCTTGCCCGTACATTTATGATAAATTACTGCATATGGCCATTTATTTGTGCTGTGTTATGGATCATATCCCCACATTGGATTTTATTAAATGAAAAATTGAAGCAGTACCAAACCGACAATAAGGCAAAGCCAGTGCAACCGTGTCTGCGTAGTTTCAGTGAGCTCATTCATGTAAAGTGAAAGAGGAATCACAAAGTGCCATTGTCACCAGTGTGATTGTGATCATGTCATTCATAAATAGTGAATAATTGAGGAGTAATGAGATACTATGACCACGTTGATGGTGCTAACCAGGCACGTGCAGAGGGGGTGGCTCTGGGTGCCCGAGCACCTGCCCCTTTTGCCCGATGTGCCCCTTTCAGGGACGTAGGAAGCGGTTAAACTTGTCCGAAATTGAAATTGTACCGAAAAAAAAGGTTCGCTATGTACTTTTAGTTTGAAAGGCAGGCTGTGAAAGCGCAGTCAACAAGTCATCATCAATCTGAGCGTTGCCCCTAGCACTGAAGTGTCCCCCAAATGGTTTTTCTAGGTTGATGTGTCCTTTTCTCACTTTGAGCACCTGCCCCTCAAAAGGTCTCTGCACGACACTGGTGCTAACCATCTAGTAAAGGGAGTG
Source organism: Synaphobranchus kaupii (assembly GCA_029718625.1). NCBI lineage: Eukaryota > Metazoa > Chordata > Actinopteri > Anguilliformes > Synaphobranchidae > Synaphobranchus > Synaphobranchus kaupii. The sequence goes on from CM056394.1 coordinate 22,904,388, forward strand.
TGAAACCATGCTGTGCCTATCTTTGGGCTTTGCTACAGTAACTCATTCGTGCTCTGGTAGAAAATAGACTAAATCAAGGAGTGGAGACTTTTCTTATGAGAAAGGGCAGAGCTCCACTCGGTGGCCTGCTGTTGAAGCACATACGCACACGTCAGCGTCTGCCGTTTGGCTGCCTGTGTGGTGCTTCAGCCTCCTTTGTATCGATTCTGTTGGTGAAATCGCTCCCCCGTACGTAAGGCAGACGTCTCCGTTGAAGCTCTGTGCTCATTCGTAAACGCACTGGTTGAACAAGCCTTTGTGATACATTTACAGTACAGGGCTTTTATGCATTTAACGCTTTTCGGATTAACATACACCTCTCTCTGTTCCCTTCATCTTTGTGGAAGCCCAAATAGAAGTGTACATTGGAAATGTTTGAAATGCCATCGAGGGTTTGCATGACTTAGGATACGACAAATATTTAAAAAATGTATTTACATTATAATGCATAAAGTATAGAAAAGCATTTTTAACCTGAAAGGATTTTGATTAACGTATTACTACAATAATTATTTTGTTGTACTTACTCATGTCCTGATAATGTTTTTTTTTTTTAGACATGAAAACGAATAAAAAATGACTGCTGCAGGCACTCTAGTGGCCTGGTGCCACGTGTGTTCATGTCGGTCAGAAAAACAGCAATGAACAGGTTTTAACATATGCATTGGTCACATTAATCCTTTTTTTGTAATATATGCAGACATGGTTAACATTTGATATTAATCTATGTGGTAATAAACTGGTAATGTTTGTACATATTGGTGTCTTGTCCTGATGTTCCCTGTTGCTTTTTCAAATAGTGTTGGTGCTACAGATACACTTCACCACAAATGAGCACATATTTCTAATGCTGTCAAGAATTACACTTCAACACGTCTTGTTGTCCCCACATTATATTTAATTTGCCAAAGAAACTCAGCATGTGATTTCAGATCCAACCCTTGTGAAATGAAACCTACACATATACACAAGATCATGTCACTAATCCCAAACATATCTTAATTACACAACATGTTTTTATGATGTTTTGATGTTCAACGTATAGCCTACTCACTCGCTTAGCGCACCGTGCACTAATACATAAATGCATTTGTACATTCTATAACTTTTTGGGTGATATTTAACATAAATGATAGCATGAGTGAACATGCAGTTTTGTATTATACTAGACCATGACTAGAATGGTCATAATAAGCGACCCTAGAACGAGATAATTGGAGGCTGAATAAAACTATGCTTTAGCCCCACCTGCTGGTTAATAGTACTCATAATTTTATTACTTTTTGAATACAGCTTTTTACTCTTGAATACATACTGCAATTATTTAAGTCCAGATTAAAATGCATCTTTTCATTGAAGCTTATAACCAGTTATAGTCTAGCTACAGAGCTGGAGAAGCATGCAGGCATAGTGTATTATGGGGGTGACAAACTTTACTTATGGTCACCTCTCTAACAGTTATGACCACTTTTTCACAGGCAGGCTCTTGGGGATGGGTAGGTTTCTTGCCTTTCTCATGCCAGTGTGGGTTCTCTGTCTCTGTCCTAGTAGTTTTTCTGCCATAGTAAACTCCTGGCAAGGGTTATGTTGCCCAGTTTGCTCTTTGTGTCTTTCTTTTCTACCCATAACTCTGTCTGTTTCCCAATTCCCACTCTCACCAATGGCACAACTGCACCATTTTCAGAGTCACCCCGAGGCCTGCTGTCTGTCCCCTATATGCCCACCAACCAGCCTACCACCCCACCCCTGGACTGACGCCTTTGGATGCTTCATGCAACCTGTCTGAAACTGACTGCCTTTTTTATTTGAGAAACCACACCCTGAGCTGGTCAGAAGAGGATGACCCCCCTACAGAGTCTGATTCTTTCCAGATGTCTTCCAGGGATTTTTCCCCTTGTCACTGTTGCCTCTGACTTGCTCGGTGAGGGTTTAGGGCAAACTGTGAAGCATATATTGTGACAAATCTTGCAAAATGTACTATAAGTAAAATTGAATTGATAATAATTAGATCCTTGCTGCTGGTTTGATTAGGCCAGTAGGCCTAGTTTATTGAAAAAACCATTTCAAGTCATGCAAACGATTCCAATAAACAAGGGATCCGACATCTTACTATTGATGTATTTTTAAGTCACTTTCACATTTCAGTGTTCTGAGCCAGATGATCTCTGAGAGAGGCTATATTGTATTTTTATATAATCTAGCAAGCTACATAAAGATACCTATTTATTATTTTGAGTCATGTCTATTGCATTTCTATGTCTTTTTTTAAATCATGCAATCCTGGGATGAGGCATATGTTCGGAACTTTTTTTAATGACACGTAGGCAGGCCTACTTGAAATACCTGAATGTCGCGTAGTCACAAACGATTATTCATAGTCTAAAGAGATGAAGAAGAAGCAGCCCGCCTTCTCATTGCTGTTATCCATCAGTTCAATAATATGAATGGACAAATTTTGTTTGGCGTTTAGCAGGAGAACTGCACACCACACCATATTATGTTGGCCCAACTGTTGATTGATTTACATTTTTCTGAATTTAGCTGTGGTCACGAAACTACTCACAGGGACATACTATCAGCATAATAGTATGCCCATTGTCAATGTACAGGGACAATGTAGGCTACATATCAGCATTAGCCTATAGTCCACGAAACTTGGTACAATTGCCTACATTAACAAGGAGTTGCACAGCTGCCAGTATATCTGCATTTATTAGAGGAAATTTAAATGTTAATTGAAGTAGATTATGTTCAGTAGTCGCTGTTTGTAACGCCTATTTCAAGATAATACAATAATAATTTGCGCAACAACGTGTTGGAAACAAGAATTGACCAGTGTTTCAGTTTCACGTTGACGCGCTCAATAATCGCGCGTCCACGTGACTGTACCCGTGTTCTAGTCCCCGGTGCGCAGTGACTCAGTGCTGCTTTCGTTTTTTATTTTTTATTTTTATTTTTTACACACGCAGCGCTCCTTGGCACCTCAATCGCCAACACATTCTAAGCAAATATGTCCAAATTGGAGCAGATCCTCATTCTTGATCCACCAAGCGACCTCAAATTTAAAGGTAAGGGAACGCTTTGGCTCTCGGCGCGGCGGAAAGCGCACATTCACGGCCGCACTGCAGGGTTCCCGGACCGGGGATAATTTCACACCCTTCCGATCGCAGCGCATAAATCTCCGCCGCCATTTTGCGGGAAAGAGCGAGGATCCCAGGCCTCTGCGGATCCCCAGCACCCCGGCAAGTGCCAGATCACAGTGTGGCTGTGCGTGATTCCACCACCGGCAGAGTTTGTTTTATCGTGCCTCTTCGTCTTGACACGAATTCCTGGGACGAGATGACTGCTTTTTAGTTGTGATGATAAAAAAACGGATTTTCTTTGTTTTTTGCAGGTGCGTGTAGAGCGTTATCGGAGCTGTCCCCCCCAAAATGACTCCGATAGTGGTGCTACCACCAAGCCATGTCTGCTGGTTAATCTTTGCTAGCTAAGCGGTATCCTGGCTTGGCAACCAGCTAATTTAGCCAACGTAATGTAGCTAGTCAACATTGTGCTACAGAAACCGACTGTTTCTCGTGTTAGTTTACAGGAAACTTGTGTTCTCGCAAGCCGAGACTCATAAAACGGATAAAAGTTTACACACTCGTTCTCGTTAGTAGCCTACCGGAACCATATTGCTAGCTAACATGAGCAAACTCACTAACTTTTATCTTGCTAGCATTTAGCATTACTGGTGTATGGTGTATGACACAACAACCAGGTAAAAGCTTTCGGTTTCTATTGAAGCATTGCTAGACATGGGTCCATAATAGTTTGTTTTATTAGCCATCGCTCGTGTTCCTAATAATACAGTCTGGACATTGAAATAAATGTAACGTTAGCAAGGATACACCATACCAGAAAGGTGTCTGCTGAAGCATTTTCCTGTGACATGCAGGCTATTTTGTTAAATGTTTTATCCGTTTAAATAGCTGAGGGGAAATACAAACGAACGTTAACCGTACAGCGACAAGTCAGTTTGATATCTGGAATTACTCGAAGGAAGCAGCACTTTATAACAGTTGCGCTTAATAGTTTGTGTAGTATAAGCGACGTTAGCCTGACACTGGCAAAATACATCTAGCTATGCTGAAACATTTCTTTGTCAACTCACACACACACACACACACGAACAGTCATAATGCAACTAGTTTGCAGTATGTCATCGAGATGTGGCTGTTCTGCAGTCACATGATTTGAGTGGCAGAAAATGACTGTTTTGATAAAACTATCTAAAATAGGCAGTTAGACAATTGGTATTGGGTTTGTTGTGTCCAAATGCTAGATTAAATAAGGAAGGTGGAACTGTCAATACGGGATCTCTGCCTTATTTAGTTTGTGGGTGTTTACAAATTCCAGAATTGAATCCTGTTCAGTAGCAATTAACCTCATGCCATTGCACCTGTTGGGGAAAGTGGCAGAGGAGGGTTTTATCATCTGCCTAGTTTGAATGCTGTAAAAGGACAGAGAAACTGAAAGTCTTTAGCCTTTAGGTTTAGTACATCAAGCCTATGAACAGTAGTGAAGTCACCCTCGTGATCCCCCTTGCACTCATTTCCCAACAGCTGTACTTTCCTTATTGTTTTAGCCTCAGACATTTTCTGCGGTTTGGGGGAGCAATCCGTATACATTCTTAACAACCCTATATCTGGGGTAGAGGTTACTGCTGCTGTGATTAGGCTATTATGTCATTTTGCAGATTTCTTTTTGCAACTTGGCAGTTTGTAGTGCATGTGACACTTTGCTAGGGCATTGCCCAATTACCTGTTACCCAGTTAGAACTGCCTTTGTCATCTCAGCGTGTGACGCTTCATTCTTAAGTCGTTTGGGTTCATCGAATCTTAGAAACCGTCCACAGAATCGGTGAATACTGTCACGTGTAGTAATCGCATTCAGATGATGAATAAGTTAGACTTCACACAAGCTGCGTTTGTTTGAGCCGTGGCTAAGAACCACACGTACTAATATTAAATGGTTTGTAGTGGCAGTTATATTTGAATGAAAGTTGAGAACATGTTCATTGTGTTAATTGTGAGTCTGGATCCAGTTAATTTTAACTCTTCATCTGCACTCTCTACTGTACACACTGGGAACCAACTTTGGTCATCTTCTTGGGCGTGAAAGTCACAAATGGTACATGTAAATATTTAGCCTCCGGTGCTGTTATGCAAGCTAGCAAGGGAATGCCAGGCTGTCGTCTGTTGTTTTCTCAGAATGCACGGCTGTAGAGCGCAGCCCGGGGTGTTTTCTGCTAAAACTGTTGTGTCTTTGTGTGGAACATTGCCTTTTTGTTCTCTGCTGGATGGTGGATGTACTACTAAGCAGGCCTTTCTCATATGGCCCTGCCGATTAACACTAAACTCTTTTGTTTTTCCAGATGTTTCTCAAGCCTTGCTATAAAGTTTAGCTAATGTTCGATATTGGTTGAGGAAGACCCAGAGTTATGACGAGCAGCTACCAGGGCGTCGTGTCAGGGCAGGTTTGATGACGTGGGCAGTGCTGTATTAAGTTAGTGCACCAGTTACACATTGTGAGCTGATCCTTTGTGTGAGCGGGTGCTGACATGTCAGGTGGCTTTTTAAATTCAGGGAGAGGTAGTGTGTGTCACCACTTCAGGGTGTGGCCAAGAAGTCCGAGCCATAAGGCGCCACTTAATCAACAATAGCTCATATAAAAAGACTTGCAGTTTAATAAGCTTTTATTTTGGTGCTTCTGACCAGTATCTTCTTCTTTGCTTTGCGGCCTTGTAAAAGTAGGAAGTAGGAGGAAGGAGGAAGAAAAAAAAAACAGTAGGAGGAAGTAAAAGTCCTCCCCAGTATTTTGCTCCAATCACCTGGATTTGCTAATTAACATAATTCTTCAGCAAGAAGGTAGAACTAATTAGTGAAATCAGCTGGCTGAGTCTATGGGTGGAAGGAACACATGGTAGGACTTTTACTTTATGTCCCCTGGATTTCCACCTCTGCAAACCGTTTCCTGTAGAATTCCCAAGAACGAAGGCAAGAGAGAGCTGGTCATTTTGTATTTGCTGTACTCCTTCTCATCAGCTTTTTTTTTGTCCCATAACTTGGTGTCTCCACTGAGCATTTCTGTACATGTCAGAAATGTGCAAAAAATAAAAAACATTATTTATCTCATAGGTGCGTACAAAAGTCATGGCTTGACAATGTCTGACACCATACAAGCCTTAACCTCAGCTGTTAAGCACTTGTTTGATTTTCATACGTATGGCAAATTTCTACAGTAATCACAGGCAACTCATAACTGCTGCTATTGAGTTTAGGCTCTGTGTTCAGGGTCGAGTGCACTGCTGAATTTACAGTGTTGGTGTTAAGAATTTCCTGGGAGCATTGGTGTTTCACACTCAACGCTCGCCTTTGTTCCAGTAAGCACTCTTTTAAGAGGGGAGGAAAAAATGTTTGGTGTGATATTTGGTTTAATTTACAGCAGAGATCTAAACAAGCTGATTTGATTGTTCTGTGAAAGTCCTCCAGTCCACCTGTCACCAGTGCCCCATACACACAAAACATTAAAGAGTCTCTGGTACGCACAGGTGGAAATCCAGGGGACATAAAGTAAAAGTCCTACCTTGTGTTTCTTCCACCCATAGACTCAGCCAGCTGATTTCACTAATTAGTTCTACCTCCTTGCTGAAGAATTGTGCTAATTAGCAAATCCAGGTGATTGGAGCAAAATACTGGGGAGGACTTTTACTTTATGTCCCCTGGATTTCCACCTCTGCTGGTACGTTGGTCCCAAACAGTTAAAATGTGCGTTGTGTTTCCTGAACGTTACAGGTATAATTTCCTGGTTGGCATTGCTGGAATCCTGTGACTGAACCCTCTGTCCTTCCTCTGTTGTAATCTCTAAATCACATCAGCTTTGTATGTGAGGATTGTGAGCATTTTTGTGTTGTAGGGTAGCATTCCTTGTGTGGCCTTTTTGTTCGTACTTTTCTGATGGCTAATCTCGTACAAACCATAATTGTGTATTTGTAGAAATGGATTAATGATGAGAAAGATGGATAGTTGGGTGTGATTGAAAAAGGAAAGATGTCACAGACTGTGAATACCCAGGTTTCCAGATCCAGGCCACGACTGCTGATGTTGGAGCTCGAGCTGCTGTGGTCACTGACTTGTGGTCAAAAAACGTGTTGTCTGAAACCAATACCTCAGCCTTTAATCTTGTGGATTCTGTTCTACACTCTCTTCTCTGAATATTGACTAAATGTTTGCTAATAGCCTTGTGTTATCCCACCTCCCCTGATAGCTCACGGTTGGGTAGTTGGCTCCTAATTTACTATGATGAAGAGTGGGCTGGTGTAACTAATGTTTACATGCACCGTAAGAGTTATCTATACAAGTATTTGATGACTGTTAGCAGAAACGCTCACTATCCATCTTGTGTAACCGAAATTAATAATTTTGAAACATTATTATTAATTGAAGCTGCAGGGGTTGCTCCAAAATAGGCCTAATCCTTAGTTTACTTAGGGAATTGAATGACTATTTAACTATTGTTGAACTGGTGCTGGCAAACCTTTAAATGTTTTTGTAACTTTTTGGTAAAGATGCATTTTGTGTGTGTGTGTGTGTGCATTGTACAGTCACCCCATTGCTGGGATCAGAATTCCGAGGGTTGAGCATGAACAGAACATTTCATCGGTGTTTTTAAAGGACCCCTGTGTTAAACTAGTGAATGTAGACTTTGTAGCGAGTCGCGGGAGGAACTGCAGTCCCATGCTGTGTTCAGGAGGGAAATGGCAGTCACATTATTCAGTCTCGGCTCAGGAGTCGGCGTGCATTTGAATATCAAATGATTGGACGTACATCTCCGCCCGTCGCCGAGCAACCTGGGCCTCGCCCCCTGACCGAGGCTTGTTCTGTGAGGATCAAAGTGTTCTGGCTTATTAGGAACATCTGTCTCCGCTGCTCAGCGTGTTCCCCATCCGCATCGGACATGATAAACGTAGGCGTGCGGGCGGCGCAGGGTCTGGCGCCAGTCATCCTGGGGTCGTCATGGCGGTGACCGCGCCGCTTCCTGTCGCCTTCAGCCACAAACGCTTTGCGCGACCGTGACGGCGGAAGCGGTGACAAACCTGCTCCGCAGCCTCGGTCCCTGCTGGCGTTTTTGCAGGTGAGTGTTTTGCGAGAGCTGCGCGTGCTCGTGCGGCACTGAGCGGGGGAGGGGGGAGTGGGAGGGGGGGTGGGCGTCGCAGCTCGATGTCAGAAGTCTGACCTCCTTTCACCTTTTCCGTTGCAATGGTTGGTTTTTTTCGACGCGCTCAAAGCCGCAAACTAAAAACCTACTCTTTGGAAAGCCCTGGTAGATAGATGCAGATGCAGGTGCAGTCCAGTGTAAATATAAATGCTGTGCTTTCGCTCGGATCCATGAGAATACTTCCTGTTTGAATTAATTCTGTACTGATCCACACCAATGCCTTTCATCAGCCTTAGTCAAACGGACAGATGTCAGTTCACCATATCAAACGTGACTCATGCAGCCAGAACAAATTCACTGGTTCATCACGGTCACCTGTGTACATGAGTGCAGGTATCCCATCATGCTCACCTGTAGGAATGAGCGCAGGTATCCCATCATGCTCTCCTGTAGGAATGAGCGCAGGTATCCCATCATGCTCACCTGTAGGAATGAGCGCAGGTATCCCATCATGCTCACCTGTAGGAATGAGCGCAGGTATCCCATCATGCTCACCTGTAGGAATGAGCGCAGGTATCCCATCGTGCTCTCCTGTAGGAATGAGTGCAGGTATCCCATCATGCTCACCTGTAGGAATGAGCGCAGGTATCCCATCGTGCTCTCCTGTAGGAATGAGCGCAGGTATCCCATCATGCTCTCCTGTATGAACGAGCGCAGGTATCCCATCATGCTCACCTGTAGGAATGAGCGCAGGTATCCCATCATGCTCTCCTGTATGAACGAGCACAGGTATCCCATCGTGCTCTTTTGTAGGAATGAGCGCAGGTATCCCATCATGCTCTCCTGTATGAACGAGCACAGGTATCCCATCATGCTCACCTGTAGGAATGAGCGCAGGTATCCCATCATGCTCACCTGTATGAATACGCTACAGCAGCTGGTCCCTCGGTGGACATACCCAGCCTGGCTGGCCCAGTGTGTGACTCCTTGTTTTCTGAGTGAGAGGCCCTGGAGAGTCATGGGAGTGTCTGGGTGACCGTTTCGCGGGTGCTGACCCCTGACCCCTCTGTCCCGCCCCCCCCTCCTCCCCCGCAGGCCCCTTCACAGAAGTCGTCACCACAAGCCTGAGCCTGAAGAACCCCTCAGAAAGGCCGGTATGTTTCAAAGTGAAGACGACGGCCCCGCGCAGGTACTGCGTACGGCCCAACAGTGGCCTCGTCGAGCCTGGAACCGCCGTCATCATTTCCGGTAAGAATCCTCCACCCCCTCGTCTGTCACAGAGAAGAGAAGGAAACACTTTTATGAAGCAAGACATTGCTTTTTTAAAATAAAACTTTTTTTAGTTGCTGCAGTTATGTCATTAGCCAGCAAATATGTCTGACGTTATGTAGCCGTCTTAGGGGCTGAGCGCGACCTGTGGCCTGCACAATTGTGTTTTCCAAGCTGGAAAGAATATGAGGGGAAAAGCATTATAAAGACGGTCTCAACCTGGCTGACCGTGCTCTGAAAGCACTTCTTCTGTATCGGATATTAAATGTATGAAATGAATGACTTCGTTACATTTGCACTTGCTCAGCTTTTTTACATGCATTTTGAGCTCCATGACCAGGTACTAAAATCACGTCCACAGGTACTGTTTGTCTGCCTCTGCTCTGATGTCTACTTTTGTGTCTCTCTTTTAAATTTTTTTTAGTAATGCTACAGCCATTCGAGTACGATCCCAACGAGAAGAGCAAACACAAATTTATGGTGCAGACCATTTTCGCACCCCCTGGTGCTTCAGATATGGAGGCACTGGTGAGGATTTCTTTACTTTTTCAGAGAAATTAACTACAGCTGTAGAAAGAAATAATAATAAAAAAATTTAAAAAACTATTTAAATATCGAAATCTTATGATCAAATTAATTAAATTCTGTTTTTGTGCCTGTGTGAGTTCAATTTGAATGTGTGATTATTTTTGACTGTTAGCTGTGGTGGGGGTGGGGGGGGGGGGGGGGGGATAGCTGTGGAGAAGCTATGCTCATGATATTCCACTTGCTGAGCCCATTATAAGTGAGAATTTACCATTTGCTACATTCCAATGCATGTACATCTCACTAGAGTGTGCTCCAAGAACGATCTTAAAAATCCGCTCACGTTTTTCAGCGGGGAGAGCGGCTAAACTGGATCCATAAAGACGATCTTTAGTTCAGTCAGATGGACAAACATGCGCATTTTGTATAATTCCTTTGATCAACGCTCTTTAATGTTAAGGAATGAAAAATCAATGGTCGTTAAGCTAAATTCCATTAACTATATAGCCATATAGCTCAGCAGGCTTTGTGAACGTGTTTCTTTTCACCCACATTCAAAACACATTCCATGTGAAAGCACAGAAAAATTAGTTTAGATGGCAGTTAAATTTAGATGTAATCATTATGGCTCAGAAAATTTAACGTCTCTTTCTTCTGTCTGATACACTTAAATTGTCTAATTTGAAACTGTACAGATGTAGCCCAAGGATATAGTCGGCATGTGTCTAATAATAAATAAAATAGTTTATTGTAACTTAATCCCACTGATAGGTCATTATCAGTGGGATTAGGCAGGGCAAATGGAACATAGTGGAAAAAATATTTCCTAGGCACTTCAAATTGGCGCCAGTACTAGACGTAGATGTCCAAGCCTGTCTCAGTAGGTTAAAATGTACAGCGCCATCTGGTGGGCACTTTAAATCATTGTTTTCTCTGGAAGAGGGGTGCAACGTTCAACGACCCAAAATAAAATGTTTCTTTTTAATCGTTAAGCTTGATTGATGTGAATGTGTAATAAAGAATAATCGACCATCGATTAATCGTTGACATCCCTAGCTAGAAGGAACACAGTACAGAAATGGTTGCCCTGCAAGTCTACGGGTAGCCATAAAAAAGCCTGCACTGGCTCACTTTATCCAGTAGAGGGCGGCAGAAGCTCTGTCATTTTCCCCCTTATATCAGAGTCAGCAGATTTCCAGTTGAATGTTCCTCTATATTTGTCATTGTTTGGAATAAACTTGTTATGGGAAATCTAAAATTTCCATTTTAAATTGAATATAATACATCTATAATTTAGTGGGAAACCTATTGCTTGATTATTTGACTTTTGTAACTTTACATTTTGAAGTGAGAAGTCTGGTTGTAATTTCTTCAAGGCGGTTTACCTCAAAATTAAAGTATCGTTGAACCACTAACCCTGCAAATCTATTGCATATGCACATGAAAGGGTGGGTGTGTGCATTTAGGTGTGTATGTCCCTGGTGAGGCTGTCAGAAGCTGATGTAGATTAATGACTCCGCCTCTTCCATCTCTGGCAGTGGAAAGCTGCTAAACCTGAAGACCTCATGGATTCCAAGCTGCGATGCGTCTTTGAGCTGCCCACCGAAAACGATAAAATGGTGAGTTCTACAGCAGGGCCCCGGCTGCCAGAGGCCTCTTCCTATAAAAGCACCGGCACATGACCTCAGGGCTTCCTGTGTGGCGTGTGAACAATACGGGCTGTTAAACGCGGGTATGCGTTAGGTCACGTGTGGTGCAAACTGCGTTCTGGCAGAGAGAAGGGCTGCTTTTCCGCTTGGTCTAGTTCTTCGTATTTGTTTGCTTGTCTGCGCATTTGGTTTGTTTTTTCCAGTCCAAACGTGCTTTACCTGCATCGTTTTCCAACGTCCGCAGAGCGACGCGCCGGCCGAGTCCAGCAAAGAGGGCCCCGTTCTGAACGCGGGGGACGGCCCCGCGGCGACGCCCAAACCCAGCGGCCTGTCTGCGGAGGACGGCGAGATGCGGAGCCTCAAGGACGAGTGCAAGAGGCTCCATGCCGAAGCCGGAAGGCTGGCGGACGAGAACCGGCAACTCAAGGTGCGAGTCCGAGTCACGCCCCAAACCCCGTCCGCCATCCCGTGCTTAAGGACCGGGAGTACGCAGATTGGCTACAGGCGTAATGGCACGAGTGCTCATCAGAAATAGATGCACATCACTGCAGGTCTTGAGTGCAACACGTACTTATTTTTTAAAGGCAGAGTGTATAGACCGCCCTCCTTCCTGGATTCCTGGGGTTAGGGGGGGGACTACATGGGTCTGCTCCACACCGTCTCACAGCAACACAGTAACGGCATGCCCCGTGCATTGTGAGCATCACGTGATATTTGTTTTGCTGTTTGTGTGGACGGTGTGTTTATAACGGTTAACATATATTTTAAATATCGCCACTTACCTGGTTAAATGTGCACTGGAGCAGTTCAGGGCGGTATTTTGCTATAGCGTGAAACGGCTCCGCCACCTTGTGAGATACCAACAGGTGGCCTTCTGGGTAGAAGTCCCACCCCCTAACTGCTGCTCTACGCCTCTACCGGGGGGTGCTTCACAAAACTGGATTACTGAGTTAGCTGGATAACTGCACTGTGTAAAACCCGGAACCTTCCCAAATCTGGAACATGGACTGAAGTAAAGGGCTGTTCCGGTATTTATCGGTGCAGTTATCCAGCTAACTCCGTAATCCTGCTTTGTGGGATACCCCCCTGTAGTGTTAACAAGCAGGAGAAGCTCTGGGAGTGTGATTTCCTACAAATACAGCAGTGCCTATGGTCTTAGTCATGTTCTCACCCCCACCGTTCTCTCTGTCCTGCTCTTAGGACGACGGTTTGAGGATGAGGAAGGCCCAGCGGTCGGATAACGTGATGTCAAACACCGGCGGCGCGATGGCCAGGGATAACGGCTCCACGTCCCTCCCTTCCTTGCTCGTCATCATCGCCGCCATTTTCATTGGATTCTTCCTAGGGAAGTTCATCTTGTAGGCAGAGAAGCCCGGCGACCTCGGTCGCCGTTTCGAGGCCTGAGGAAATTAAATGTGTTTTTCGTTGACCTGCCATATCATCGGTTGCGCGGCCCGCCGTCAACACGTCCGTGCACAGCGTCCACTGCATTGCCTTTAACGATCAATCTCTCACATGGTTAGTACACACAGAAAAGAAGAAAAAAATGAGATCTCCATTTTTTTTTTTTTTTTTTTTTTTTTTTTTTGCTTTCTGCTCTTAGGGTGGGATGGGTTCTGGGGGAGGGGGGAGGGTGGGGGGGAGGGAGGGGGTGGGGGGGAGAGGAAAACTGCACCCCAGCCAGTCCAGGTACTGCGTAGAGACAGCGATGGAAATCCGTTAATAAAAGAATTGTTCTTTCTCTCTGTCATTTTTATAGGAGTGGAATGGAATGTCAAGTGTCTTGTGCATTTTATTTTAATCCTTTTACGAAAATGGAAAAATCTGCCAATGGAAACAAAAACGGTTCTGCTAACTGTCACTGGATTGCCTCTTTGAAATGGTATATGTTTGTCTAAATTTTAATCCTGTGGCGAATTTGAGTTCAGCCAAGGAAATAGGTGCCTCTTTCTCTTTCCCTATCCTACTGACACCAGTACAGACTTCCTATTATTATTATTATTATTATTATTATTATTATCATTATTATTATTATTGCTAATACTATAACTTTTTACTTTTTTCCTGCCACAAATTCTATATCCCTTGTGAGGCAAATGTTGACTGAAAATAAGGTCTCCATTCTTCCAGTCCTGTTACATGGTATTTCACATTGAAGAAATAAAAAAAGATAATGCATCTTTAATGCTGTATTTGACGCCATTTTTAAACGTTCTTTTGTCAGTCTTGTGTTTTTGTCAGTGTTGGCTTTGAGTCCTATTCTAAAAAATTCAATTCAATGTCCCAGAGTTGATGGAGAATTGAAATATGGTACAGAAATAAATTCGCCTGACACAAAAAATCTGAAAAGATGGACCACGCTAATCTGATTTGAGGGGGATAATGTGCGATGGTATTTTTAGAACCCTATGCCTTAGTTACTATATGAAATATGGACATGATATAAGTGAAAAAACGGGAGTAGGAATTAGACTGTCCCAAAAATCTACTGTCCCATTTATGTGGTGTTCTGTGACTATTGCACGATGAGAAACTGCGCTTTAGCTGTTAAGTTTTCTTCATTTGAAACCATTTTAAAAACGACTTCAATAAAAAATAATTACATTTAAAAAATACAATTAAGCGTGTATTGTTAACACATTTTGAAAAGATTTCTGCCTAATCAATATGGTTTGTCAAACAATGACTCCGTCTTGTTTCCACAATGGCATGTGCTTGGAAGGCTGCTGGACAGCTAGGCTGTGTCCGAATCAGAGCCTTGTTCCCTGTCCACTGTCCCCTGTCCACTCAGACCCCTGTCTACTATGTGCCCTGACCCCTGTCTACTATGTGCCCTGTCCCCTCACATTGCAAGCAGTGTGCGAAAGAAATCCCGCAAAACTACTGAGGAAGTAGTTTGTAGTATCTTTTAAAAAAAAAAAATTTTTATTCAGAATATCAATCAGTTAATATATGACAATTGTTACAAAGTGTAGACTGAATGAAGATAGAATTAACAAAAATGAAGAGTATTTTGTAATATGACCCTTGTACCATAGATATGCATATACGCTTTACGTCTTTTACGTTTTTACTTCCGAGTTGCTTACTGAAGTTGGGTGAGTGCACAGTTCTGCAGATGAGTGTGCTCCTGAATTCCCTCAACAAAACCCCGGAAATAAGGTGTTGCTCCTGGTATTTTAAGTGCCCCCATTTGTGAAAAAAAGTCGCCCACTCAAAAGCTTTTTGACAAAGTGGACTCAAATATGCGTACTCAAAAGGGTGTAGGGCTCTGATTCGGACACAGCCCTAGAGTACAGAACTAAGCACGCACTGGCTACTGACATGACGGTGCCCAAATACATTCTAAACCTGGAAAGTGGTCCACAGGAACATGGACAGATGACTGGCTAACATTTGCTTAATGCCATTTTCTGTTCGGTATGTTGCAAGAGCGGTTCATGCAAGGTAAACTCAAATCTATCATTGTATTATCATTAAAGTTGGCGTGATGAAAAGTACTCCATTTATGTTTTTTAACGTCAGACTACGGCCATGAATTATGCTGTTTTTCGAATCGGATTGTTCATCACAAATGTCTTTGGACACATTCTCATTGATTTATTTCACCAAGGTTGTTGAATAAATACACTCGCATCCATCCGAATGAATAGGCTAAATGACATTTTGGAAAAATAATTTGTTCACTTTTTACAAGACTATGGGGTCAATTTACTACAGGTTTGCATGTATAAAATCATGTGAAAAACTTACCTTCACTTAGTGAATGAAAAAGTTCATTTTTACATTTTCTTCACTTTTTGCACATATATTGCATATTTTGCTGTCCACCTATCTGAGAAGGGCCACTAGTTTCAACCGGACCAATGTGTCCAGTTTCTTTGGCGACTTTGGCGAATGTCCTTGAGAGATATGCCTTTGAAGCAAAGGACATAGGCCTATGGAACGTTGAAGAAACCGGGATAACAGCAGTCCGAGCCCCTGAGAAGATTGCCTGCACCAAGGGAACCAAACAAATTGGTGCAATGACATCTGGTGACAGTGGCGGTGTCTGTCCATGCCCAGGGGAACAGTATTCATGCCATGCACTTCATCTGGATGCAGGAGGAAGAGTTCCTGCTCTTCCTCCGCCAGTTTTTGCACCACACAAGGTCCTCCTGCTGCTGGATGACCACACATCGCATGCGTCAGTGGCAGGAATAGACGTCTGCAAGGGGAATGGCGTGGTGGTCCTTACCTTCCCTCCACACAGCTCACATTAGCGCCAGCCCCCCTGGACCGCCGAGCGTTTGGACCGCAGGACATGCATGGATAACTGGATGAAGAGCCACCCGGGAGCAACGGTTACCATATATCACCTACCTGGTGGTGTTGCTCAAGCCCTGCCACAGGCTGCAACCCCCCGGGATATTGTGGCAGGCTTCAAGTGTGCGGGGATCCGGCCGTTCATCTTTACAGATGAGGATTTTCCCCCCAGGCCTTGTCACTGATAGACCTGCTGGCACCACGGTGCCCACCGCTGCCCCTACCTTGCCTACCGCTGCCCCTACCTTGCCAACCGTGGCTGCTACGGAAACCGCCGCCGCCCCCCATGGAGCCCATCGCTGCCCCTACCGTACCAACTGTGGCCAACTCAGCATCCACCATTGCTGTCTCCACAACACCTGCTGCTGCTCACACAGGGCCGGCCGTCACGGCAGCCACAGGATCCTGTGCCCCAAACCTGGCGTCCCTCCCTGCCGATGGTTTCGGCCCAAGCGCTGTCATGTTGTCAGGACCAAGAAAGTGCGGAGGGGACGAACAAGAGGGTCGACGCGATTTTGACCGACGCTCCCGTTAAGAGAGCGCCGGTGGACGGAGCAGACGAATAAAGCCAGAGCCTACTAATGCAAAAAGGCGGCTAGTCCAAACCCCCAAATGCAAGAATAGTCACACTCAGGAAAACTGCCCTTGCCTTGTCGGCGATGAAGATTTTCCTTCATCTCTCCCCGGTGAGCCATGTGTTAAATGCCTCTTCTGTGAAGGATGGGCACATGAAGCCTGCACAGAGAAAAATGTCAAAAAAAATTGGATGGTAAACAAAACAAACCCAAATGTGCAACCTGCAAATGTTATGCTACTATACAAAATATTCAAGCAAAATAAAAAAGTCCAAGCTTTCAACTTTGTAAATAAATGAAAAAATATACTAGATAGGACTGGGTGAGAACCCATATCTACAATACTACACCGCCATACGGCGTAGTAACGGCTTCACTTCTTCTTTTTTTATTTAATCAGACCTTGGCTCTGACTCCATCATGTGTTTCCACAAACTTCTCCGTTCGCAAAGTCACATCACATTTTTTTTTATTAAATGGTGCAGGTTTCATTCAAAAGAGACATTTCGCCTTAAGTTTACATCATAAATTCTTTATCATACTGTGCAATCTTTTTATATTTATTGGATGAAAGACAATAAAATACGGTTGACGACGGTATTGCAAAACCACACAGCGTTACGCGAATTCATACCGGTAGCCTATACCGAAAAAATAAGGTATACCACCCAGCCCTACCTGTGCCCTCATCATAACCCAACCAGTCGTGCCCTTCCCTTTCTCCGAAACTCCCCATCCTTTACTGAAGTACCTTTTTTTTCTTACTGTTCCGTGCATCCCCAGCTTATTAACTCTTTTTTTCGAAGGCTTACTCCAGGAACATTATTCCACGCTATCCTCCTGCAAAAGCAAGCAGTGTTGAGTGAAGAGTAAGTGGGTGGGAATTTTTGCGTGCATTTTTTGATCGACGCTTTTGATAATTGGCCAATACCAACACCAGAGAGAGTGAAGTCTTGACTGTCAATCAAAGTGGCATAGCACCTAATGGCCAACGGCATTGACTTTAGGTTGCACGTGCGACATTCAAAATTGTGTCTGTATCAAATCATAGAAATTTGATGTGTTTTATTAACAAATATTTGTTATAATACTTTTAAAATCCTACCCACACCCAACGATTTACCCATTTGGCGGTGGTGGGTGCTAATTTCAGACCCTGGTTAGTGGCTCTAGGGTTTTGTCAAAATGTGATTTTCCTATTCAGCTAGATGAAAAACAATGTAAATGTGATCAATTAAATAAAATAAACATAAGGAAATGTGTTTTGAAATCTTTTATTTTTAAAAATTTACTGCAGTTTAAAAATTGCAAAATACATACGGATATGGTTACGTGCCAAAATGAAAAATGTGGGTCATCCAAAATGAATGTTTAAGGCTTGCTGACCCCATTCCCAAGTTCCTAAACATAACCTAAATTCTGCCTCAACCCTAACAGTCACCATTTTCCTAACCCTAACCCAACCCTAATTCTATCCCTAATCAATATCCTAGGCCTAGAAATGATCTTCACAATGTGATTGTTCGATTTAAATGGATGAAAAACAATCTAATTGTGATCAATGCAATTAATTTACACAAGTGATAAGGATGAGAGGGCAGTGCTCGTCTGACCGGTAAATGATGCAGCAGGAGATGCAAGCCAGGTCATGGTTCTGAAATGTGCTTGAAATCTTTTATTAAGAAAAATATACTGCACAAAATGACAAAATATACAAACGTATAATGCTATAGGATTACATCCCAAAAGTGAAGAAATTTGGCTTGCCCTGACCCTTTCTCAAGCTCATAATCTAAATCCTGCCTCAACCCTAACCCTAAAACCTGTTTCTAGTCCGAGAAGTAATCTTCAAAATGTGGTTTTTCTATTGAGATTGATCAATCAAAATATAACCAATTCAACTGAACACAAGGAAATGTGTCTGTTTAAGAAAAATGTATTTCTCTGAAAAAAAATCACACAGTTGTCTTAAATACCAGAAGTGAAATAACTTGAGTAGTCCAAAATCAATGAATAACCTGTGCCATAATGCTTTCCCAAGCGCCTTAACGTAACCCTAATGTTGCCTCAACCCTATCACTTACCATATTCCTAACCTTAATTCCAACCCTTAACCATATTTCTTACCTTATTTCTTAATTTTTTTTAAATGAAGATGGATGAAATACCATTTAAATGTAAAAAAAGGAATTGTGTTTGAAGCTATGAAATTTATTTTGCTAGAAAAATATCAGAGTATATGTGTACGTGTGTTTGTGTGTGTTGGACAGCATGCCTCAGTGTGTGTGCCTGCTGGTATGCCTTTGTGTGTGATTGTGTGTGTGTGTGTGTGTGTGTGTGTGTGAAGACATGCCTCAATGTATGTATTTGTGTTGTTGATTTCGCTTAACAGCAGCTTAGCATTTAGAAGTTAAAATCTGGTTCTGAACTGAAGACACGTGATCTTCTCTACAGAGCAGGAAGTCAGACAAGTCTGCAGCTGTTGTCTCTACGAATCAATGAAGACATTGATTGAAGCGCCACGTTTTTCATGCAGTTGTGGGGGCTCTTATCCACCGAATCACGACAGAACAGAACCGCGTTAATGACAACGGTCATTTTATTTTATTACCCGACACATCCCGGAAGGCCCCAAATTAGTTTTGTGTTGGTTGTGTTTCTTAAAAAGGCACCTGTGAGTGTTTTTGCATTGTGTTCTTATTCTCCACAAACACAACATTTGTTCAGGAGAGTGAATGCTGCAGCCATATACATTCAAAAATATATTTTTTTTCTCCCAGAATTCCCTTTTATTGAGCATCAAACATTTTCAGAGCTCTTCTGAGGATGTAGGTAGCAATTTTATTGTATTCATCTCAACCATCCATTGTAAAAAAATATTTTCAGTGTATGAATGTATCAGTGACCTTACTTACAGACCCCTTTCAGACAAATACGCCTTGATATTTCTATAGGTATGTACAACATATAAAACAACTTCCTGTGTCCCTGTAGAGATAGACACACACTCTTTATAGATCTGCTCTAATAAAGTGCCGTTACCATGGCGAAGCAGTTCTGAGTCCCCACTGGATGAGGATCAAACGAGAGACATCAATGTGTTCGTGCTCCTCTTGACCCTCGACCCTTGCTCCCACAGCATTAAAAAAAAAGCAAACGTACAAGCCGCTCGAGTGCATCATGTAAACGGTCTCCATTTTGAGGGCCGGGACCTCCGTCTCTACTCTCCGTACCGTCTCCTCGCTGTGAAAAAAACAAACAAAGGGCTGCTTGTCTGTCTTAGCCTGGATGCAGGAAGATAAGGGCGACCACCAAACCGCAGAGCGTGTCCCCCAAGCCGCTGCTGTGAAGCTGTCCGCTTCCACCGCTGAGCCGCAGGGGCTGGTCAGTGACTTCTGACCCCCGGCTGCTGGTGGAACACTGGACTAGGGGCATCTGGTAGGACGTGGCCCTCTTGTCTGGCCGGTCGGGGCTGGAGCCATCGCTGGGCCTCTGCCCATTGTACAGGAGGTAGCTTCCGTGGGCGTCTTGCTCCATGCGGAAGAGTTCGTACTCGGTGTGGGGCAGCCGGATGCCCAGGGCCACGCACCCCTGGGTAAGGGTGACGTCCTGCTCCACGCCCATCTGCCAGGACCCCTCCACCCCGCACTCGTCCCCACTGAAGACATTCAACAGGGAAGTGGTGGCCAAGTCCATAGGCCTCACACGCATGTGGTTTACTGGAGACGGAGAGAGAGTAGTAAGATGTAGTGTCCATTAAACAATTTCAGAAAATGGAAACGGCACATGGCAGCATAAGACAAACCTGGGTAAAACACAAGGCGAACACAACGAAACAATATAAAACACCACAAAATACAACACAATCCAGTCACAGTACATCAACAACCTTCAAGCCATTTACACATCTCACATCAGTTTGTTGTTTAGAATGAAGACAGCCAATGTTTTTGGATCATTTTTTTATTGGCCTAAATATACCATTTCATGGTAGCTGCTAGATCGAGGGGTGTAATGTATGGGCATATCATTGACAATTTGAAGGGCTTTTGCTGGACTTCCTTAATCTTATTAAAGTTACTTTATTGTCCTGACTTCCTTCTCTTGAATAAATGCATTATATGGTACATAAATATATGAATTAGTGCTCTATTTCACTCTATACATATACTGTAGATTCTACAGTATGTGTATAGAGTAGATGTACATGCACACATGTGTGCGTGTTCATACCTTTGAAGACAAATTCGGTCCCGCCCATGACGTGGGTGGAGTGTCGCCCGTGGCTGTAGCGCCCCCTGGCGTAGATGGTGAAGGTGGGGTGCTTGCAGACGGGGTCAGAGTAGTGGAAATAGTGTCCTTCCCAAGTGTTGTTGGCGTCGTGGAAGACAAAATGGCGGGTGAGGAAGAGCACCTCTGGCCGGACCTCGCAGCGCTGGCTGACCCACTGGCCGTGCAGACCGACGGTGAGCTCTGCTCGCGGGGGGAGGATGGGAGGACGGTGCTCGTCTGACCGGTAAATGATGCGGCAGGCGATGCAAGTCTGGTCATGGTTCTGAAAAGCAAACCAGTCAAACAGTTTAACCCCCCCTGACCTACAGGGCAGGATTTAAAACATTGCTAAACATCCGTTATAAAAACAGTAATGCTCCGCTACCAGCGTGCGCCGGGCGTAGACCTGGCTCCTAATCGCTAATTAAAAATTGTGCCCAAGTTTGGGCATGTGCGTACACTGGAGACACCCACCGATCGCAAATTAAAAACCTGGTGACAGTTTCCCGCTATGCTCCACCCTGGCGGGTGTGGCCATCTAATCACTGGCTGCGGACTGTAATTAGCGATTCATGGGCGGGTCTAAGACTGATTTTTTTTTTTTGGTTATTAAAACTCGTAACTCGATTTTTTACTCGCAAACCGAAAGCCTCTTAGTTCCTCCCGCATTTCCTCAGCCTGGGAGCTGTGCAGCGCCATGGTTTTTTTGCGGGGTAAACAGCTTGCAAACATTCTAGCTATCCTGTGTAATTTGAGGGCGTTGAAGCAACAATTTAGACATGCGTCATATGGTTATAGGCTCCAATAAGAAACAAATAAAATTACAGTGCTAGGTAAATCCCCCTTTGCCTTTTTTTAAAACCTGCGGTTTTTCCCTGCTGCCTCATTTAACTCTTTGATTTAGTTGCTTCAAAAACATCTTAAAGGGTCTGATCCAATACATCCTCGCTGCAGTCAGAAAATGCGTCCAGTGTGCTCTCTCAGGGTGATCAAGCAATTTATGGGCAAACCCAAAAATGCAGACAGTGGTCTGAGATCATAAACCTTTTCAGCTGGGCTGTCTGACAGAGTTGGAGCTCTCAGGGAGCAGTTTCACCATGATTCATATTCAAAGCCCTCTACTGTCAAAGGTAGATTTTTACCATTTCTCCTCTTTTTTTAACAGACCCAGTGAATTACTTAAATATTTTTTTTTCTCAGAGGACCAAAACGTGTTATTCGTTTCCCATTGGAAGCAAAGCATCCAGTGAGATATTTTCTTAAGTTTCTCAGTAATGAAGAGAAGGGTAAGGGAGTTCACAAAGCATGTCCGTAAAGCCAGCTGTACGGAAAGGACCCGGATACAGCTCGCGCCTCATATAACAAGCACATATATTCTGCGATAAGAAATTGATTTCCATATGCTGTGAGGTATGCAACTTCACACTGGTCCCCAGTGTAAAAAAACAGCAGACGGGGAAGAGGCAGGTCACTCGAGTGCAACGTTACAACATGTGCGTAGAAGATGTGCAGCTTCTTCAGTCTCAGGAATTTCCAGCTCATAAAACGCAGCCTCCTGGCCGGCCCAGCCAAGCAGGGGACAGGTGCACAGGAGGTCATACTGACCTCTCTCTCTCTCTCTCTCTCCAGACCTCTCTGCACTGACACTGCGCTCTGGCATTCCGAGGCTCTGGAATTTGCCGGCTATCGTTACAATCAGCATAGCTCGTTGAAAGACTGAACGTTTGGAGGGTAACGGTTCCCTGGGCATTACAGCTAGACCTTGACATTGATCCACAGTAGAATTAGCCTGATTAAAATGGATCTGAAGCTACTGCCAGGTTGAGAAATCTGGGGGATAATAATTATGTGAAACAGAACCAGAATCAACAAGTTTATGTGTTTATTCTTATATTGTGGAGAACACCTGGAATTGGGGCTCAATCTGCAGGTGAGTGTGTGAAAATAGTTGGGTTTTTCAAAATCAGGAATGGACTGAGATTTAGTACCATATAGGAAATTCAGGTATAATTGAATTAATGAACACATATACTGTATACTGCAATTTCTGAAGCTACCAGAAAATTTGATTCTTCTTATGCAAGTTGATCTGGCTAGAAGAATCCACCAATTGACTAAATTAAATGTAAATTGTATACATTTTAAGCTAAAAGGGACATACTGTATGTAGGTTACTGCAATTGGTTTTAGTCTTTTCTATTAAATATATCAAAAGCCATATCATTACAGGCTTTTTAATCTTTCGCACAAGAACCTTGAAAATCTTGTAAAATTGCCCCGCAAATTGAGATGTACGAACTTGGATGTGCTTTTTATTTTGCTGCTGTTAATGTCAGCAAAACTTAATTTTCTCAAAATAATTATAGTAATAATTATAAGTTGCAGTGCAAATATATTTATTTTCCCTAAATTAAGAGAGGTATTTCATAGTGCTTCTACATGGAATTTCATCTCCCAAAGGGGTGGCAGCTCAGCTGATTTAAAGGCTTTCAAAAATATGTTCTTCTCAGGTCTCACAGAGCACTTTAGAGAATCTTCCCTCATTTTATCCTGCGGTGGGCAGCACTTAATCCAGGTGGTCTGATCTGCCTGCAGCTCCACCATTTTAAACCTTCTGATATGGCCTCAGGCATACATGAAATTCCAACTGGAATTTGCTCTCCAGAATAATTCATATGCTGTACGATTGTAAAATTCTGAGAATACCACCTGTTGATCATCACCAGAGATAAGTTACCTGTTCCTGGCATGAAGAGCAGACAGAAATTCTGGCCTTTTCTTTAAAATTTATGTCATTTTTATGTTAAAAACTGGTTCATTTAGATAAGGAATTAGAATAAATGATCCTAATGCTACTGGGACAGTGCTCTGATTAATATCACTCACAATTTCTTAACGTTCCAACCCCATCTTATGTGAAAGGGTCATCAAATTCTTACCCTTTTGAGAATTCGAAAAAAACAAATATCACCCTTTTTAATAATTTAGCGTCTTATTTTTTCGGTTATAGTATAGTTTTTCAGTTTTAGTAAACAATACAGACTGGTACACTGAGAATAGTGCAGTCAGAGTGCAGAACTCCGACTAATGTGCACGCATGCACACACGCACACACACACACACACACACACACACACACACACACACACACACACACACACACACACACACACACACACACACACACACACACACACACACACACACACACACACACACACACACACACACACACACACACACACACACACACACACACACACACACACACACACACGTGCACACACACACAGCTCAAGGGCTTGCAGGTCTGACCGCAGCTCAGAGCCCCACAGAGATGTCTCTTCTCAAATACAAATACGCTTTGTGTGTGTGAATGCAGTAATAGCTGGAACAAGCTCTCTGACCTTGGCGTTCTGCAGTGCAGCCTGGTAGCTGGAGGGCCGGTAGTACATCCTCTGGGCGGGTTCTGTGTGGATGTCTCCCAGGAAGAGCTCCTCCACCAGCTGGTCGAGGTTGTGGTGCAGGTACTGCTTCTCCACCCGCAGAAGCTGCAGCTCGTGCATGGCGAAGTTGAGCCCGCGGGAACAGTCGCAGCTCGCCTCCTCGCTCAGCAGGTCGTAGGCCACTCCCACCGCCCAGGGCTCCGCCCCCTGGCAGGCGCGGCTGAGACGCAGGGTGAGGTCCCTGGCCGACGCCTCACTGTGGCACACCAGCTGGATCCGGTGGACCTGGTACTCGGCCTCCGTGCCCCCGCGAGTGATCCAGGAAGCCTGCCGCAGCTTCAGACGGCCACGGATCACCAGGGTGTACGCGGGCGTGGTGCAGTGGTTGTCCCCGTAATAGAACTGGTGGGCCTTGAACGTCTGGTTCTGGTAGAATCGGTACGACCTGGTGATGAATTCTGGGCCAGGCCTCACCTCACAGCTGTCAGAACAAAAAGCCTTGTGAAGCCAACTAGCAGTGAACCTTGTGAAGTGAACTAGAGTCACGTTAAACACACTAGAGTAATGCTAAATGCACTAGAGTAATGTTAAACACACTAGAGTAATGCTTAATGCACTAGTAGAGCAAAGTTAAACACACTAGAGTAATGTTAAGTGCACTAGAGTAGTGCAAAATGCACTAGAGTAACGTTAAACGCACTAGCGTAATGCTAAACGCACTAGAGTAATGCTAAATGCACTAGTAAAGTAAAGTTAAGCACACTAAAGTAATGTTAAATGCACTAGAGTAATGCAAAATGCACTAGAGTAACGTTAAACGCACTAGCGTAATGCTAAACGCACTAGAGTAATGCTAAATGCACTAGTAAAGTAAAGTTAAGCACACTAGAGTAATGTTAAATGCACTAGAGTAATGTTAAATGTACTAAAGTAATGCTAAATGAACTAGAGTAATGTTAAACACACTAGAGTAGTGCAAACTGCACTAGAGTAATGTTAAACACACTAGAGTAATGCAAAATGCACTAGTATGATGTTAAATGCACCAGAGTAATGTTAAATATACTAGAGTAATATTAAAGGTGATGTCAAAACTCATCTTTTTATACTAGACCTCAGTGTTTATATATTTTTTTAATTAAGTAAAAAAATAAAAACTAATCCTTCTCTACCTTTATCTTGCTGGTCTTGAGGAGAGCACCTCAACAAGTACAGGTAAGACTAATTTTCAATAAACCAGAAGCATGGTTAGTCATTAATATGCGGTCTCATCTGTTTAATTATGAATATAATGTCTCAACTGGTTAAATGTTTATATGCTGTCTCACCTGGTAAAACATTAACATGCTGTCTCACCTGGTGGACACCCAGTGACCCTCAATGTTTGGGGGCATCTGCACGGAGATCCGTGCACCATTGTGGAGATGTTTCAGCATGTGGGGACACTGGTTGTCCTTGGGCTGCCGTCCAAAGTTCTTCTCCATGGACAGAGGGCCGGTCCTGCTGTCGGAATAGAGCAGGGTGGAGCCTTCACCCCAACCTAGCAGAGAACAGCCCAATATCAGTCCGAGCTGGAATGACAGTCCAGCAGAGGGAAAAGGTGGATTGACTCAGTTAACAATGGTGCTAAACTCCAGGCCCAGAAGATCACTGTGCCAGTGCCTTGTTTTGCTTTATGCCACAGTTCTCTGATGTAAAAACCAAATTGACCTGATAAATTAAACTCTTGTCTTCACTCGAGATAAGCTGGGGAGATACACTGCCTGGCCAAAAAAAAAGTCGCACACTCTAATATTTTGTTGGACCGCCTTTAGCTTTGATTATGGCGCGCATTCGTCGTGGCATTGTTTCGACAACCTTATGCAACGTCACAACATTTATTTCCGTCCAGACTTGCATTCATTTTTGGCCGAGATCTTGTATTGACGACAGGAGAGTCGAACCACTCCGTAAAGTCTTCTCCAGCACACCACAAAGACTTTCAGTGGGGTTAAGGTCAGGACTCTGGTGGCCAATTCATGTGTGAAAATGATTCCTCATGCTCCCTGAACCACTCTTTCACAATTTGAGCCCGATGAATCTTGGCACTGTCGTCCTGGAATATGCTCATTGATGGGATAACCTGTTCATTCAGTACATTCGGGTACTCAGCTGACTTCATTTTATTGCTGCATAACATTGCTGAGCCTAGACCTGACCAATTGAAGCAACCCCAGATCATAACACTGCCTCCAGAGGCTTGTACAGTGGGCACTATGCATGACGGGTGCAACGGCGACTTTTTTTGGCCAGGCAGTGTATTTAGATGACTTGCTCTACTTCTATGTCATAGGAATGGAGTTAGGCATGCCTCATCATATACTGTTTCACTGTGACGTAGACAGGGTTACAGCCAACGTATAAATGCTCTCATCCTGATTAACCCAAAACAAGAAATAATTCAAGCGTTGTCAGTCGTAGAAGAAAAGCTATGGTTTATTCAGAACCATCATACATCATGCTAAGCAATATTTTAATACACGAGTTGCAGTGAGCCTCTATCCTGGTTCTTGAAACATTTGAAACTTTATTACTAAAACAGTGGTTCCAGATTGAGGCTTTCAGTATCAAGGTGCGCCTTGCAGTTTAGAATGAGAAATCTCCCCGAATGCCGAAGGCTTACGTGAAAGCTTGGATGACGGGAAGTCTAACGTTTTCCTTTCCGTGCCACAGGCCAATATTCCATGCGTATAAGTCTGATTTCTCGCCGGCTTTGTTCATGTTGATACCTTCTGTTCTCCGTGAAATGCGACTCTTCTGCCCTCGAGTTTGTCGTGACTCATTTTGGTTGCACCAGTCCCTTCCTTCCAGGTGTTAGGATGCGTCGCATTTGTGTGAAAGGTCTGATTAGGAATCCTGTTACTGTAACACAATCTGCCGCATTTACAAACCAAGGCTTCCCCCCATTCAACGGGGTGAATGCTAATAATCATTGCGCTGCCTGATTTTCTTGTCAAATTCAGCCCAAGTCGAGCTGCGTTATAAGAAGTCGTCCCTGGTGGAGCGATTTGCACTTGTGCTCAATCTGGAACTCTCTGGAAGGCTGCCAATAGCCTTTATTTTCATGTTTGGGCTCCTGAAAAGGAGTAACATGGGCTGTGAGAGGGACCTTTAAAAGGAGTTTTGTGTAAACGACACTCTCTTAACCCAAACCGCCACCCCTACACAACCGGCAACAGAGTTTCGAATGAGAGGCAGATCTAGGGTTATCTTCCCCTTCCTTCTCTCTCCTTCTGTGACTGGTAAAAAAGGTAGAAGACTATTTTCACCATACACACAGATGAAAATACTAGAGCCTTACAGAATCTAGAGCTATGTGGATATTGCTGAATGACAGCCAATACTACAGTACAATCAAACACGCCCAAAACATCCCCACAGGCATTATACAGAGTGACTGTAGCAGCCACTCACACATGCTTGGGATTTAATGTATTCTGTCCTCTTCGCTCTCATATAAAGGCCTTCTGTTCATTCTTCAGTCAATTTTATGAAATATCAAGTTTAATAATACAGGCTAAATTACTCAATGTTATAGGGCTCTATTTTCAAACCAGCGCAAGGGGACGGTATAGTCAAACGCAAGCTTGTTGACAGCATCAACGTCTTAAAACTGGCGCTATGGCGTTTCTCAGCAATACCGCTAGGATCAACAAATTCTCAACATAACATCCTTTCGCTTGCGCTGCAGTGGGATGGGTGGCGCTGTCTGGGGCGTGTTCTAAAATACTTTCGGCTCAGTGACAATTTGAACCAACGAAAACCCATTGCGTTATGATCAGCTGGAACCACCTCTTAGCGGCAACGCAATAGACTCTGGCAATTTGGCAACTTATTAGTCATGTAGTTCTATGTAGTGTCTATAGGTGATGCCAACATTAGACTTCCATTTAATGAACAAATAGCCTATAATTATTATTAATTAATTAATTTTAATTTAAACTACTAGAATAAAACAGGACAGCTTACAAGAAACTTGCGATCATGTAGGCCAATACCCTATAATATATAAATTACACATTGACACAGTTGAATCATAAGCCTACCATTTGAATCATAATTATGCCTACATCACCTAATGTAGGCTAATTAATGCATTCACCACCTCCTCCCGTGCCTTCCGAACTTCTGGGAGACGAGGTGGTGTGGATTGTGATCCATAAATTACTACAGTCCTAGCCTGTACTTCTGTTGCAAGTATGTCTGATTCCTGTGCGGAAAATCGCTCTTGTCGTTGACGGTCCAGTGCGTTTGGGTTGCTCATTATGAAATTGCATGGAGCGATTGCGTTCCAACTGGCTTTTTTTTAAAGCATGAGAACAACAATTTGATTGGCTACCATAGAGACACACCTTGGACATTTAAACCCAGCCTTTTAGCAATACCGCCATCAGATGCGCCAAGATTGCCGTCATGAAATTACCAAATTTCTCGCCGACACGCCCTCAGAGCGATACCGCCAAGCGCTTACTCTTGTGTTCACCATTGCGTTTGGTTTATTAAAATAGAGCCCATAGTCTTGTATTTCTTAAATGTTAGAAACAACCGTGGCTATTAGGACCGTTTTTTGAGCAGAGGTTTGAATGCATCTGCACCTTGGCCATTTCACCAGAAATATTAATAAAATAATTATTGTATTTCTACCCTGCAAGCAAATCTTCAGCTCACCCAAAGATCACAGTACCAGAATGGACTTGCTGAATGCTTCAAACCAACTCTAATTTATCATAACAATGATGAAATACTATGGTTATGATATGGTGCCTTACTGTGAACAACCATCTGCATCATCAAATAGATTTGAATGCCTTGATTAAGAGATGATTGGGTATTCCACTGCTCATACCATCTGACCTTGTCCTTAGCAGTGTTTGATTTCACTGTACATGCATTCAGAAACATATTTAAATACTGTACGCTATCTGTGTTTTTATTGGCGCTACTGAAGACAAGCACCTTCCTCAAGTGTACAACAG
This sequence comes from Synaphobranchus kaupii, assembly GCA_029718625.1. NCBI lineage: Eukaryota > Metazoa > Chordata > Actinopteri > Anguilliformes > Synaphobranchidae > Synaphobranchus > Synaphobranchus kaupii. The sequence goes on from CM056394.1 coordinate 22,933,682, forward strand.
TGATGTTCCACTTAAGGACAATGGCGGTTCAAGGGGGGGCAGTGCCCCCATGACAACAAGCTTGGGCCCCCTGTGGCCACTCTGAATTAGGAGTCTAAAATTACAGAATCACTTTTTGCGATTGTAAGGAGAAAAAATGTGTAATGTACCCACACACACACACACACACACTTGAAATGGTGTAGAATTGCCACTGCTTAGGGATAGAGTCTGGGGCCGTGATCACTTCACCACCGAGTGATCTTGCAAGACCTGTAGGAACAGTAGCTGCACTCCAAATAATTTTCTACTACAGCGAACGCAATTTCTGTAACAAAAGCAGATTGAGGTTCTTTTGCCACTTCCACTAGCCCTCTATCTACATAAAAACACATGAAAATTCCACCAACACCATTTCCAGTTGGCAACTTTTTTCTTTGGCGATGAGGTAACAGTTCTGGGCCCCCAGACAAACTCCAACTCCATCTCATTTAAAGTGGAAACAAAAACCCCACGGCTTGTCTGGCCACACGATTCGCTGATCTGATCCAAGTCTTAGTCTGAGCACTGCACCCTTAGTGTTGCTCCTCTTGGTAAGCTTGCCATTTATTCCTGGTAGCAACAGTTAAACAAACTGTGAGATTGCAATGGAGACTCCTGTATATCATATTTTGTGTGCTACTCTGTTTTACTTAAATAAGTATCTCAAATATTTTATGTAGCTATGCCTAGGCTACATCATTTCTTCATTTATCTAAACACAAGATAGCCTAATAGGACATGGGCCATTGCTTCAAACAGAAATCCCAGTCAGGCGAATATTTGTTTTAAAACAAAATCGAGCAATGCTTGCAATAATTAAAGAGGTTATTATCAAATCACTTTTTGTGATCAGTACAATGCACTTTTTCATGTTAATAGCTTGCCCCGAACTAACCTTTAAATGACTGTTTCGGTTCACTTTCAAAGTTTCACTGAGGTTTTCCCCCAGACTCTAGATTTACGGTGCACAGTAATCCAGACTGACATTCATGTTTTATTGCCGTTAGGAAAGCCTGCAATAACGTGCGAGATAATTGAATGTTATATTCGCTTAAACCCACTTTAGAATGACTGCATTTTAAAATATCGAGTTTCTTCCCAGTGTCTGAGTTTACTTGAAGTTCCAGCCAAAAGCTGCCCTCCAATGGCATTCCAAACAGAATGGGTCAAATTTAGTCCAGTTGCCTAATCTGGTTTCCCTGCACGCTTTGTTTCTTCTGTAATAAAGCATCTAGCGAATGATCGCATGTTTATGCCATATAGGCTACGAAGAAAAACCCTAAATGTGAAAACCCATATTGCAAATAAGTGCTGGTGGTTAATTTCAATACAAGTTAAGGGTTAATAAAGTGTTATTGAAAGTTACCAATGGGCATGCATACTGCAGGCCTAAACACCTGGCATGTTTTAATGCCTAGAGGTCACTGTCCTGTGTCCTCTCAGTTCAAAAAATCAACTATCTGTTGAATTTGAAACATCTCACGTTATTTAAACTGGTTGCCGTGCGGATTGTCCAGATGGTTATAATGAGGTGTGTTTATGTAGGTTTAGTGTAATTTTATTATACTGATTAATCGTATAAATATTCTAGTAGAAGTAGCCTAGGCCTATCTATTATGCTATTTCGTTTTGGTGTATGTCATCTCTCAAGCGATAGTTATTGCAACAGTACTTAACATTTACTTCGGTACTGTGTCGTGTACTTTAAAGTAGGCTACGTTCTAGCTTACAACTCGGGAGGACAGAAATAGCCGAACAGTACATATGACTGTCCTTGTCGTTATTTCTATAATTTCAACAAGCATTATAGCCTACAACCAATGCATGTTGTTGTAGGCTACTAAAATGTTTGTCACACAAATACCGAGAGATTGACTCCCAGCTATCAAAATGAGTTCCCTGGGACGTCCCCTGAACGTCTTTTTGTAGGGTTTTCTAAACGTTACATGTACGTCAGAGAACGTTCCCAGGACGTTCTTGTAACGTCCCCCATACATTCATTACATGACGTTATCTTGTAACCAGTGACAGACGTTGCAGGAACGTCCCTGAATGTCGATCACAACATCATATCATAACAGGATAGAGACGTTGCCTGAAAAATAAAGTTAAATGAAATATCATATTGTAACCAACCAGTGACCTTCCTATGACTTTAATAACGTTCTAGTAATGTGTTTAGGACATCCCTAGGGAACGTCGCATCATAACTTTGAGGGGACTAAAACGTCCCTGGGACACTGTTTGCTGGGCTAGCAGTAGCCTAATGCTCGGTGTTAAATGAGCTCTAGAGTAGCCTAGGCTACATTTTACTTTATTAATAGAGCGTCGTTCAGTTAACGCAGAGCAACTGCAAAAAAAAAAACCGCAAAAAGTGAGAAGTCAAACACGCTGCGGCTCGGGAACAACTGACGTACAGAAATTACAATGACTTATCCTACATTTAACTGGCATATTTTGAAATCACAGTAAAAAAAAAAAACTATTTTAAATGACCTCTTTAGTCTTGACAGCAGTGTATACGTTAGAAAATAATTAGCTATATTTTGCCTTTCGTGCAGCTCAGTAACTTCGTCCTTAAATTAGTCTAATTTTCCAGAACCAGTGTTCTACGGGATTTGAAAGATGTAGGCTATAGCCTAGACAACGCAATTGTGTTAAAAATGTCAAACACCCCCATTTTGAAGCATTGTTACTCACCTACAATCAAAAGCAGCAGTACCATGGAGCTGTGCATTGTCCTGTAGGTAGAAAATAACATTTTGTTTGTATTTTCGGTCGTATTTCTCATGTAGCCTATCTGCTGCTGTGAACCGTAAAGCGGCGCTTGGGAAGGAATCCTATGTCAGTGTGGAAATAGCGCCGATTCAAGACCACAAAAAGTCCTGGATGAAAAAGTCGAGAAACTTCCGGCAGTGTGACAAGTTGCTCAGCATCAGTTTTCTCCTGAGTAAAGTTATCCTATATCCAGAGACGTGTATCCCTGCAGCTGGACTGACAATTGAATGAGCGACGCAACGACTCGAAGTTCAAGTGAGCACTGCGGCTGTTCCTTGAATGAACGTAGATGGAGGCATATTTTGCATCCAGGTACCAAACCAGAGAGTTGTTTTCATTAAAATGATCGTATTCCTGCAGTGCACATTTTCCAGCAAAAGTGACCGGTGTTTCAATATTGGGCTACATTGTTTAACAAAGTTGTGCCGTTCTGCGCGTCCTCTGTCCCCCGCCCCTGAGCCGCAAGGAGGAGCAAAGCAGACTCGGGGTGTGGACTTGCGGCCCTACATCAAACTGATGATGGGATATTTTCGTTATTGAAATCTGAATCTAACCCGTCTAAGGGGGTTATACATCTAAAGAAAATGAAGCCTTAGTGCTTGAATCTCAAATAATAGACGTAGTTCGCAGAATTTAAATGCTCCAAGGTAGGTCTATGTCTGACTGCTCTGTTTCAATTATGCTACTTAAATAGCCTAGCCTACTTTAGCTATTCTTTATTTAAACATTTCAATGTAATACGTTTAGGTAAAAAAAAAAAACCAGGCAACGTACAGCGTGACAGATAATCACTTAGATTTGTCCATTTTAATTAATATGAAATGGATGGAAGCAGGTGGATGTGAAAAATAGCTACCGTTTACAATATTCAAGTTAAATTACCAACACATAATTACAAACCCAGTGTAATTTCAGCTCTGGGAATAAGTTTTTTGTTGGTGTATATTGTTCTTGGTTCAGAGCTGATATGTTGACTAATGTTGCTTTCCTAAGTTGGACCAACTACCCATCTAGTATTTTCAATGCAAGAGCACTGCATCCATTCAGAACATCAACTGTAATGTATAGGAGAATACAGTTTATTAAGTCAGTGTGCTCAGTTTTAATTGTGGATAACATCAGATCCTAATGAGCTTGTCACACTGTTTTTCCACACAAACCCGAGTCAGTTCTAGCCCCTCTAATGGAGACAAAGACTGTCCAGTCACTACGCTTATCTGAAGGGCCACTAGACCGGAGCGTGTTCGCCAATCCTCATCACTGAGCTTTGTCCTGTTGCACTTAAACAGAGCGGTTATGTCAGGACCACTTCTGACAAGACCGCACTCCAAAGTTGGGAAAGTCTAAAACGGCACATTCAGTGTTTTGTTCATCTGATAAACTGCTAAAAACATGTATGCATGAAGTGTATGTCAACTTATTTTTAGCTTAACACTTTATCATTGATGTATTGTTGAATATTCTATATATTCCACTTGTTTTTAATTCTCTTGTGCACTTTTTTTTTTGCCTTAGTGGCGTTTTAAGTGACTCTGGATAAGAGCTGGCTTTCAGCACTTAAAATGATAAAGCCACTGTCACTTATCAAACAGCATGGATTCCCAAGGGAAACTGAAACGGAGTACACTGTGAGCCCCAATAACAGATTATTCAGAGCGGACACGGCACAGAGAAAGCTGTAAGCCATGTGAAGACAAACTATAGGCGCAGCAGGAGTTGTGCTTTTCTACTTTTTTTTTTTTTCCATTTTGAAAAAAACAGTTTGGGTGGATTTCTTGAGAGGATTAAGGGGATCTGATGAGCATGAAGCTGAATAGAGGCAAACAAGAACACACACAAATAAGAAATAAAAACCCAAAAGACTGAATTGCTCTCTTGAGGGTTTTCGTGCAGTTAGGCTCTGAACCACAGCATACTTCAGGGATTTGGGTCGAGCATGAGACAGCCTCCAACTTTAATGCTCACGGCCTGCACCGCCCAAGAAGCCGTCTGTCACATGCATTTTGTCTTCATCTCCTGCCAGATGCTGCCCCTTTTTATAAAAGCATTGAAATTACACTCACCCCTCTGCCAGATTCTGAGCCTTCCTGAACCACAGTAATACATTTGTTTGGCACGGATGATATACAGCATTTATTTGGTATAGATAATGCTTGTTGCATGATATTATTCAAGTTATCAATCCTGTATGCTTCACTTTTAAAAACAATAACTAGAACGATTAGCTTCAGTGATAGTTACAGATAATGCTGCTGTACCATTGAGGAAGGTACTTAACCTGAATTGCTTCAGTAAATATACAACTATAAAATGTATTCTATGCAAAGAATGTAATCTCTGTAAGTCACTCTGGATAAGAGTGTCTGCTAAATATCGAAATGGAAAACAAAAATGTAAATGTATCAAGAGCGATTTTTAGAACACATCTCCGGTGAGAAAAAGTCTAGCCAATCACTGCTCTTCATTGTCCGTACCTGTTGGGCGCACGTGTAGGCTATTGATTGACATGTGTTGATTACCGTATGTACAATGATAAAATATTTTTTGTGTGGAAAATAGTTTAACATTACATTTACTGGTCGCAGTCGAACAACAGGAGTTACTTTTCAGTTAGCATCTGGTTTACGCCTAGAACACCATGGGCCCTATCTTGGCGATCATGGCGCTTGGTCTAAGCGCATGGCGTAAAGTCCATTTAGGGCGTGTCCAAGTCCACTTTTGCTATTTTAACGGCGTGTTTTTTGGGCGCTAAGCACGGCGCAGCGTGCAAGTGGGCTGAACCTAGTCTCTTCATTAATTATAGGTGTGTCTTGGGCGTGACATGCAATAAACCAATCAAAATGTCATATCCCATTCCCTTTAAAAGCCTGCTTTTCCACCTTGGCGGATTGCTTATATGATGGCGAAACAGACATGCTCGTGCGTGTTTAGTGCGATCAAGGAATAGGCTATATGGATCAATAGTAGCCTATGATAAATATTATTCGGACAAACCATTATGAGTTCCCAGTAATTCCCGACAGTGCTGTTATTCTACAAAATATATGCGGTTAAATTTAGTTAAAGGCACCTGCAACAGCTGAGAATAAGCTACCAATGGCTTCCGTCTCACCTTAGAAAACGCCAAATTAGCCTGCTTGTTTAACGAATTTAGTTTGATTATGCAATGAAGCAATGAACTCATGTTCAAGCTTCATCCGAAGTTCATTACCTGCATTATAATTTTGTTTAATAAAATAAATAACGTTATTTTGCCTTAATGATGACAACAAATACAATAAAGCTGTCAGGTTGGCAACCCATAGGTTCACGCATATTTTCCCTTCTTTTATAATGTTCTGCTTATGGAAATGTGACCAACCAGTTTTACTGGTAGCGTAATGCTCTAAAACAATCCACTTTCTCAGGAAGACCGTTAAAAGTGCGATTTACAGCAGGGGAAACAGACCTGCTCCTCTAAAGTGCACATGCAGATAATGGTATTTAAATTAATTGTGAATTAATTGTAACGTGCTGCAAATTTGTTTTCGTTTCTAATTAGACGCTTAGTTCTCTTTAAAATATTTTGTTCAGTTATGGAATAACAGGTGAAATCAACGGGGTTTTAATAAGCTGAGGGTATGGAAACCTTGTCACTGTAATTTAAAAAATATGAAGGACGAAGAATAACTAAGGTTACAATTCAGTTAACATGGTGACATTTACGTATCTCCGTTTTTTAACCATAGGCTATCGAAAAAAACCTTATGCATAGTGAATCCGCTGTAGCCTAGGCTATTTGAAAAACAATAAAAGCAATATTCACTGGACAAGGTTTTAAACTTTTTTCAGTCACAAACCATTCTATTTACTTACAGGCTGTATTCCTAGATAAACAGACCTGTATTGTAATGACATCTGAAGCGCATTTTCAAAACTCAAATGTCCGTCTATTGCAGTGCGCGAGTTTTCCATTGAATGACAATTCACGCATTAGGTGTAAATGACAATTCGCGCATTAGGCTTGATATAGGTGTTATCAGCTCCTTTTTAACGGATAGCCATTGTCCCCGTACCATCGCACATCGCCTGGATGTTGATGGAGTGGGCTGAGAGCAATGTAATGTGGCATCGTTTCCCTTCGCTGAGGGAAAGGTATGTGGACCTATGGAACCTTTTATTATTATGCATTTTTGACATAGCCTACACAATAATAATATTTCACATTCTGATCTAGATATTTTAGTCATGCTTGTGCGCGCCCTGTGTGTAACAGACAGGATGGTACGCGCGTTGTGCACACGCCTATGTAGACGCACTTATATGCGCCGTTAAAATGACATGTAAACAACTGCAACATGACTTTAGACCAGGTTTGTGGTGGTTCTAGCGCAAGCGCTTTCTGCTGGCTCAAGATAGCAATACGCCAGAAAGAATCCTGGCCACTCCTCGTCTTAAGACCAACACGCCCAGTTCACTTGTAATGGGCGCAAGAATACATGGTAGTTAAAGGACGTGAACGCAAGGCGTTATTATGAACCATGCGCCGGGTGTAAGATAGCAAAGACACTTGCGTTTGGGTTAGCGCCGCTTTGCGCTGGGTGTAAGATAGGGCCCCATGTGTGGTGACTTGCTGTCCAGATATTGTCTTCAACATTTAAGAGAGAGAATCAAACAGCAGACGCTACAACCCTGCTAGACTAGGACAGCAAATCCTTGCTCGAAACATTCATGTGAAAAAGCAACCGTGATGCAATACACTTATTTTTTGTCCAAGGAAAGGCGCTTGGTGCTCTTTAAATGAGTGAAAGCTGCAGTCATGGGCGTGAGTCGTATGTGTATTTTCCAGCCATGTGCAGTGGTACTTGTGCTCCTCCCTCATCCTAATATGTCCCCCTTGTAAAAATCTCAGCACGTCTGCTCTGCTTTCTGCGGTCAGGTCTAAATATAGGGCACACATCATGGTCATAATATATTAGTCCATCTTGATGAATCCGGACGAGACCATGGCGTCCCCTGTTCACATGGGCCCCTCTTCCACTGGGTTTTAGGAACTAAAATAGGGCAGGAACTGTCCACAACGGGGATTAAAGCGGTTCCTGGAGCGCGTTCATGTTTGCTTCCCACTGTGCCTTGAGAACCGTGAAGATTAGGCATAGGTAGGAGGAAGTGACGGGGGAAAAAGCCACGGTTATGTTTAAGAAGTATTGTGGTCTTTATTTTTTTTAACGGAGTGGTCTATGCCCAGTTCAGCTAAACACATAGAAGTCTTTTGGTAGACCAATTCCGAGATGGAGATCAATTTCCAATGGAGAGTAGGAGTCAGTACTCTGAACTCCAACTTCAGTTTTCAGCATTGAAACATGCCCATTGTATGCAAAGGGTCGCCATTGGTGCGTCTCTCATATGACAATACCCGCACAGAGGACAACAGGGTTTCCCAGCCTGAACAGGTAGAACCACATTTCAATTAAGTGAAAGCATATCGCCTCCAGTAAAATGGTGCTATGTTCTTTTTTTAATGACCCCCCCCCCCCCCCCCCCCCGACACACACACACGTTTTCTCCCTAATATGGTATACATAATAAAATAAATTCACACTGCAGCCCGCAAGCCAAGCTACACAGACATGAGTCAGAGGAAGACTGCGGGTTCCCAATTGACCAGTGGAGGTCGCTAGAGAGTGATGAGCTGCAGATCAGTAACAGAAATGTTGACAGCAGTGTACTATATGGAACTGGACCTTTAACTCCAAGGCCCACCTTAAGCAAAATACTTAACCTTAATTGGTTCTGTAGCTGTATAAATGGATTGCATGTACAAAATGCAATCTGTCTAAGTCTGCTGAATACCAAAATGTAAAGCATCTTACCTTTTCCCCTCTGGTCCATGACTGTCTAAACATTATTTTTTGGCAGCAACATCTAGCTTGATATATACACTTAACATAAAGACTACAATTATGGGAACTCAACTGACTAAACCAGAGACCAAAGCATCATGAGCGCCCATAAAATGTACACTTGAGTTCTACAGCACACATTACCACAAATAGACTTTGGCTTGGGCTGTAGGGGTAAACCTGTCAACCGGCCCATAAATTGTATTAATCCCTGGACAAAGACCTTTTTTGTATTTACAAAATACCTCAAAACCAGTAACGTCAAGTTACTGGATAGTTCATAAACTCTGAAGTACGGGAATAAGTTGGCTTTGGTTTTGGCCTTGGTTTTTACAAAAGTAATTTCCATCTTTTTCTGCATCATTTCAAGTTCTGCTTTTGTGCCTGACCATTTTGGGTTCGTTTTTTTAAGTGAATTAGCTAGCATTGCAAGAAGACTGCCCTTTCTGTTTTATAGCAATGTATCCCACAACTGAAAATTATAATGAATGCCGAAATATGCTATATTTTTTTATGCAATGATAATCTAAAACACATCTACTGTGGTCAGTGCAAACTCCCTGGTCCTCATCCTCCTCCAGCCAAAAGTCAGAGCTGCCAGGTGAATTTAATGGCCTCTTGAGAAAAAGCAAGTGCGAGAGAGAGAGAGAGAGAGTGTGTGAGAGAGAGAGTGGGAGCATTTTAGAGATGTGATGCCCTCTGGGGCAGGTATTGATATTTTGGCTTTGAGTTTGTTCTGTGATGCCATGAAACCAAGCAGGTTCACAGGGTTCAGAATATGAACCTCTGAGCTGTTGCTGAGTGGGTGGTGGAGGGATAATTCTTTACGGTCCTTTTCAAAAGCATTTTTCTCACAATGACTAGCCTGTACTAGGTGTGTTCAAAGTGGTACTGCGCGTCTCTCGGACATGTGCAGTATATTTCAGTTGGGATGGATGCCATGACTGATATAGTGACACAAACGGTTGCACTGCTTGTCTGTCATATCTCTCTTTCAGAGATTGTAAAACATTACATTACAGTCATTTAGCAGACACTTTTATCCAAAGCGACATACAATAAGAGCATACAGAAAGGTCATCAAAGTAACTTCAGAACAGATAAGACAAAGGACATCCTTCACATAACGTAGCAGCTATCCCAAGTAATGAACATTGAATGTAGTTCACAGTAAGCTGTGGGTAAATCAGCTATACTATAATTCTCTTCTAAATACTATTATAAACTATAACAAACAGTTAGACAAGAAAACACAGGGAACAAGTACCATGAGAAAGGTCCTAGATTAGTATATCAGTCAAGGTAAAGTCTGAAGAGGTGTGTCTTCAGGCCACGACGGAACGCAGGCAGGGTTGGAGTAGTAAAAGCAGTAAAGTAATGATAAAAAACGTGCCACATTTGCAGAAAAGCTGAGAGGATGAAGCAAATGAGCTCTGGCTAAAGTGCATAAACCTTTGCAGGTGTTACAAACACAAACATGCCAACTGATCAAAGGATCCTTCACAATTTTCATGGTGTAACTTTTCACACAAGACACTGATTTTATGGGAAAATGCACATAGGATACAGTTACAGTCTAAGCATAATGGAATGGCAAGATTGGTGCTGGTCAGTTCAATGACCTGGAGCCACAAATGAGATTTCCACCCCGGAAAACCGAAATCAAGCTGAACTTGAAAAGCTACTCGAAAGGCAGACATTTAACCTTTTGACTAATCTTCACACCAGAACCAAATTTTGACATGGCATGTATCCGGATCATAGCCAAATTAAGAGCAGAGATTCATAAATCTGAACTTGGGAAGGGGACGTCTTTCTGGCAATCGCATTTGAATCGCTTGGAATCTCTCTGAAGTTTCTGCATATTAGGTACTCCCATGGAATAATTAAAACAATCTTTAGGGAAACAGGGAGAGAGGGGGGGGGGGGGGGGGGGGGATTTGGGGCACCATTGGAATGGCTGAAATAAGAGGACACAGATGCAAGGAGAGGCCTGTTCCACATCAACAAACTTCACCTCTTCTTTGCCCCAAATGACATCATTTTGGGGGTATTTTTCCTGCGTAGCGCTCAAATATAATGTTCTTTCCAGGGATCACCATAATATGGCAGCTTCAGTGGAACTATTTTATGGTAAATCCAGTTAAGGAGTATGAAAGCTGCATATGTTATACTGTGTAACTCATACACATTGCTTGTGACATCAGCCTTGGTTTCAAGGTCACGGCTGGGCCTGTGTAGGTTTTCAGAAACGGTGATCATTTTTCAGAAGGCCCTTACTGCAGCCTTTGGTTCTGGCACTGAATTTGGCCTGGTCCACACGGGCCAGGCAGCTGTCAGAATGGAAGATACAATCAATCAGTCAATCAACCTTTATTTATATAGCACAATTCATGCAAAAAATGCAATGCAAAGTGCTTAAAACATAAAATCAAGATAAAATACACGACATAGCAAGAAAAGAATAGACACAATAAAACAAGGTAAACACAATAAAAACGGAAATGGATAAATAAATAAAATAATTAAGACGATTAAGTAAAAACAAACTAACTAAAAGCCAAATAAATAAAGGTGCGTTTTGAATTTTCTCTTAAAAATATCCACCCTCCCTGCCACCCTCAGGGCCTCTGGCAGGCTGTTCCAAAGGCTAGGGCCATAATGGCTGAAGGTTTGAGTCCGGGCCTGTGGAACATCTACCAGAGGACCTGAGGGATCTAGTGGGCACATATCTTATAAGCATGTCAGACATGTAGCCAGGTGCAAAACCATTTAAAAATGTATAAACCATGTCACGGGGGGGAGATTGGATAACTGGGAAAGGGGAAGCATTCAGTCACAGGGGGGGGGGGGGTTGGATAACTGGGAAAGGGGAAGCATTCAGTCAACCGGTGTCAGTAGGGACTCTGGGGAGGTCTGAGTGGAGCCAGCCCCGCTGTTGGCTACCCAGTGTCCGTCTGTCCTGTGGGAGTGGCTGTGATGGAATCCCCTGCCAATGACATCATTTAACCATGTTTTACTTATTCAGTATTAGAGGCTTCATTTGACACATGGAAGACTGGTCGTGCATCCCAAACTTTTTGCAGTTTATTTCATCTTAATAAAACATACTGTATGCCATTATTTGCAAATACTGTGCATAAGGTGTTTGTTTGTGTGTGTGTGTGATGTGTGGTAATGCCAATAAAGTGTATTTGAATTTGAGAAGAGGCATCTCCGTGGGGCTCTGAGCTGAGGTCAGACCTACAAGCCCTTGAGCTGTGCGTTTCTGCGTGTGTGTGTCTGTGTGTGTGTGTGTGTGTGTGTGTGTGTGTGAGCGAGAGAGAGAGAGAGATCATGCTTCACGGCACATGAATGCATTGTCAGTCCTCCTCCTGGGATGATTTTGGTCTCCTGCATGGGAAGGGGTCTGGGTTCCTGTCTCAGTGATTAAAGGGGTGCTGCTCGTTGAGAGTGGGAGTCATTGCATGGTTAATTGCACCCCTGTCTGGTCATTTGGAGATCGAAGTGATGGGGGATGTCAGATAATAATGTGTGGGATAAAAACATCTTTACCCACTTTGGCTGTTCGTAAACATCCTATGCATTCTTTGCAGAGCTTCAGACTCAATTTGAAACATAAATGCATAAAACACAACAGTTCCATATTTGCTTCTGGTTGCATCCTTTGTTCAAATGGCCTGGTCAAGGGTCTTTGTCATGAAGGGAGAAGGGGGTGGGGGTTTGCATGATTAGATGGCTGAGGAACAGTTATTATCAATATCCTCAAATGTTGTAAGCTGCAATTGTTCACGTGAAGTGTGTGTGTGTGTGTGTGTGTGTGTGTGTGTGTGTGTGTGTGTGAGCGAGAGAGAGAGAGAGAGAGAGAGAGAGAGCGAGAGAGAGAGAGAGCTCTTATGGGGCGCTGGTTGTATGTGGCTTTGATGTGGAATGTTTGTGCTGTGACCGCAGAAGGTTCCGGGCCTCGCTCACGGTGGAGGAGCCTGTATATAAATAAAGGGGCAGGCAGGGAGAGACTAGGGCTGCCTCCTCAGCAACAAGGCTTCAGTTGAACAGATCTTTGTGTATATGTGTAGGTTATCACGCTTGTCATAACAGGTCTCAACCTTGCAGGCTTGGATATGTTGGCAAATGACCCTCCTTAGTACTACTAAGGTGCTCACAGAGTGTTGAAAACAGGGAGCAGACACGTACGCGGACGGCGGACTGTCCGCAGACTTTTGCCTTTCATAGGCGAGCGTACTCAAAGCATATTCAAAGTGTACCAACCCTCTTTTGTAGACTACATTTACCGAATTTTTACGCAAATTGCAAACAACAATGGCGTCGTTCATGCTAGATGATTAAGGTACGAAGAAGGTAAGCTGGTAGGCGAAACGTCAGGTCTGCGCGGACACAACTCGCTTTGACTGCTAGGTGGACGTCCGATCAGGGTCCGCTATGAGATCATTTAGGGGTACTTTTTTTTTTTGACGACTATGAAATGGCCTTTAACCTACGTGCTACTCTGCCAATGATTAGAGCTGCGTCCTGATGGAGACCTTCCAAAAAAACAAACAAACAAAAAAAAATAAAAACAGGAATTCCCAAAAGAGCCAAGGCAACCGGGAGTGCAGCTGCATGTGTGAATCATTCCTGAAGTCTCCAGGCTACTGAAGTGGGCTCAATCTCTTAATCACCCCAGTGAGGTTTTCTTTCATGGTTACTGCGAAACAGCTAAGACCTAGAAAAGCTTGTGATTGTTTACTGATGTATAACCCATGCGTCATCCTCTTGAAAAATGTAACCCTGAAAAGCTCCTACAAGCCTGCCTTTTGTAACAAGTAGAACTTTGGACGTTTTTGCAGACTGCTTATCGGCCGAAACGGAGTTTGACATGGGGCCATGTTTCAATTTACTGTACGTTATGGACTCTTAACTTGACCTTATAGGTCTGTTGGAATAAGTCTCGTTCATGTTTCTGTCTTATATGTCTTGTGGTAAAAGTCTGCTACTGACATAGTCTCTGAAGGGCGGGCAATTCTCTCCTGGGTTCCCTTTTGGGGTCAGAACAAGGTCCCATTTGACAGAAACAACCGTGTTTGGCTGCAGTTGTTCTCCCCACAGAGAGAATATTCTCTGATTTGAGTGAAATCAGGTCTCGTTTTGAAGAGTCGTTAGAACAGAGTCTCTACTCACCAGGAGCCGGTCCTCACACAATACAGCTACAGGGGCCCGTGCCGCAGATGGAAGACGTCTTTGAAGAGGCTAACAAACGTTTTCGGAATGAACGGGAGCAAAAGCCAAACACCAGTCGTCGCCGCCCCCCCCCGAAAAGAATGTCAGAGATTCTGAAGGAACGCTTTGGAGAGGGGCAGCCAGAGAGAACAACTTGGTGCTTGTTATCACTGACGCAAAGAATCAAGAGATGAAAGCGGAAAATAAAGGATCATTTTCTCTGATGACTGGACACCACACACAGCAGAAAAATTACTTTGTGACAACGGGCAGTTCAGCTGAGAAATGTATGCATCTTTATGGATGAATGCAGACGCCTGTCCACTGTTCAGTAATACAATTTAAAGAGCACTTTGGGTCGTTCTCTGAAGTATTATGACAGCTATTTGAACGTTTGCCTAAACATTTGTCAATATGTCAATGTTTAGTGCGTCCAATCAAACATTTTACATGGGTTTTATGGCCAAAGAGCTTTTTTGCCTGTGTCACATCTGATATATAGACCAGACAGAAGATTTTATTCTTTCTGCTTCTTCACAGATTAATGCAATATAGTGAAACAACTGGCATATATTCAATGGCATATTTAATGCTAGTTATACAGCCCATGGAAACACAGAACACTAAAAATTCCTCCTTGCTTGCTCAGAACTGTTAAGCTGCACCGCTAGTGCAGTGTTGAGAAAATGTCTGTTTACTTTACACAATACTTTCTCTTTTTAATAAATGTGAATACAATGAATACACTGTTATGGATTACATGTATTATTTGAAGAAATTTGTTGCTTGACTGTGAACTGGCGGTAATTGTTCTATGAGTCATGAGACGAGACGTGAGACTGAGAAGATCTGTGAAGGGAAGACTTGGTTTTGTTTCCGTACAATGCTATTAGCCGTTTCAGTAGTTCAGCCAGGAAGGCTGAGAGGACTTACTTAATACAAATCCTTGGCTTTTCTCTCATCTGACTGAATTGCGGCGATTGGATGAAACGTTAAACCTCATAGGTTGGTTTTAAACATGAGATTAAACCAAAATAATCTCCGCAAAGCAGCTCCTTACACGAGATCTTTACAAGTTTAAGGGCACAAAGTCTTTCTCAAACTCCTTTACGACGGCTTCCTTCAAAACAATGTTGACATATATGACATAATGCCTTTGGGTCTATACAGACCTTCCCCCCACACTCTCCTTCCTGGTCTCGTCCACTTGAGCAGGAATCCTCTTATGGATCAATCAACTCATCAGTCAATTACATTTGTCAAATAGTAAAACAGGTTAGATTGATACTCAATTAAACCACTTCCAGCAAAAATATTATAATCACTGAATTGCTGTGGCTGCATGTTTTGAGTCCTCTGTTTGTGTTAAGATTTGAAAACTTGAGTTTATGTTGACTTGTGGCCCCGGATAAAGCAATGAATCAATTTGCAATTCCGGTTCTTAACCTAGTTTATAAAACATACTAACTGGCAGCCAGAGGTGGAAATCCAGGGGACATAAAGTAAAAGTCCTACCATGTGTTTCTTCCACCCATAGACTCAGCCAGCTGATTTCACTAATTAGTTCTACCTCCTTGCTGAATAATTATGTCAATTAGCAAATCCAGGTGATTGGAGCAAAATACTGGGGAGGACTTTTACTTTATGTCCCCTGGATTTCCACCTCTGCTGGCAGCTACTCCATATATTACATAAAATCAACACACATTCAGTTCAATGATTGATACATTTATAGCGCTGTCTGTTCGAGTGACACTGTATCATTTTGTCTGCCTTACATTCCACAGCACAGGGCTAATGGACAAGGCTAAAGACCCGGCATGTTCCATGTTATATCTCATCAGTAATGTACTAAATTGCCACAAAGCTGATCGTATTTAGCCTGTCCTCTAATGGAGACCGGGCGTGCAGCCCTTGAAACGGTCACAAAGACTGCCATCATGTTCCTAACTAATTCTTCTTGTCTAATGCAAACGATATGTCTGGAGGCTGCAGCTGTTGTGGATATAGGGGAACAGCAGTCCTGAGTCTAAAGAGTCTGTTTACCGCATATTGCAAACACTGCAGTCTTTATGAACCACGGGATCAGCTGTATAAAACTGCACACTAAGCTCACAGCTAAACATTCGCCGTTATTGCATACATAGTTCTTCAGTAAAAACATACAAACCATTTACTAGGATGTCACATTGATATTTAAATGCTCTAAATATGATTTATTTGTGAGTGGGTACTGGTGCAGTACAGTACAAGTACGGATAAACTTGTATAAACATACAATTTGCATGTCGATAATTTTAATGGAAATAGGCGTGACCATAGGCACGCATTTAGCCTATCAGGCTTGGCCCTAAAAACTGTGGGTTCCATCATAATGTTCCCATTGTTCAGAGCTCAGCAGGTAAAGAGCAGGTGGGCATCTGGTCCAGGTAGCTCAGCAGGTAAAGAGCAGGTGGGCATCTGGTCCAGGTAGCTCAGCAGGTAAAGAGCAGGTGGGCATCTGGTCCAGGTAGCTCAGCAGGTAAAGAGCAGGTGGGCATCTGGTCCAGGTAGCTCAGCAGGTAAAGAGCAGGTGGGCATCTGGTCCAGGTAGCTCAGCAGGTAAAGAGCAGGTGGGCATCTGGTCCAGGTAGCTCAGCAGGTAAAGAGCAGGTGGGCATCTGGTCCAGGTAGCTCAGCAGGTAAAGAGCAGGTGGGCATCTGGTCCAGGTAGCTCAGCAGGTAAAGAGCAGGTGGGCATCTGGTCCAGGTAGCTCAGCAGGTAAAGAGCAGGTGGGCATCTGGTCCAGGTAGCTCAGCAGGTAAAGAGCAGGTGGGCATCTGGTCCAGGTAGCTCAGCAGGTAAAGAGCAGGTGGGCATCTGGTCCAGGTAGCTCAGCAGGTAAAGAGCAGGTGGGCATCTGGTCCAGGTAGCTCACTCGTCTATCCAGCTGCTGCTTCATGCCTTTGTAATCTATCAATCTGGAGGTGACCCCTAGACGCCAATCATGTCCAAACACGGCCTGCATTCCTTCATTCACACTGAGTTTACTCCTGTATTCAGAGTAGGATGGGATTCAGCTTCCATTACGAAGACTGTTCACATCACCTGGAAGAGATCTGAAGATCCGTATCTGAACACTGATTTCCTTACAAGAAAAAATCAGAAATGCTTTAAATACGTGATTTGTATTTTATGCTGAAAAATCAGAGCATGCGGAAATATTTATTTTAGGAAAATGAATCGTATGAGAAAGAACACTAAATCCCTGCACAAGACTAGTGGTAGATCTTCAGTAAAATTTAAGTTTCCAAAAAAATCTTTTTCTCAAAAATGAATATTTTAATAAACTTTTAAATTGCCAAGAATTAAAATGTGTTCAAACTAAAAGTTGCAACATGGACACGGCTACAAATTTATGATAAATTTGTAATGGGCTACATACTGTATGCAATATAAAATGTCGACTGACCACAAAATATTTCACTCCAAGCACCAGTGTGGCAGTGTGATATTCAGTCAAAAATAATTTAATTATTGCATACGTATACATTTCCTCCTTCTTCTGTTAAGGGCTATGTATTACTTTCTATTGCAATTTAATAGTGATCATTTGTTCAGGTTGGATTACAAAGCAAGTTATTAATGATCAATGCCCATCCAAAAAGATCTTGAATTTGACAGCATTGAGAAACAAGACTGGAGTGGTTTTTTGTGCAAGACTGGTAGAATATGTGGGCGCTTTTTCTTTTTGTGCCACTGTTTCAAAACTTGTCATTACCGATGTGCTCTGAGGCAACAGACCTTTTCAAATACAATCTTTTTCTCCTTGCATTTTTATCTGCCTTCTTAAGTGGTCTGTCTGGGTAAATGGGAAAATAGGTGGGAAGACTAAGATGATTTTTAAACCACTTTTCAGACAAAGGTCTTTGTTAAACCCCATTCTAAGCGTCTTTCTGTCTTCTCAAAAAAAATCTTCCTTTACATGTCAGCTCAGGATCCCCAGCTCTCCTCTTTCAAAGCTGGTGTACCTTTTCAACGAGGCTTCCTTATTAAAGCATATTTCGTCCTGAAAGAAGCCTCCGAGACTCTTCTTTTGAACTCTTTAATGAAATTTAATGAAAAGGTTTCACAAATGACTGCCATCTTTCATGTGGGTCGGTGAGGAGTCATGTTTGCGTGCGCTCACAAGTTAGTCTTTCAAAGGCTTCCATTACAAAGTGCTACTGTACCTATTAGTCAAAGCCCCTTCTCTTTATTTTCATATTTACAAGGGCTCTTTCATTTGACATAATTTCCATGGCAATTGACAGGATTATTGGATAGTTATTGTGTCTGCGTGGAGCTCTCTGGGTGACGCGCTTGAATTATAGGCCTTTGGAAGACTTAGATGAAAGGAGGCGACTAATCAAAAACATCTTTTATATCTTTATTATTGGAATTTGTTAATGTCTAGTTTCGGCTGTGAGAGTCAAGTGTTGAACACAGTCTTATATTTTGTTGGGCACTTTCCAAAATGCCAAAAAACATCCAATGTGAAAACATAATAGTACGTCACTAATAAGAACTTTGCTAAATGCTAATTTGCTGTAGCCAGTACCCATTAATTGCTATCCAGAAGGGAGACCTGATCTTTCACAGGAAATGAGCTCCCATTGGAGCAGATACTGAGCTGTCAGAGTTCCATGTTGCACAACTCCCTGCCTGGATTCCTGCGGTCATTTTCACAGTTTGTTTTACGGCCGTCTTCCGAGTGGCTCAGAAATAACTGGCCACAGTGTCCATGCGGACAGCCAGTTTTTCCCTCGATGTGATCACCTGGGATACTTTAACTGGAAAAACCTGCCTTTAAGGAATTGATCTACATCGAAACCTATGTCCTTTTCACGTTTTTAAACACGGTGCTGTTGTGAACATCTCTGCATTAAGCCCTCATTATAGTGCAACCATTTGAATCCTCCTTTCTCATTTGCATTTGACCAAATCCTGTTTCTTTCCAGTGACTGTGTTGCAGGTTGCGGATTTGATCATTGCTTGAAATACACAGCTTTGTCTGACCACTGCAACATCTCACTTGACGTTATCAGAGACTCAGTATTTACAGTGCACTGATGTCATATGACAAGTACGTCAGCATTAATGTGGCTCACGATAAAGTTATCTTAGTGATCCTCAAAGCACTGAGCATTATAAGCAGTCGCTTTATGCGAGCTGGAATGCCGAGCGCTTCAGGGAAACGCTTTCTCCACAACTCTGGCTGCAGCACTGGATACACTCTTCCTGTCATTCACAACTTCTTGGAAGTGCCCAGTTCAGTTTCTCCCCTCTCTGTGCAAACTCTTTACCTCCATGGAAGGAGCCAGATGTGCTGGAGCAACCCTACCAAAATAGAATGCAATAAAATACACATTTTGCCCAGTCCCTGTTTAATCAAAACAAAGCTTGTGGCTTGGAAAGGGTCATGTAGCAACAGGTGCATCTTTAATGTCTGCCTTCTTGAAATTTCACTGTTCTTTTCAGACCCCCGGGCTCCCCTAATTTGAAGGATAAAGATAAAAAGGTTTCATTTATAAAGGAATTTTACCATCATGCTATTCTCTTGGGAGACCATTTCCAACAGTAGTTCGTTGTATTCCTTTAGTTCATAACTTTTCACAATATTAATTTTCCCAACACAAAGCTATTTGGACAAACTTGTCTTTGTTGGTGTCTTATACATAAGTAACAGAGACTGTTTTGTTACTTTTTTATTTTCAAGTTTCTATTTACAGGGAAATCTTAATGGAAGTGGAGACAACCAGTGAATACCCGTAGGTGTCCAGTGACTGATCACCAATAGGTGACTATTACGCTTTAGGTGATTAGCTATGTTGGGTCGGTGCACCTGGAATCTGAGGAACATTCTAGGATCTAAGATCACCAGTGGGGAAAAAGCAAAGTGCCTCCTGCTTCAGTGAACTCCCAGTCAAAGTCAGCATTCATGGCCAACACCTGTACTGACTAAGTCACTCAGAAGCCCTCGTTCCCCCTTTAAAAATCCTTCTGTAAGAACAAACCAGGGTCTGTCCTAATTCAGCGATGTGAACAGATACCAGAGTAAATGCACACATGAATACTTTTTATTGAAAACTGTTGTTTTGTGGGGTTCCATAAGTTCACCCCAGGGTTTCAGGGAACAACCATGAGCCAGAAACAGTAGTAAAACTGTCAATACACAATTTTCCATGATGCCAAAAAGCCCTTGGCCAGTGAGGAGAGAACACAGTTAACCCTCCACTTTCCCCACCAACTTACTCTCTATACACACTCTCCCCTACAGAGCTCAAAGACTTCGTACATACTGGAGTTTTAATATTCAGTAATAAAAATGATATAAATAACCTAAATTCTGCCTCAAGGGCTTTGATCCAATCTGTAGCCAATTCCCAAGCTCAAAGTAAAAAAAAAGAAATTTTTGGTGAAAGAACCCAAAAAGGTTCCTTATGAGAAGATGAGGTTTGATTCATATCTGTGAGAATTCCACAGAGTCAGGATCACTCTTGACCTTAACCTGACCCTGAACAGTATACCAGTATCTTAAGCCTTAGTATGAGATTTACCTCTATGTTGGCCTCGCTTTGCCCAGAAAAGTCAGCCAGCCTGGCCCATTTATCAGGGGACCGGGTAGAAGCGTGTGGAAGCATTAGTCTGATTGGCTGCCCCTTGGCCCTTGCGAGAACACTAAGCAGGTTTTTTTGTTTTTTGGATTCCAAGTCATGGCTTGTGGTTTTAACTACAGCCCTGTCCTGCTGAGTCCCTTGACATAAATTTGAAAAAGTACCAAGAGCCGTTTCCCCTCCAGTGCTTCAGAGAAGGTGAAAGTGTAGGAAGAGACATTTTGAAGACCATTCAAGAGAAATACCTCATTGTGATACATGTGTTGCATGAGACGGTATATCATATAGTGAGCCCTTCCCAGATTATTTGGGCAGACACCTATGTCAGGAACAGCTTGCAAAAAGAAGGCTGAATTCCTGCTGTAATACTATAATGCGCTGTAACCCCTGTGAGATCATTGAAAGGTGCTATATAAGTGACTAATGCGTTTAATTCATAGAAGCTGGTGAAGAACTGAAAGGTGTATGTTATATTTAATGGACCATATCTGTGCCTCTCTTGGAGATAAGAGGCGGTAAAAGGGGGACACCCTAACACACAACCTGGGACCCCTTAAAACACAAACTACTGAATTTGTTCGACACTGCATGCAGAGTCAGGAGAAAGGGCATGTGGACATTTCTCACAAATCAAACTTTTCACTGTGAGATGTTCACTTTCCTCTAGTCTACAGCAATCCAGTTGTCCCTTCTTCTGGCAAACAATATAGTCTGGCAAACAATATCTTTTCAAAACCCCTGCACTCACTTTATGCAAGCTTGAGCTTACGTCAAGTACATGAAGTTTTACTGAGAAAGCATTTTTATTAATTTGTGCATTTTGTTCATGATTGAAACAGACAGCATAATTGTTCCATTCATAAGATATTATCATATAAGTCATTTATCACCTACATTAGCTACAGTATTTGTGCACAATGCCCCATAATATGTTTGTAAATAAGTAAGTATAATAAGTAATTATAATACTAACTAGAATGGCACTCAGAGAGATGCTACAACCGCGCATGTGCTAATCCTGAATGCAATATGCATGGGGCTAAAACTTTGATCTTGCACTGTGAATTCGGGCATTGACCGATTGAGAAAAAAATGTAAGGTTCAGGTCATTGCCCAACTGTAAACATTTCCACAAAGTTTCATCACAATCGGAGTAGAATTGTTCGAGTTATTGATGATAGCGACACAAACACAGACAGACAGACACACTGAACGACAGGAGCGAAAACAATACCCCCTGCTTGCGCTACGCGCGCACGTGGGTGTAATAAGGTTCTTTGATATTATGTGCTTAGTTCAGCTTGTGGGTACATGATCTCTTGAATCTTGCTTCATTGAGCTCTACAATGGTTTGAATCATCTTTTTAAATGTTCTGGGAAAATCTAATCCAAATTAAACTGCTTCAATCTTCCAAGATGCCTTGTCTTTAGACTCGTCCCCCTCCCTCAAATGCAGCACATTTTTATCCTGCTGACGGCAGTGTAATGGGCACCTTTCTTGTAATTTATATACTTGTTGTGTACTGTTAGATTTTAGTACTGTATTTTATTTCAGAGTTCGTTTAGCAACATGTTTCAATTTAAAGTAAAACCTGTGTGCCCCAACACATTATCCAGTTTCTGTCTGGGTGTGACGCGCCTTTTCAGATGTAAGTTATCCTCCTGAGATTTAAAGTGCCGCATTGTTAAGTACTGCTTGTCACCTGCATGAATGCCCCCCGAGTTTCCCGGGAATCCACATCTACGAGACTTATAGCCTACCGTTTGTCACCACCTACAGTATATGACATTTCCTGTTAGATGTGTATAAATGCTGGGCCAGTTTGGAGTGTAAGGGCATGGTAGACTGGAAAGTTGACCAACATCATGCTGAACTGTATCTATTAAGAAGCTATACTGTCTATCATCGAAACCGATTCAAGACCCTTTTATTTCTCGAACGTAAATGCAAGTACCGGCAGCGAACAGAAGTGTAATTGAGGAAGACGAAGCGATTCTTCAGTTCTCTGTTTGGTAGGGTTGAAAAGCCCAGATTGGATTAATTAAGTGTCACACACGTGAAGGGGGCACTGCCATACGTCGTTCGTATAAATCAAAGAAGCAGCGTTGCGAGTCGCTGAGAACTAAAATGTACTTGTGCCCTGCTGAAACAGACATTTTATGAACACTTTGAAGCCTATTAATGTCCCAATAAGGGGAATTGCTCAATTTATTCCTGAGCTATTGGAACTGACCTGACCTTGTTACCTGTTGTGATCAAATAGAAGAGGGGGAGAATGTCTTGTGTGTAAAACCATTTGAACATCAAAGATTCTAAGAGTAATGTTCATGGGCGCTTTGTTGAACATACCTAGCATTTATAAATCATCCTTTTATAAAGACTAAAAAAACCAGTGACACGGAATGTTCTTTGCACGTCAAGAGGAACACGTTTCCCAGATTCCCGTTTCAAGTTGCGGTTCTATTTCGTGTAAACATGAGATTTATGAATTTAATAACCCGTAGATAATCAACTGTTCATTCCGCAGACATTGACCCCCGTGTCCCCTTTTGATGACCTGAACTGAAAGTGCAGTGTTCTATTGTACAGCACAATGGGCTGAAAAGATACTCCAGGTTTGTGGCATTCAAAACCAAAGCCTTTTCGGATGTTGAGCAAGATGGGATTATATGGTCCCGGCCTAAAGAAGGTAGCCAACTTTTAGCCTGGTGCAAAGAGAAAGTGTGGACAAGTTATAGACAATATTTTCCATTTTTACGTAAAGGAATTACTGTGCATCTGGAATGTTACAAGTCCCAGATACATGAAACATTCAATTCTAGGCTGTAAAAGGGTTGCCGTTAATTTGGAATGTTTGGACAGGTTCAGCAAAGCTCCCGTAATAGCATAAACATGTGAACGCGACATGCTATGCTCAATAAGCACACTTTTATTGGCATCAGCGGTTATGTGCTGGAACAGTCAGTGACAGCATCTCTAAAGTATCCGGAGAAACCACAGTCTGTCAGCAGCTTGTCACAGGGAAGGCCTCTGCTGCTTCCTTCTCACTGTCCGCAAACACTGGCGATGCAGCTGGGCGCTCTAGTATTTGCAAAGCCGTCTTATTCATGGCAACCAACATGACTCCTGCTTTAGATATTCTTACAGCTGCACAATTTACTGAAGCAAGCAAAGTATTATTACTTTGCTCAAGAACAAGGTATCCGATACAGCAACTCGGTGGTTAGCTTCTTGGCTAAACTACACTGCCGCACAGACTTAAGTATTTACAATTCAAAACGTGACACCATTGGAGCTGATTGATTTCGGCAAAAGTTATGCTCATAATGCCAGGTCGAGTGCTGTCCTGTTTTAGGGCGAGTGGTGGGGGGTGCTCTGGGTTGTACCCAGACCCGTTGTCTTCCGGTCGGGGGCACTGCTCTAATTGCGATGAAAGCCATTTAAATGGAGCAGGGGAGTTCCATGAAAAACTTCTGATTTCATCTCAAGCTCACATAGCTATATGCTAATTGCAAGACAAGCCATCTTCAAAGTTCCAGAGAGCAGTCCAATCAGAGCTTTAATTAATTTATTGTAAATGACATTGGTTTTACAGTTTGCGAGGCTATACCGAATTGTCACAGAGTGTTTTCTGGCTACTAATTATTCCACTCAGTGTGTGCGCGACACAACGGTTAAAGGAACGTGGCCGTCCAGTTGGCTGTATAGATATAAAGCCAGTACAGTGCAGGCAGTTTCACAGTCTCTTCGAGACCTTTTTGAGGTCATTAATCTCTGATGGAAAGATTAACAACATCCTCAGAAAGCCTGCTGGAAAGGCCAGTTTTTTTTAGAAAGCATCAAGGGCTTCTCTAAAAATTATTGGCCTTTTACCACTTAGCATAGATAAATAGAAATTCCTTTTATGGTGTTCTGTAAAAAAAAAAAGCCAGTAAGATTAACCATAGAAAATAAACTCTACAGAAAGTTTTGTTTGATGTACTAAGAACACACTGAGTAAATTACACTTGAAAGGCTGTTATATAAACACTGGCATGGCCAACCAAACATTTATCCTGGGTTTTATTTTCTCATAGAAAAATCAGAGGATACATTTTAAAAAGAGGTCCTTTGTAATGAAAGAAAGATGGGTTTCCTTCATTGAATACAGATACAGACCTCCTGCGAGACCCTACGGATGCATGTCCATGATGTATCTATAAGGCTGCCCATGCATTCTAACAGACAGAGACTTGGAGAGCAAAACTCAGCCCAAAGTGCAGGGGGGTATTCCACAAAGCAGGATTACTGAGTTAGCTGGATAACTGCACAAGAAAAACCCGGAACCCTCCCAAATCTGGAACATGGACTGAAGTAAAAGGGGCTGATGTTCCGGATTTTACTCAATGCAGTTATCCAGCTATCAGCCGCACTTCATGAGAGAATTTGAGAAAGCGGATAGGTCAGGGGTAGGCAACCCTGGTCCTGGAGAGCCGCAGGGTCGGCTGGTTTTTGTTGTTACTTGCCACTTAATTTATCAATTTGAGCAGTTGATTACACAGTTAACTCACCTCACCTGGTTTCTTTGGTCTAAGTAGTCGCTGTATTTAAGGTGAAAACAAAAACCAGCAGACCCTGCGGCTCTCCGGGACCAGGGTTGCCTACCCCTAGGATAGGTGAACGATGTGTTAGTACAAGAATTTCACTTGGAGATGAGCTGAATATGCATAAGGAATTTAAAAAATATGAAAGTTCAGGGGACAGCTTTCCATCTAGACATCTCCTTACAATGGCAGACATTTACAGGACAGGCATGACAGAACATCCATCGTTGAAATGTCAAACCTCAAGACAATAAACAGAAAAACACAAAATGTTCTTAGAAACAAGCGACAAATTTTTCAGAAACTGAATTAAAGAACGGCGTAATGAAAGTTGACATGCAGATTGTACACGCGCACAGGTTTTCTTCATACAGTATTATACAGCTTGTGAAAAGGAAAAAGGTCATAAGACTGAACGCGTTGTCTGAGATATCAGAAGAGGGTTCACGTGTGGGTCTGCTGGGTTTTAGGAATGAGAAACAGCAGTGTGCTTGTTATTCTTCAGACTGTATTTGTGTTGTATATTTGACTTTTTTTCAAGCGCTGATTTTTCTTGTCACGGTTCTAGAAAATGTTAAATAAATGAATCCGATGTGCCTTCTTGGAAAGGAAGACCTGAGTCGGTCGTGTTAAAAGACGGATCGGGACTTGGAACGAACACAGGACACCATTAAGCTGGCAATGGGGGTGACTCAGACATTCGGGATGGGGGACCTGCATTGAGCAAGTCCACGGGTGGGGGTGGGGGGTGCTGCATGTATGGGTTCCATAGATAAGGGACTGGTAGATGAGGTGTGATCAGAGTGGTCGGGGACAGCTCCGGATACAGTCACTGCTGTGCTCACATTCCTGCCACTCCTCCTCAAAACACAAACTCAATTGATACGTCCGATGGCTTAAGAAAATGTAGTTAAAGAACACTTAAAAGCTTTATAGAACACTTAAAATTATGGACACTACTCCCCTGATAGGATTGAACTTTTACCATCAACAGCCAGCATCATGCTTGCAAAAGCTGTATATCTGTCAGCCACACAACAGCACGTTTACCCCTTTTTAATTCATTATGGTCATGAGAATGATTCAATGTCCTGAGCAACATGGATGGGGAAGTATTTCTGTGGAGTGCCACATCACCAATCTTCTAGGCTGTGTCCGAATCAGAGCCCTGCCCTTATGGAAAAAGAATACATTGCAGTACATTGTAAATATATCAAAATGTATCTTCACAATATATTTAAAATATACTGCAGTATATTACATTTCCATAAGTGCGTCTCTTGCACCCTGTCTCCTGCGTACAGTGCACTGGCAGAAGTGTGCTGTTTAATGCGCACTGTTTAGCAATCCGCGAAATATATCCGCAATACTATTTTTTTTTTGGTGTATTTGAAGGAAAACGTCAGCGAAGCTGCGCCTCATTTTTTTAAAACGAAGCTTCACGTCATATTCATGTGACCAAAATGTTTGTGTACTTCTTGAAAAGTGTGCCCAGCGAAACCCCGAAAGTAAGTGTGTCATCCAGGTGTTTGAAGTATACTGCAATTTGAAAAATTTAGTCGGGGGCTGCATTCGAATAGTCAAATCCTTTAGATCGCATGAACCAGAAATAGTTTCCGGGCAGCCATGCCAAGGACCGTTCAAATTCCTTATATTGAGAAGGAAAGGAGCTTCACGATTCCTTTTATCCGTCCTTTCACAAAGGATGCTCTGAACTATCCTTTTCAGAAGGAACGTAGTATTCGCGGCTCACAATGCAATGCCACCAATGTTTACATAAGCATCGGAGTTTTCCGGAACCTACCGAATTCAAACAACAAGGCGAACATCTGAGAAATGCGAGAAATCTAAATGTGAATAGCTAGTATTGTTAGTTAGTATTGGTTTATAATAGAAAGTAAACAAACTAAAGTAAACAAACTTATGACACAATCAGACAAATTTATTAACACCAAATTTATTAAGAGGCTAAAATTTGACAAAATAAAGCGAACGGTTCAAGTGAAATACAATGATTTTGCCTTTTGTCGTACTTCTTTGTGAAGTTGTAGTTCGCTATGTTGAACAGTCACGTCAATATGACTGGACGTCACACCATGACGCAAGGTAGAGAAGAAGGTTTGAATTCCGCAGTAGACGCTAGAGTCCTTGTAAATCTTTCCTTCCAACTTTTCCTTGACCCCCAGGATGTTTTCTGGCGAGGTCAAGGAAAAGTTGCAAGGAAAGGAAAAAGGAGCTATTTTTTTGATTCAGACTTTCTCACCCCATCTACTCACCAAGGCTACTCAACAGTGTGGAAGAGTGCTGATTCAGACATGGCCCTAGCCTACAAGCAAACCATCAGCTCAGACATCTTATAATCCACAACCAACCATCTGCATGTCGTTTTATCTTGCGCCCCTCTTTGAAGGCTCTACTTTACATTCCCCAATATTCTCATTCCTTTCACTGATGACCAATTCCTCCACCACTGTCCTCCAAACATCGTAACCTCAACCGTTACACCCTCCTGGCTAATCAGTGAGGCACAGTCGAGTGTCTAGGGTTGTTCCTGCATTCTCATGCCCACTTGTGCTACACCCAGTTAATCAACCAATAAGGCGCCTGTGTTACACCCAGTTAATCAACTAATCAGGCGCCTGAGTTGTTTCCACATTCTCATGCCCAGTCCGCTAGACTAATTAACCACCCCTAAGTCTGGGGTATTGCCACATCCTCCTATCTGCTGCTAATAACCACTCTTGATACCTTGTAGCTGTCATCTAAAGGTTATATAAGAATTAACTAATTTAAAATTGTTCCTCATAATTCATTGACCAGACCATGATGTATTGTTATTGACAAAAAAAAGTTTAACATTCAACTTGAATGTTTCAACTATTCTTTTAAACATTCTGCACCCCCAATAGTGCAAAGAAAAACGGAGGTGATCAGTGCATTGCTACCTTGGCATGGACTATTAGAGGATGCAAAATGAACCATAGAGGGGGGCTCTTAAGCACTCTAATCTTTACCTTTTCTGAAATAGGGACATGCACCTCCTACAAAACACTTATTTGATTACCCTATATATCAGGGGTCCTCAATCTTATCCAGAAATGGCTGGTCTGGGTGCAGGCTTTTGTTTCAAACAAACAGTTACACACCTGATTCTACTAATCAACCACTAGAGTCTTTTCCAAGGACCTTGATTAGTAGAATCAGGTGTGTTACTGCTTGGTTGGAACAAAAGCCTGCACCCACACCAGCCCTTTCTGGATAATATTGAGGACCCCTGCTATATACAATGCACTTTTAAATAATATCAATGTGACTTTAATGCACCCTTAAAGGGGCCAGTCACCCAAAAATTACATTTAGATATGTTTCTATATACCCGGACTGCTATCTATCAATCCAGGTAGTTTCACTGAGATCTCACTAGTTTTGTAGATATCCACTGCAAATCACCTCGATATAACAGGCCTCAACGGGTCCAAAGTTTGTGGCAGTCAAAGCATCAAAAAATGACATTCAAAAAATCAACAGCAACATCTCTTTACAAATATAGTGACACGGTTACTCACGAAATTCTTTTTTTTAATTTTTATTTTTTAACTACTTTCTACCGAAGTATGCAAACTGTGTTCCCTGCAAAGTCTCAACCATATTCTGGGGCTTATGTCAACACAGTGCGCCAAAGAATACAGGAGCGCTTTCGTTGAGACTTTGCATGGATATACACAGTTGGCGTACTATAAGTAGAAAGTAGTTTTCAAAGAAAAAGTGCACAACAAGGACTTTGGATGTTTGTGAGTAACCATGTCATTATATTTGTAAAGAGACTTTGCCGTTGATTTTTTCAAATGTAAATTTTTGACGCGTTGACCTCCACTAACTTTGGACCCGTTGAGGTCCGTTATATCAGGGTGAGCTGCAGCGGGTATCTACAGAACTAGTGAGATCTCAGCAAAACTACCTGGATGGATAGATAGCACTCTGGGTATCTATAAATGTATCTAAATGTAATTTTTGGGTCAACTACCTCTTTAAAGTAAAAGTTGTATAACTACACTTTATTGGGGGGAAATAAGCATGTCAGACAGCAACTGAGCACCTGCACCTAGTGTATGAGAGTAAGAGCCATACTATACAAGGCTTTAGGATCTGTATGTCACTTCATGTGGAGTTTGTAGTGTGCAGTCTCCTCCCTGCTGCTTGTCCTCTCGTTAGGTCAATAGAGCTCTGCTGAATCGTGGAAAAGTGCATCTATGGTATAACAGGCCAGCTTGTGTTTCAGACATATGTTACTGGATCCATACAATGTATAAGATGCCTCAGTCAGCGCAGCTAGGTTTAAAATTTCGGGGGTTAGGGCAGAGGTTGGAGGGGCATGGGGGTGAAAGGAACTGTAACATTCTCAGGGGTTTCTCCTGTAAGATTTATATTTATGTGCTAGACATGGCCGAGGAGCCAGAGAAAGAAGTTTTTTAAAAAGCAGTTTGTCATGTCATGGGGGAAAAACTACTGTCTTCCAGCATTTAAACATTTGAGAACGATCAACATGTTAAATGGAGAAAACTAAATTTATCAATAATGTGTTGATTCAAAGCAGGTACAGAAATGCTTGAAATTTCCAACCGAGAACTTCCCCTCAGGTGCCCCTGTACATGTACTTTCCGTTAGTTACCGGAGATCAGAACGGCTGCATTCACTGTCTGTATTTAAAGGATGGGAAAGGGGTGGAGGGTGAGAATTAACCTCAGGCAGACTCTTCATCTGCACCACATTCCACAGCTAAGGATAACTTATTTAAAGTCATTTATTTAATTGCAGCTTTGTGGTTCATTTCATCTCAGCGGAAGAATTTTGACGTTTGCAGTGTGACTCTAGGAGGGCTGGGTTTGTTGGGAAGACCCCCTCCATACATCTCTGCCTCCTAATTTCACCCCAACCACACCACTTAGACACCATATATGGAAATGCAGTGCAGTCTGTAAGTATTTTGACAGTGACACATTTTTTATTGTTTTGGATCTTGTAGTCCAACACATTGGATTTTGAAATGGAACAGCGACTATGAAGTGAAAGTGCAGTCTTTCAGCTTTTATTTGAGGGTTTTTACATCCACATTGGGTGAACCGTGTAGCAATTGTAGCCATTTTTTATACATTCCATTTTAGGGGTCCAAAGGTAATTGGACAAATTAACATAAACTTCAGTAAAGAATTAAATAGGAAAATGAGTCAGGAGAAACAACCCTTAAAGTGATCCATCCATATATACTGCATATCTGGCAGCAGTAATGATTTCAGGCTCGTTTGATGCCTCAGCCAACCATGTGCTCCACACTTTCCCCATGTAAATTACAGCTTAATATAGTCCCACCCTCCAATTCCCATAGAGATCCATTCAAATGTAGAGAGGTTATAGTATCCCTTGTAAGAGTACCTGAAAATAATATATCGATAGTCTTGATGTTCTTGGGTCACAAACATCAGGAAGTCATGGCATGCAAAGGATATGCCATCAAATATAAAAAATTATGACTTTATTTAAGTTTATGTTAATTTGTCCAATTACTTTTGGTCCCCTAACTAAATGGGGGGGGGGGGGGGGGGGGATATGTATGGCTACAATTGCTACACGGTTCACTAGTTATGGATGTAAAACCCCTCAAATTAAAGCTGAAAGTCTGCATTTTAACCTCATAGTCACTGTACCATTTCAAATCCAATGTGCTTGAGTACAGAGCCAAAACTGTCCAAATACTTACGGACTGCACTATATGTAGAAGATATGATAAATATATTTTACAACAATATATATATAATATATATATATATTGTCTTTAATGATGCTGCAATATTTCAGAGCAGACATAACTTCTATATCGGCCCATACATTGTGAATATCTTTTCTGACATTGATAATATGTTTTAGTTCGATATATTGCATATGTTCCATTTCCGTAAGGGATAATTAATTTTTTTTAATCCACTCACTGAAAACTCTTGAAACAAAGAGAGGAGTTTAACAGAGATGCTGTAAATGAATCTTCTCTACATTTCACAGAGTAGCAGATCTTTAAAGAGTACTGAGTTTCATGCCTGTGGCTTCACCCTCTGATTTCCTAGCCTTAAGCAGATCCTTTGTTCTGCTACCCGCTGCAATGAATCTTCCTTGGACTTCAAAGATACCACACAGAACCAGATATAGCCGCAGGCAAATGGTCCACCTGCCAGCCTGTTTGCACTTATCCTCGCAGGCTGTAATTTTATGGAAAGCCAGAATTTCTGCAGCCATAAGTACAGAGATGTTCAAGAGCCATCGATCTTATCTTGTCTACACACAGCCATAGGTATATTTATACATATGAACACGCATCATCTCACTACTGTCTTTACCTTGTAAAATGTAGAGTCATGGTTTCCTTTCCTTGGGTTCGAGTACTTCCTACCCAGACTAACATTTTCTAAAGCTGGTTAAGCTCCCGCTGATTTCGTGTGTGGTCAGTGTTTGAACTTTGACCTGTGTGAACTTTGGTGCACCTACAGTGTGGCGTGGAACAGATCTCTCAGGACTTGCTCGTTCACGTTCCAGTGTGAGCTCTGATTTTAACCCGAGGTATGCTATTACCGAAACACGTCGCGCTTATCCTGGTTAAGTGGAGCGACTGGGAATCACTGGAATGTTAACCTGTGAAAATAATAGTATATTTATATCATTTTTGCCTGCTGTTCAATTGAAATTGCACAATGCGTTAAAATGAGAAAAGGGGCACCACTTGTGAAGCTGAGTTGGGCTGAGAGCACAGAGGGTCCTCTGAACGGTCCTCTGAACCGTGTTCTGTGGCAGGGTGTGTGGGGGAGATGTGGATCTGATAATGAAATCTACACGGGCTTGGAGGGCAACGTCTCAGCATTCCACTCTCAGGACCACCCAGAGGGGCCCCCGGTCATAATGCCAGCCCCCTCCTACAGCGTCCTGGGACCCTGCAGCCTTGGGTTTCGAGGCATCATGGGACTGAGAAAGAAACTGTCACAACACTACTTTGAACATCACCAACAGACGAATGCAAAGTGCCCAGAGTTCACTTCACAGCTCTCTGATGTAGGGTCATGTCCTGGTGTGATGTCATTTAGAGCAGACCTAGGTTTTTCTCCATCAATGCAGCTGCTTATATCAAGGTAATACTTGTTCCACAGTTTCCTGAACAAAATCAAGTTAACCGAATAAAATTAACTTACCTGGCAACCTACAGCAACCTGATCTCGGTGGATGCCTTCATTTTGCCGTCAGTCTGAAAGGTAGAGCAGCAATATGTCAATCAGAAAGATTCAGTGTGTTAATAACCGGAGGAGGTCATGCTGAAATATATTTTTTCCAGTCCTAAGGACTGTTAAAACTGATGCTGACAAAAGAGTCGAGCTGGCTTGAGTTGGGTTAAGATTTCCTCAGCTTGGATGGGGAGGGATTAGGCTGAATGGTATCCCGTTTCCAAAATATAAACAAGATCTACAAGTTGCAAACAATTACACTGACAAAAACAGTAACATGAAGCAGGTAACTGGTAACTGGAGTTTCTCGTCTAATTTTTCTGAAAAGTGGAGGGTCTTTGCTGTCGGACACAGTGGTGAGTACCACACATTCACTTGCGCAACACTGAACACTGCTGCTCAACACTGAACACTGCTGCTCAACACTGAACACTGCTGCTCCACATTCCTCTGCACGGGGCAGGGGTGGGAAAGCGTAGGCTATCACATTTCTCCTCCAGCAGATAAGAGGCTGTGGAGCATGTGCTTCACCCTTGAGTGCCACTCAGAAACACATGTGTGTAACCCCCCCGCCCCCCAAAAAAAACCCCAAAAAAAACACACCCACAACAGAGGCCAAGTTCCCCCGGCTGAAACCATTAAGAGGGGCAAGACGAATCAAAGGTACGAATCTTGAAAATTAAAGGACCCTTAAAAATAGCCATCCCTTCTGAGGAATGCTTCTCATTAGGGTCCCGTTAGGTTAAAACCCAAGCGCTTAACAGCAGATGTGAATATCGGGTGGGTGGACACACGTCCTCATTTCCTTTAAAAATGTGAAAAAAGATAATTTGATCAGAAAATGTTTCCAGTCTGTGGGCTGGTGTAGCAGATCTAAGGAGGGGCCATTGTAGGATTGCTTTATTTCTTTTTTTTTTTTTTTTACGAGGGAAACCAGACATCTGGTTTCCCTCGTAAAGTCTTTATTATATTTTTAATTTCAGATGCTGAAACTAGTAATATGACATTACTTGAAGACAAATATGTCTTGTGTGCTCTTCGTTGCTCTCAAATCACAAACCAAATACTCTAGATTTGTGTTTAGATATCACAAGCACCATCTGCTTTACAAATATAAGAAATTGTATAGTGTTTAAGGAGTCTATCATATTGAAATGATGGTTAAAAAGCAACAATGTGTCTCCATTCATTGCAAGCAACATCTCATGCTAAGAGTTTGCATAAACATATCATATGTCAATGCATATTCTAGGACAGCCATTTTAGAGAACGTTTTCTCTCATTCTAGTAAACTCTTAATGGAGGATCACTGGGACTGGGTAATATGACTTAGCAAAACTTTTTAAAGTGTTTTTACAGTCAGTTGCTCATGGGTGAATTCTCTATAACTGCCTGGTTTCTCCCACACTGTAAGTATCAACCTGGGCACAAACAGCCACTCTTTTCCCATTCATCCTGCTGTGATGTTTTCCAGTTTATTTTATTTTATTTTATTTTAACTTGTATGGGCTACACAAAGGTCAAGAAAACACACAGTAGGGCCTGTCAACGCGTACTCACAAGAAAGTAGGTCCTTTTCCGTGGGGATGCAAGATTAATGCTTCAGAACGTTGCCGGATCTTGGGGCCACAGTGCTCCCGTTGGTCCTCAGGGGCCCAGTTTCTGGGTTGCCTCAAACCCACCCGCAGCCCTAAGCCGTTAGAACTCAGCGGGACCCAGTCTTCGCCGCACACAGGCGGCCTTGTCTCCCGGGCGTCCCATGTGGGGGGATGGGATGGAAGCCCGAGACTCCCTATCCCATCAACTTAATTTGGACGGACAGTACGGCACCATAAACACACCGCAGAGACGTTCCTTTTGACCGTGCTTAGAAGCCATCTCAAAAAAATACATAAAACAGACTGATTTTCCCTGAGAATATTTGGAATCTGCAAAAGAGAAAAACAAACCAATATGTAGTTAATAAATCCAGATTTTTTTTAAAGGAGGGGACTATATCACATACATTCATGTACTGTATATACTGCCTGCAGTCTTCTATTACTTAGAGGGCTTGAATGCTGAGGACTGTGGGAATTTGGATGTTCTCTTAAAGGCACAGCTATGATGTGCCTTGCCACTGTTGGGAGTTTTCCTTGCCACTATTTCCTTGTCTTTGGCTTGCTCTTTAGGCCAGGGTTTTCTGTGAAGCATACTGTGACAATTGTTTGTGAAATCCACTATATATACATTTTGATTTCAGTTTTTTATTTTGATTTGATATGATGGTCCACAGTGTAGGACTCTTCCTGTGGGCAGAGATCTTACGGAGGTGATCCACACAATGTTGGCCTCAAAGTGAAGATAGGCGTTCATGCCCTCCACTAGTCCTTTGCTGCATGTTAAAAATGGAAAAGACTGACCCCAGGTGCACACCAGCTATTCCAGTCAAAAGAGAGCTTTGTCTTTACTTGTGCTCTGAACCAGTATGAATCTGTTGCTGAAAATCACTCAAAGTGAAATATGGTGTTGCCTAAAAGTAATTAATTTACTATGAGTGGGAATTATTTTAGCCAAACCTAACTTTTTTGGGCCTTTGAGAGCCTTAAATTTTTTGACCTTGCCGTTAGATCTGAAAAGAAAAATAAAACTTCTCTTTATCATTTTCATCAATTAATTTCTTCTGTGGGACGCGCACATTTTCAGCTTGACTTCCGAGTGTACAGTATGCAATAATTAATGTGTTGGTTTGTTTTGGGGACATTCCCATTTCCCTGCCTGATAATGTTTTAAAGTGGAAACATACAGTAGAGCCACATTTACAAAGCTCTTTTGAACACGGCTTAATCTTGGTCAATTGCTATTTTATCACCATGTACATATCTGCAGTCCTGGGGAGATGTACGGGGGATACTCGTATAGAGCTCAGCATGGAGGAATGTTTTCACACTGACACTGGTTTCTATTCCATGGCATTATGCAACGCAGACGGCGAAGCTGTAATTACATATTTTGTATGATATTATGTCCCTGATACCCCACCCACCCACCCACTTTGTGCTCTGAAGTGGATTCTAAACATAGAAGCACGAAAGCACCTTCTTAGCCTTCTTAGTTTGTACTCCTGTAGTGTATTTGATGTGAAGGGTGGGAATTTAAGTGAAAACATGAATTATTGTCAAAAGAGGTACTGCCAAGTCCTGAAATATTCTGCAGCCCTCAGTGTACCAGAGCCAGCAGAGCGGAACGGATCAGCATGAATAAACAAATACAAATGCAGAATCCCTGTTTTTCTTTTATATTAGTAATGCCCCCTACCACATTGTTGAAAATATCTGGTCATTCCGTCATTTCTGATGTGGACTTGAGCAATGTTTGTTAGTTTTACAGGGGTTTTTTTGTTGCTGAAACCTGCTTGATTACTTAGCTTTGAAACAGCTTGATTGCAATAAACTGCCAAAGAAAGCACATAATTCCCTCCGCTAAGTACACTACTACACCCCCCCTTAATAGCCCTACTGCCTTTGTTTTTCCTCTCTCCTTCTGATGTGGCTTCGGTGAAAAATAGAAATCCTGAAGTAAATCTTCCACCCAGACCATGTCCCTCTGGGGGATTTCCCAGCCTGCACTGGGTCCCAATAGGCACTCATCTTTGTGTGTGTGTGTGTGTGTGTGTGTGTGTGTGTGTGTGTGTGTGTGTGTGTGTGTGTCTCTGTTTGTGTGTGTGTGTGTGTGTGTGTGTTTGTGTGTGTGTGTGTGTGTGTGTCTCTGTTTGTGTGTGTGTGTGTCTCTGTTTGTGTGTGTGTGTGTTTGTGTGTGTATCTCTGTTTGTGTGTGTGTGTGTGTGTGTGTGTGTTTGTGTATGTATCTCTGTTTGTGTGTGTGTGTGTGTGTGTGTGTCTCTCTGTGTGTGTGTGTGTGTGTGTGTGTGTGTTTGTGTCTCTGTTTGTGTGTGTGTGTGTCTCTCTGTTTGTGTGTGTGTGTGTGTGTGTGTGTGTGTTTGTGTGTGTTGCACTCCTCTCTGGGGTGAGGGAGACACAGAGTTACCTCACAGGATCATGGTCCCTCGCTCCCTCCCCATTAACGATCCCTCCCAGTATTTACTGTATATCATGCACATTTTATTTTACAGATCTCCCCTTTACACAGCTACATGAATTTACTGAAGAAACGCCAAATTCGCATCTCGATTAAGGGCGAAACACCAGAGGCCTGTAACCTTCTGGTTAAAGGTCTAGTTTTCTAAGCGTTACACCGCAGTACTTCCAGGGCACTCCAACGTGTCTGACTTGAATTTCACTTCCTCAAACTGAAACCGGCCCCCTCCTCCTCTCTTTCAGGCTCTGATCTTTAACTGTCTTTAATCTTGAATGGGATTCCAGGGCAGGAGGTTGGAAAAAGTCGCTGAAAGGAGATGGGGTTGACAGGGGTGCGAGAAGGGGGCCTGCTCTTTGTCAGATGTCTGGAGTCGATTATAAAGACCCGACTCTCAGAAGTGGAAATGACTCTTCCCAGAAAGCTATTTAATGCAAAATGTGTTCCAGGGCAGTAAATCTGGGTCTTCCGCACAAGGCATGTGTCTTCAAGTGTGTGAAAGAAGGAGAGGCTTATTGAATCAGACCCAGTGACCCCCTTCATTTCAGGTGCACGAGGGAGACTATTTTATGCCACTGCAGAAACACTCCACAAGCCAAAATGCGTACTTTTAAATTATAACAGCAATCACTGAAATGCATGGATCTTCTTAAAGCACCCTTTTAAATGACAACACACAATTTCACAGCCCTATCTCAAATCACTCCAGTGTACTTTTCCAAGGTGACCTACATTGCTTAGCCTACTGTATAATTTCAAACTTGCAGTTGGTAATTTTTAGTAAAAATTCACATTAGGGACGGGAGCTGCATTTAATAAAAGCATTAAGTGCTGCGATCACCATCTCCTCCAGGAACTAATCACAAGTAAAATCACCGGAGTAAAACGCTGAATTTGTGTTTTCTTTCCTCATTGGCAAGCTCACATCTGGACACTTTTTGAAAAACGTTTTTTTCCTGCCTGCAATCCAAATAGTTTTCATGTTGGCTAGTTACCTTGGTGCTGCAGAGCAAATCTGTCACGATTGAGCTAGCTAGGTACGGTACCTTAGGTGAGACATTTCACATTTCTCTCACATAGCTAGCTAACTACTCAGACAGCTGATCTATGATTTATTTAATAAGATTTCCAGATTTATATATTTAAAAACAAAATCCCATACATTATACACAGAATTAGTATATACAATTAGCACTCTAATAGATGAGACAAATTTAAAAAAAAGGTTGTTTTGATTAGTATAACTGGAGTTTTCATACGCCCTTGCAGGATTATCTGTGGAGGTTGTGGGCGGAGACTATTCGTAGAGAAGAAGCCAAAGGCTGGTATGGAGACGAGTAATGGAAACCAGGTGTTCATCTGCGCGCGCATAACTGTCGCACGTGCAAAACAAAACTCAGGACCTCAGTAAAATTTTTGGATGTAAAAAAACACCACAACAAGAAAATGCGGGAAACAGATCGTGGGCAGCTGCTGGCCCTCGTTCTCTGCTTCGGTTTTGACGTCATTTTTCCATTCGCGTTTATCCCCTAATTATAGTGAATCAAAATATCTTCTGTTGATAGTTAAGAATATGTGCATCTTTGGTGTAATACCATCATTACGACAAGTACATTACATTTTTTTACCACGTAATTAAAGTTGGTGAACACATGATTTGAATCAACTGAAAATCTTTTACCATGCCCGAATCTCACAGCTGTAAATACGAAGTAGAAGTAGTAGCATTTAAATGTTTTTCATACACAGAAATAACAGGAAATTCCAGTGCCAATGTAATGAAAATTAATATTTTGAACTAATTATTCATATGAGAATTAAGTCTGTCTTTTTTATTCATTTTGGGCGTTCCATAGCCTTTCAGTGAAGACTATCTAGTCTCCCAGATTTATTTAACCCTCTGAGCAATGAACTGTGTGAAGAGGCCCACCTAGTTTCCATTTCATGCCAAGAGTGGCAATCTTCCTTAGAGTTAATATCTACACTGACTGGAATTAATCTCAGATAAGTTGCAAAGTAAAGAAGAAATGAATGAAAAAGTTAATGTAAGGTGTTTGGGAATGTGTGCTTTTCCTTTACATGATTCAAATCTATGTCTAAATGGGACTTCTTTCACTCCCCTACAGGGGGCGCTAACACCCAGGTGAAAGCCTACCAGTACCAGCTCAAAGGTTGCTGCTGTTACCCAGTAGAAAGAGGAGAAGCTGGCCTGAGTGCTGAGCTAAAGCTGTCACATAGCCCGAGACATTCTACAAATGTCCAGGGAAGATATTGCACATCCTCAGCACAGCCTGTGGCTCAGCCAAGGGGGCCGCTACTACTGACCATCGAGTGGCTACAGAGGAGGGGGGCACTGCAGCCACTGAGGGAGCAGAGCAATGTAGAAACAATAGCACCTGAGAGAAGAGCGGGGTCCACAGCTGATTATGGGTAATGAACGTGTGACACTGCATGCTTGTGGATGAAGTGCACAAAACTAAGAGCAGTAATTCAAAGGTGGTGGAACTTCTGCATTTTAATATTTGATTGACGCATTTCTGGCAGCGCTCGTTCAAGTATAAACTACCAGCTTGTGAATAAAACTGCATAAAAGGTGGTGTGTGACGAGGAAAGTATTCACTGGTTATTCCATCCTATCACCACAGGAGGGCGCCAGTGTACAACCAGCCCCTGCAGTGAGTTTATCCTACAAATGCATTGATGCTTTCTTGGCCAGTTTAACAGTTATTGAAACTGGAAGTAGAAAACGTTTTTTCTCGATGTATATAACAGGCATGAAAACTAAAACGGTTACAGTGCATTAACCCATCATTAATATTAAAGGTGTGTATCAAGGGAAGGGAAAGGGAAGGGAAAATCAAGGTGCAAAGTTTAAAAATACGAAACCAAAGGAGAGCCAGTATTGTTTTTAGGGCTAATGTGCAAAAGTGCATCAATTATTTTTTGGTCACAGATATGACCCATGGTTTGTATCAAAACATCACATTAAAGGGTTCTCGGTCAGAAAACAGAATGTAACCTAATTTGTGGGCAATAAATCACATTTCCAACAATAAACATCATGCACACAAGTACATATGACTTTGAGCAAGATGAGCCAATATTTGTCCTCTTAACATCAATAGCTTACCTGCTAATTATACGTTTAACATACATGTCTAGCTGAACCATTGAGAAATGTATTTAAGGACTGAACAAGGACCTCAAGGAAAGTGGATATTTTAAGGCAGGTCTCCCCAACTTGGTTTTTGAAGGTCTGGTTTTTAATTTTCATTTTAGCCTTAAAACCAGCAAACAATTTAGACCCAGAGACACTTTAGAGGAGAGACACTTATGCAATCAACCACTAACAGATTTATTAGTCAGCTCTAAAACCATCAGACCCTGTGGCTCTCCAGAACCAGTGCTGGGGAACCTTGCTTTAAGGCATCAAGCAGTGATTAAGCTGAACGCATACGCAGTTTAACGCTCCTAATCATTACTTGCCTTGGGGACTATTTTTTTCATAGGGGAACATATGGTGCATTTTTTCTAAAGCCATTATGCGCCCGCCAAGGCTTAGAGTTATTAATCTCCAACTGTATGCATTTCACACGTAGAACAGTATACGTAGTAAAATGACTTTATCCACGGCTTGCACATGGAGATGTCCAGGGGCGTGACATGAATGGCTTTATTCTGTATAGTTTCTGTAGATTATGAAGTACAAAAACTTGCATTAATTATATTACCAAAATCTGCTCATCCAAGCAACTAGTCAATTGAAAATAATAGATTAAACCAACTGACGGTAGTTAATGTGTTTATTAACAGCAAACAAATTTATAGTAATATAGTTTCACATTACTGACTGTTCATTCCCATTGCGCACCTCAGCTAGCACATAAAATACATTTTGGGAGCACAGAAAACACTGAAGATGCAGTCGTTATCAATCTATACATTAAGCAAATTTCATTTAATTAATGCTACAAATTATTTACAGATTCCAAGATGATAGAAAATGGCACTGTATAACAGCACACATTTTGTAAACCAATTTAAGGCAAAACAGCCCAACCAGAAGGACTGTTAGAAATATACCACACAGCTTTGGTATGATCTATTGTACTTCAAGGAATTTCGGCCCCCGTCTTTTAACTGGTTACACTGTCAATAAAGAAATTCATATCACTAAACACTGAAATTAAACCCAAAGCAATCAATATGAAATAAGTCCAAAATACAAACAATATACATTTTTTATCATTAGAATTAGAATTAAACACCCAGCCTCCCCACAATATTTTTAGGAGTGTAAATCAAACATTTAAAAAACTCATTTGTGGAACTGAGAGGGCTTTCTGTGAGAAATAAGAAATAAGAGTGACGCTGCAGTGCCCCCTGCCCGGGCAGGGGCGTTATTGACACGCGATAGATTCCAGGTGGTGTTCGGCCTCGGCTGCCATGGCTGCGGCCTGCAGTTGCTCCGTCTCGCTCTGGAGGGCGCTAGCGGGCAGCTGCTTGCGCTCGCTGTGCATGTTGTTCTCGTGTCTCTTCAGGTCCGAGGCCTTGGCGAAGGCCTTCGTGCACGAGCCGCAGACGAAGGGCTTCTCCCCCCTGTGCCTCCGCTCGTGGTCCTTCAGGTGGGACTTGTGCTTGAAGGCCTTGTCGCACATCTGGCAGCCGAAGGGCCGCTCGTTGCTGTGGACGCGCTCGTGCTTCTTCAGGTCGGGCGCGCGGATGAAGGACTTCCCGCACACGTCGCAGCGGTAGGGCTTGAAGCCCGTGTGGATCTTCAGGTGCTCCTTCAGGTGGGCCTGGGTGGTGAAGGCCTTGGTGCAGATCTCGCAGATGAACGGCCTCTCGGCCGAGTGCAGCTTCTCGTGCTTCCTCAGTCGGTTCTCGTCCATGAAGGTCTTGCCGCAGACCTGGCAGGCCAGGTGTTCCCGGTGCCCGTACAGCAGGTATTCAAATTTCATGTCGCTGGCGGCTGTGGTCCACCCGGGCGGCTGCTCGTCCTTCACCTCTCCGATGCTGTCAGCGAATGTGAGAGCCTGGGGGGCGTGGCCGCTGAGGTCCTTCTGCACCGACTCCATTGCCTCCACGTCCTGGTCGTAGCAGCTGACTTTGTGGACTTCCTCGGTGGCCAGCTCCTTGAGGATTGCTTCCTGCACCCTGAGAGTGCTGCTCGGAGATTTGTCCAGGTCCTGGTTCACGTGAGATTCCTCCACCATGTCATCAGATGGGGTGTCATCCTGGTCTCCCAGCACCTGCACCTCGTGGTCCTGGTTCTCCTGCGACTCTTCAGTGGGGATGGTGATTTTGACGATGTCGTAGGCGTACTTGGCGTTCAGGTGGTCGCTCTTGTCCTCCGGGGGAGATAAGTCGCGCTTCTGAGTGCAGAGTTTGTCCAGGAACCTGATCCCCAGAATCTGACCCGAGGACATCATCAAATTGACGTCTTTTTTCTTCACGGAAATCTTGGCTGTGTACATATAGTTTAGCACCTCCTCAAAGATATCGGAGCGAATAAAGTCGATCTCGATCACGGAGGAGTTGTCTACCTCGTGCTTCTTAAACAGCTTCTTAAAGTAATTGCTGCAGGCGGCCAATACGCAGCGGTGTGCCCTGAATTTGACGTCTTCAACGACCACCGCGATATCACAGTGTTCACCTTCCAGTCTCTGCTCGTTCAGTATCTTCAGAAAGATGGTTTTATGTTCATCATCGACATACTTCACCGTTTCTGACATGTTGTACGGTCTCCTGTAAGGGGATATAGTATGAAGAGCACAATTTTACATAGTTGGTTTGTGATCATGCTTTTAAAGTATTTTCCTAAATTAATCCACACTCATGCACTTATCAAATTATTACAACAGACCTGGGGCATCAACCTTATCTCCAAGACATACGATATTGAACAATGCATTTAAAGGGTCCTTGCATTTTGAATTCTCTAAAGTGAATTATTTGTAGATGCTTTACCTCCAGTAAAGTGGAGAAAAAAAATTATCTGATGTCCCCTATATTCTGTTCATTTGTGTAATTTTCAAGAGAGATAAGTGTTCAGAGCGGTGGATGAATGTAAAAACATTCATTGCTACTCTGGGCAACCCGTGTTTTGCAGTTCAATAGAAAGCTTTTGAAATAATTTCTGGAAAACAGCATTTTATACAACAGTAAGTTCAAAACAATCATCTTTCTCACTGTGTCATCTGTAACCATCACCATAATACTTTCACAGTGAAGACATACTGCCTAAGAAAATCTAAATTTTCCTCAAATCTTGAGAATAAACAGAACAAGCATGTGGGTTTTTAACACCTTTGTTGAAAGGCACATTTAGAAAACAAAATGAATGCTAAGATGTGAAGTTGTCCCATCAATTATGATATGACATCAGTATAAAGTGTAGCAAGTGTGATCAGCCCTTGAACATGTTGTGTAACAAAGGAATGCACTTTTTTTTGTTAATGATGTACTGCTTTTGCACTTTTCAAATTTTAGTGAGTAAGCTAGCTAAAGCTGTATTTCAAAAATAATTTCAGGTCTACACTCACACTGATTCTATATAAGAATGGTAACGTAATGCTAGTAATACTGCATTAAAAATGTAAAAAGTGAAATATGTCTGTCAACACATCTTTTTACAGGGTAAGCTAGAGTCAGACGACCTGCTATGTCCAGTCTCTGACCCACATAATTAGTGTCACATGAATCAACAACACACAGCCAGTAAGCAAGCTCCCAATTCAATCATTTATCAGCAGAGCAGGATATCTAATCTACAAGTAAATGGTTGTCCTCTCTGCTTGTACTGTGGTTTAACAAGAACCATTAATAAATGCATCCGATTGACAGTAGGTTTAACGTTATATTAAGACAATGCTGACATTAGCCTACGTTACCGTATGGTTATTTTCCATTCGCTGTGTCCTAACTTCACTAGCCATTGACTATCCTACTCCATCAGTGAAACTAGGAATTGCATAACGTTCATTTTTGTTTCAAGCGCCTTCAGCCGCCTGAAACAAAAATGAACGTTATGCAATTCCTAGTTTCATTTCTTACATTACACACAACACTAGACAATCAAAGGACTGCTAGGAAAACGTACAATTTCAGTGAGGCACGGCAGGAAATTTAAGGAGCTGCTGTCGTTCATTAAGTTATTGACCGGCATAGGCCTATAGCGTTCTCGTGATAATGGGACATTATGTCAAATGAAGAATCGGCTCTCTCACTTACCATTTAAAGAGCAAGTGGCTAACGTTACTGCCATCTTTACTCATATAATGGCGACTGTGTTTAAGAGATTCTAAATGATACTATAAAAGTTCCAGTCTGTTGCCTATAGGACATTGTACGTTAGGCCTCCTTTACAATTCAGGTGGCTGTGACGACTTCATTAGATCCATCTGTCGATAAGTGTCGTCTAATGACTACATAAATTGAAGCACGCAAATAGGCTAGTAATAGTAGCCTACTAATAAAAT
Source organism: Synaphobranchus kaupii (assembly GCA_029718625.1). NCBI lineage: Eukaryota > Metazoa > Chordata > Actinopteri > Anguilliformes > Synaphobranchidae > Synaphobranchus > Synaphobranchus kaupii. The sequence goes on from CM056394.1 coordinate 22,977,614, forward strand.
ATAGCGATTTAAAAAATTACTCATCTTCTATATTGTGCCACTGTATGAACCATTTTATAAATTGCAACTACTTTGTGCAATTCAATTGTAAAAGTTTTTTTGTAAATCAACAAACGTTAGATAGCTTAAGTTTTAAGTGAAACATATGGCTCAATGGTCTGAAACTGCAGGTACAGGTGAGGTGGCTGCACGAGAACGACACCCTAAACTCCACAATACTCACTCACGCGCGTCGGGCACATCACGCGCATGCTAACGCTTCGCTCAAGGACAACGGCGGACCAGCCCAGCTGAACATACAATGCGAGCTGTTACTTATCGCAAAAATATGTAATGAAAGATAATACAATATTTAAATATATTAATGCGCATAGAAATACAAACTGGAATCGGATTTGAGCTGGTAATGATCACAGAAGTAAGACAATGGGTCGAGCAGTCGGTGGCGCGTAATTAATTCCCAAAGTCGTATTTTTCCGGTTACGATCCTCGGTTTAGTCATTTATGATTCTCGGTGTCATTAATTATATGTCTTTATGCCTATTTCTAATCCGTAACGCGGTCCATGTTCGCTAGATCTAGTTAGTGAAGCTGGTGAACGTTAGCTAGCTACCGGGCTAACGTTAGCTAGGCTACTTCTGCTATTTGAGCAGAATCAGAATCCGCCCTATTAGCTATATTAATTTTACTGAAAGCCACTGATATTGTTCTAAATTAGTAAATACCCACGTCAACGACACTAAAGGATACATAGTTAATAGTTGATCGTGTAATATAAATGTTTCAGTGCGGTAGGTGACGGCGTGGGATTTCCACAACACAGAAGAGCTCCCGCCCGAGCAGCCATGAACACTCCTGCACAGACACGAACTCGAGCGGCCGATGAGTAATCGTGAGCGCGCAGGCATCCCAGCTTTAATATTATGGGTTTTCTGACCCTGTTGCTGATCCTTAAAAAATAGATTGTGCTTACCTGTATTGAACGAGTGTGCCTTAATAAGAAAGTCTGCGTTAAATGTCACCAAAGCGGTAAAGAATAAATACTTTGAGCAGTATTAGCGTGAGGGCGAGCACTGGCGGAAGGACGCGCTGCGCAAGCACGGAACTGCAGGGCAGACCGAACGTTGAGTAGCTGTGGGCGTGCGCACATTTGATTGCAAATGGATGCCGTTACGCAAGAAGCGCAAATGTAGGCTATCTTACATGACTACCAGCAGCCAGAGACAGAATGTACGCATATGTTCTCACGCAACTCGCTTGTGCACAGAAAACAAACCTCTGGAGCGCGAACTAGGGGTAAACGTGAACAGATTTGGGGCGCGAAAATAAGGTCACGAGCGGGAAACGGGAGCGCCACCGACTGTGGATCACGAAAACGCTACGATCTGTACGCAGTGTGGATAGTGTAATGCCCGGCACCAAAACAAAAGCCATAATTACTTTTACCAAGATTGTAAAAAATCCTTTATCATGACATATTTATCCCAAATTAGTACACAAAATTGGGTAGTCTAATAATTATTTAAAAATTATATTTAACTGTAATATCTAAGCATCAACACTCTTCCTTGCTTAGACCTCTATCATTTAGCCTAAGTCACTCGGTTAAGAGCGTCTGCTAAACGCCTAAATCTAAATGAAAATGGAAATTAGGAAGGTCACCTCAGAAGTCGATTATCATTTGCATTGAAAACCGCTGGTTGCTTAGGAAGTCCAATGAATTTTTTACAATCAAGCGGAGGGCCGATGATTAAGTGACAATGTATAGGCTAGATCAGTGGTTCCCAAACTCGGTCCTCGGGGACCACTGTGTATGCTGGTTTTCGTTCCAACCACAATTGCAATCCCAAAATCCTAACAAGCTATTAATTTTTTCTTAATTAGGTGCTTTTCATGTTTAGAGGGATTATTTACCCTCTTTCTCCTGTCAGAAATAGCTATGCATGCCATGAAGAATACAAATCCCCATGTTCCTACTGTGCTTATTGGGCTGTTTTGCAAATAGGTAACATTTTTTAAAAACTGATCAAATTAAAGACTGGGGTGAATCAATTGGCTCCTAATTAGGTAGTTGAAAACGTGAGTTTTTAAGTTCCCTCATCAAGTTTTTCTTAAATGTATTAACACTGCAAGTTTGGCTCGTTATCATTTTCTTTGTCTTTTTTCATTATCAAATGGTTAGTTTTAGTGGCCATATATCCACAATTTCACCAATTAGGAGCCTATTGATTCACCTCAGTCTTTAATTTTATTTAATAAAATAAAATAAATTTGGTCAGTTAAAAAATGTTTTTTTTTTGCCCCCTTTTGTAATTATTTGCAATATAGCACAATGAGAATATTGTACTTTTATTATTCATGACATGCATAGCTATTGCTAACATAATGTGGCTTAAGAGGGTAAATAATCCCTCTAAATATGACAAACGCCTAATTAAGAACAATTGACATCTTGTTAAAATTCCGGGATTGCAATTGTGGTTTGAACAAAAACCAGCATACACAGTGGTCCCAGAGGACTGAGTTTGGGAACCACTGGGCTAGATAACCAAGCATGTTAAACTATTAGGGTAATTAATAGTTGTAATTCAAGACATAGATGTACCTGCATTAACTCAACATTAAATAGTAACATATGGTATACATTGTATCCAAGTCTAAATTGTGTGCAAGGTGCATTGAAAAACCAAGATTGAAAACATGAATGACATTTGACTTTGGGCACAGCCCATCCTCAGCAAGCCCAGTCCAGTTATTGCCCTTTTATATTAAGTTGGCATGGTTTAACCAATCTCGTGAAATCTTTGTTTATAACCACTAGGGGGCACTCCATCGCAGCAAGAGAAATTGGGGATCTGAAGTCATTTACAGTATCACTTTACCACTTATTAGGGCCAGCAGTTTGTCTCCACCATGTGACCTGCAGGGATTTAAACTTGTATTTCAATAGTTATCCTCCAGGGGTCCCCATAGGCACCCCAACGACTCAAGTGACTAATCATACAGTTCAGTATCCAATTGAGATTTTGTTGATCTAATATGGGAAGAGTCAGGAAAGAAAGTGAACATGGATGGAAGTTTAAATGCTCCGAAAAGCAGGTCATCCAGCCAGTGGCCCTCACTCCTGGTCCTGGAGAGCCGCAGGGTCTGCTGGCTTTCATTGTTACTCGGTACTGGAGTAGCACAGCAATTGAAGTTAAAGCAGTTGATTACATTGTTAACTCAGGTCACCTGGTTTCTTGGGTCTTGAATCGGTCGTGGACCTTAAGGAAAAAAACAAAACCCAGCGGACTGTGGCTCTCCAGGATCAGGATTGCGTATCACTGCAGTAAATAGAAAAATGCATCCATATAAAGCAGGGGTGTCTGAGCTTATTTGAAAGGGGCCGGTGTGGGTGCAGGTTTTTGTTTTACCCCAGCACTAAAACACCTGATTTTACTTAAGGTCCAGAGTGAAGACCATGATTAGTTAATTGGTTGAATCATGCATTTTATTTTTTGTGCAATTCAATGTTATGTAACTGTTCTCATTTTTAACATGGGTAGCCTACTTTCCACTGCTTCTAACAAAACCTAACATGCCCCTGTACAGCATTTAAAATACTGCAGCATGCCCACGCTAGTAAGTAATCAAACTGAATTTAACGTGTCGCTTGTAATCATCTGTCAGTCATCATCTGTGGCAATTACTTTCTCAACTTAGATTATGGATTTGGTGCAAATGGGATAATTGTTTGAGAAGAGCCTTGACAAAGAGGCTATCGTGACCTGGCAGAGGACTGAAGTACCATGCAAGAAAACAAGGGGAGCCAAACTGGTGGCTTTAATAGACAGCACTACTGTACTAATTTCAAATGTTCACCTAGACAAGTGAACATTTGAAATCAAGTACAGGAAATTCTAACCTCTGTAGTTCAAGGGATATCATTAAAGTGCAAAAAATTTAAAGTGTTAATAACCAAACAAAAACAAAAATTCTGATTACTTGAACTTTATGATTTATAGCTTTGGTCTGTAGTGGAAACAGAAACCAGCTGTTCACTCCAAAAAACAAAATTTGTTAGGAAAATAAAGAAACTACATTTTGCCAAATTTGACCCCTCAGTCCATAACTCTCTCCCCTTAGTATTTTGTAAAGTTTTATCAGTTCAAATGTGACTTTCAAGAAATTCATAATTTTAATAATTTATGTATAACATACATTTTTAAAGATTAAATATCTACAAAAAGTGTTTTCTGGACACAATATATAGGAAAGCTATGAATGTGTACTGTGAACTTAAAGGCTCGCTAAAAGGGCATGACTGTTACTTCCCTTATCACTCAGTGAAGTTAAGAGTGTGGCAGCATATCCAAAGAACTGGATTTGTAAGCAAAAAATTGCAAGTATAATACAAGCCTGCCATGGGTGTGACTTAAGGTGTCCGATAGCAAATAATCAACCAAATAAACAAGCTAACCGTGGATGAGGTTCTTTAGCAAACCACAGAAGGCTACTCTTAAGAGGACACCTTGAGATAGCATTACTAGAGTGAACTAGTTTAGGAACTAAATATCTGGGTCATTCATGACTACATGGTCATACTGCACGGTTTCTGCATGCTGGAGGTCATTTAGTCCCTCTAAAACGAAGAGCCAAGATGTTTACAAATGACTTGGGAGGGTCGTAGTCTCGTGTTATACAAGCAGTTTGATTCTATATTTTCAAAGGTAATATTGTACTACTCAGATCCACAATAAACTATGGCCATCACACATTCCTTCCCTTCCCAGTGGAACTGGCTGATAAAAAATAGACATATTTTGCACAGATTACACAGTGGCAATCACAAATTATTAATTACAGCAGTGTGTCCGTCAAACAACCCATGGCTCACTTTGAAGGTGAACTTTTCCCATGGCAACCACCCTCTGTGTCCAGGCTCCATGGCAACAAGGCATCACCCAGTATTTATGCTCCTGCTGGATTCCGGATGTACTTTCCCCACACAGTGGGGATCGAGGCGTAGTGTTTCTCCCAAATCATCCTACAGTACTTGTGACCAGACACGATACAATGTAACTGCCGTTTTCTTTTCCCATCGGTACATTTTATTAAAAAGAGAAAAATAAATCACAGAAAAATATGCATTTTGCATTTGCCACTTTTTATTTCACTAATGTGGTAACACATTGAACATGGATGGTGCTACACTTGAGCAGACAAAGGGACGGAGCAGGACGGCGTTCTACATTCTCTCTCTCTCTCTCACACACACGTACACACACATGCGCTCTCGCTCACACACACGCTCAGGGTGGGAATCGCATTGGGGAGGCTGATATCCGGCTCTGCCGTGCCTGACAGAATGAGGGCTCTGGTCCTTCCATTGGTGAGATGAGCAGCCTGGTCCACCGCAGGGATCACTGTTAGCTGGGTCACAGACGGACGCCTACATTCATTCACTTTTATCCTTCATCCTTCAGTTCAGAGCATTCTACTTACAACCTTTTCCTTTGTAATGCGGAATATTTAAGTGGAACAAAATTTAGTGGAATCTCATCGACAACAGAAAAAAAAAATTACAATTCAAATAAAAATGACAAAATAATTGTTTTAAGAGTCATTTTTTTTGTCTGGCCAAAGAAGCATGTGTATCATATTCGGTTAATTTTTTGTTTGTTTGTTTGGCAGGCAATGCGAGTCAAATCAGTAAACATGATGGAGAGAGTAGACAGGAGCTTGGCGGTGTGGTTGGCACGTCTACTGCATGGTTAAATACTGCGCACTCGAACACGTACAGCGTAAAGCCTACAGCCTTCTTTTTGGAGTGATAGCTTCTCTCTCATAAATAAAATGAAAGCTACATAAATTATTATACAATTTTAAAATCCATTATTTAATAAGGCAGTGAATAATAATTAAAAAAAATTCCCGTTGAATTATTCTGCCTATTGTCAGAGCGTGCAGCTGGATTAAGAACAGGTTTCATTTTTTCCCCCCTCTAAATTAAATTTACATTTTAAAAAAAAATGCTGAACTGTTTCCTTCTCATGCAATATGCATTATCCAGTGGTGGACTGGATTGATTTGGAGATGCTAAGTGGATGGGTGATCAGTCCTACAGTTTTCAGAAGCAGTGGAATATCCGTTAATGTATTTTGTGTTGCTTTGGAGGTCAAAGTGGACTCCTTTCCTGTACGTCCATTATTCTGAGAAGTGAAATGCAAGTATCCTGGTGGGACGTCAATCCTGAAAGAGAGAGTAAATTAGTACATGCTCACTGCTACATGTTCAGGTAAAAGACAGCTATTTACCCTACTGCTAATATAATACAGGAGACCCACGCCATTCACAAGGAATACGTTGAGGAGATTCCTGTGAACAGGACAGTCTGTAAATATTGTACCACACTGGTACCAAACGCATAGGGTCATTTTCTCCCGACACAAAGACGACCACATTTTTATTACAAGATGTCCAAATGCAATGAACAAGTAATTAATAGGTACATTTAAGTGCAATTTGACAAAGAAGGATTCCTATGTTTGCTTACATAAAGAGCAGGGAATAGGGTGTGCTACTTGACCACAAACGGCCTTGAAACGGACTCCCAAATGACGAGGGTCTCCTGTACTTTATCTCTGAGATGATGATGATGATGATGTGGACATTCACGGCTTTCTCATCTTCGCTCCCATATGGAGGTCTGTAAGTACCTTTAACTAGAGACACTGACCGAATGGAAACTTGAACTAACCTCAATTCCAAGGGGGTTAGTTTGCAGCTGATTATGAAAGCTGTCTTTCAAACAATTTACAATTACACCCCTTGTTTTTGTTTAATTTAATAACTGTCAAAAACCCACTGCTGTGGGTCTCTCAGACCAGGAGTAGAACCACTGCAGTAGGGAGTTCAGACTAATGGCCATTTCATCATATTATTGTGCCCTCGTCAGAAATCTTCAACATGTTATAGTGTGGGAGAACAAGCTCTTCATACAAACAGAATGAACAGATTTAACAGGTAGAAAAGGAAACATTTCAGGGGGAAAGCGAAAAACGCAAGTGTAAGAGCATAAAATGTTTCATTTGCACACTTAGAATGCACAGCGCTGAATGCAGAAGGCGTGGGCTCTCCCCAGCATCTCAAAGCAAGACAGAGGATGAGTCACTAATGGAAGTGCGTGGTCTACGCTGAGGAAGAGTTCCCAGCAAATGTGTTGTTCTTTCTTACACAGCATTATGTTTTATGGAAGATAATGAAACGTGTAAGAAAGTAATAAAAACCTGCGCTTGCTTCATGCATTACTCTAAGTGAAGGTCTGCTTTGCTGTTGGACTCGACTGTGGACCTTTCAGTCACTTTCAGCCCTTCTAACAGCATGCGGTACGAAACGAGGTCCAAACCGCTCTGCTTCTGGGCTGTTTCATTAGAGAAAATTAAATGCCTCAGAGATGCACACAGCATGTTAAAGCATGCCAAAGTCAACGTTTACACAGCATTAGTCAAAAGGTATTCAATTAGGGTAAGAAGGACAAACTGAAATCTAAAATCCCAAGTGCGTGAGGACTGACGAGGTTGGATAAGCCTGTTCTCCATAAAACTAACAAACAAGCCTGTGTCTCCAAGGAAACTGGGCACTCTCCAGAGCACACAGTACCAACGGCTTTGACAAAGCGCATGCTCTCGGTTCGACAGTTACTATTTTACCCATCTGCAATAATCAGTGGCTAAATGAACGGATAATTAATTACCTTATGATAATTACATTATACATAGCTATGTGTGATATTCATTCAGCCATAAATAGGCAAAATATTACCTGATGGGATAAACAGAGATCCATGTTGATTAAACCGCACAACTAACGTGTTAAATGACAAATTGGGTTTGTATTTACTCAGTAAGAATGGATTGTTGTGCATGGATTTCTACCCGTGTAATACAACTTGTAATCGTTCTTATGTCGATATTTCCTTGTGTAATTAACTATCATACAGAATAAAAAATGATGCTGTTCCCTAAATGCAGCCCAATACATTTACTGGTTTAGTGTGACGTCATGTCACCTAGCAACACACAGGAGGGATCTACAGAAACCCGTGTTCCTTAACTGCTGCTTCAGACACCTACATCTACAGTTCTGCTGGAAGCACTGGGATACATCCTGTGACTCCCGGGCCAAGAAGTTTTAACTCCGCTGCAGCCAGCGATCCAAACGGGACATCTGGAAGCTTTTTTCCCCGTATTACCCAGATATAGATTTAGGCCAGGCTGTGCAGATGTGCACTTTGGATTTGTGTGGAGCCAAAAGTGCACAGCTGTTATTCTCCTCAACATCTGGCAGCAAACGCACTTCTGTCACTCCTGAGCTACTGATATTAGAAGCAGAGAGAACAAGCTTAAGTAACTGCTCATAAAGTAAAACCCGGAGTGAGAGGTCAGCGTTCCCTCCTTAGGAGCATGAGGCCTTTTCTAACTCCGTCAAGACTGTGTTATAATGGTATTTTATGAGCCAACGTCACAACATTGATGCTTTATTTGACATCAGCTGTCTGTATTGTGCAGTTGTGGATTCCCCTGCTGGTCCTTTTTATACCATGAAGGCAGATATGACTTCAAATGTAGTTTTGAATGAATATGTTTATAGGCTGCCTATGTTTTAATAATTTAGGATCCTTTGAGAAAAGGCTTGTGGTTCTAGAGCAATCGTTATGTAGATGCAGTAAGCATTCTCTCCTGTGTGTGGATCCTATGGGTCAAGCTGGCTGCTAGGAGAACTTAGTAATAATCACTGTACTGGTGCCTTTACAGAATTGCGTTGGAAGTTATTGAAATAACTGGAAACAGTAATGGTAACTATTGAAGTAACGTAGTATATTAGTAGTAAAACATGAATTATAATATATAAAGTATCTATTTGCAATTCATTATGAGGTCCTAATAAACCAACAGCTCTCCAGGAGGGGGTGCTATTGCACAATGAGCGATGCTTGAACTATTCTGCTGGCAGAGACGTGTCCATTCTACACCATGTATGGACACTGTCATGTGGAATTAATCATCTAGAAAATGTTTTTTTCCATTCTCAAATTCTGTACAAGCAGTGATGGTGATCTCTATCACAGGAATGAAAGCATTTCAGTTGGCAGAATCCACAGATGGACCGGGTTTCAGAGCGGTCAAACGTGAGCCCTGCAGATTCCGAGTGAATCGGGGGCCTTGAAGACTGTGCGATGGCGTGTGCTTTCAAACACAATTCAGAAGTGAAACGATTTGACTTTCAGCAGCGGTTTGCAGGGATGGATTGTGGGTGAAAGCTGAAAGCTGGTCTCTGGTTAGTAGCTTGTTAGCGATGCGCGGTGCTGGTCTGAGTTTGGGAACGGCGGGTATGGGATGGGGGGGGGCGGGGCCCTGCCTGCAAGCCGGAGCCGGGGGGGGTGGAGCCGGGGGCGGAGCCACGGTCCTCTTACCTGCGTCACTCTTCCCCCTCCTCGGCCTCGGGCGTGATCTCTGTCTCTTTGTGTACCACTACTTTGGTCACTGACATGTCAGGGTGCTGCTCTTTGGCTTCTTTAATGGCCTGAGCCAGCGCCTAGCTCAGAGAGGAACCCAAGGGGGCGGGACAGAGAGAGGAGGAGGAGCAACGTGCATGATCAGAGGCAGCCATTTGCTGGGTCATTACATCAATCACTTCATCAAGCGCGCTCATCTACCGAATCAGAAAACAATCACAAATTCAAACACAGGAAAGGGAAAAAGAGAGGAATCAGTGTCCCCTTCAGCATGCGGACGCACTTCGCGATTACGTCACTGTGCTTTTTTTCCTTCTTCTTCCTCATTGGTCTCGTTTGATTTAAAGCAGGAAAAAGGCGCTTCTTCCAGACGGCGATGCGGCCGGTTCCTTACCTGGTCGTGATCGATGTCGGCGTCGCCGGTTATGACGATTCTCTTCTCGATCCGCGTCTCTGAGATCCCTCCTTTCACAGTCTGCAAGAAGAGATTAACAGGAAACAAAAGATAAAGGGCTGACCTTTCAGACTGCGCCATGCCTTACCCTCCCGCCATTTAGAAATATCAGAGCGCGGTGACCCCTGGCACAAGCCTTTCTAAAAAGACACAAACAGGCCAGTTTATATTGGTCTTCCGCTTGAAGCACAGACAGGCTACTTAAATCTCGATCAAGGTGACATTTTACTAGTCATGTACTATGCGGAAAAGACCACTAGCTAGCATACAGAGCGTTCTGTACTGAGCACTAGATTGAATTGGTTCTGAACGTCTGACATGCTGCTATGCCAAAGGCTCTCTCAGACCTTGGTGATGTGCGTAGTGGTGGTGGTGCTGGTCGTTTCCGAGGTGATGGTCTGGGCGCTCATCAGGACCCCTGGGTCGGTGTCGTTACTGCCGTCCCCCTGGGGTCAAAGGTCAGCCAGAAGTCGATTATGAGTAATCACTTTTGGTTGATTATGAAGTACTCCACGAGCTACTTTGAAAGATTAACTAAGTTTAAATGAATGGCCATGTGTATTCCTGAATGTTAACACCCTGCGGCTATAATTTTGTCACACGTCATGGCTTTCTCTCTCTGGGCAAGAATCATGAAAGGAAAGTTCCAAATGAGAAAACATAAGACATTAAAAAGTAACAAATTGAACTGACCTGCTGGCCTCCATCTTATTACTGCCTGCAGGAACTGCAATGAGGGCTTGCCTGCTAAAATGTACCTGCTTTCTTATGATAGCATTGCTCATAATTGGATTTGCCAATTTGAATAGTTAATGTGGTAAATTGTAATGAATGATTAATTATGATTCATTACACACTGCACACACAGGCTAGCGAAAGGTTATGGCACCAGGTGCATTATAAAGGACAACATTAGCGGCGGTCCTTTACCTGTGAGGACTCGTACGTAATGGTTTTGGTTTCCGTGTGGACCACCGGCACGTCCTTGGTGCTGAACTCCTCCTTCTCCTCCTGCCTTGCGCTGCTGAAACTCACAGCTTCCGTCTTCACCAGCGGAGACTGTGAGGGGTGAGGACAGCCCGGATGAGTATGATGATGATGATGATGATGATGATGATGACAGTGGCACTGAGAAAAGGTGATGTCCGTCTCCTTTGTGTCATGGTCGGACAGGGAGAGCAGGTCATACATGTACTAGTCAATCATTCTCCCACTGGATCTCAGTACCACAGGTCTGAGGTCACGGCCATTGGTCTTTACAGTCATATAAAATGTGACCATCAGAGGGCCAAATGAATCCCCCTTCAAATCTTTTATAGTATTCTTGTTTGAATTCCGCAACCTGCTAAATCCGGGAGCGGTTTGCACATGCATTTCACATGGGGGGAATGTCAGCGTTTACAGTAGGCCCTATTCAATCTAACCACAAAGTGTTCATTTGTTTTTTTCCCTCTTTGAACAGAATTAGTGATTAGACCAAATAAGGAGTAGCTGTAAAAAAGCTCTCCAAAATGTGAAATAAGAGCACACCCTTAAATGGATAATTTACAAATTGCCCATCAGAAATATCAAACGGTCATTTTCACAAATAAACGCATGCATCTTCCTCCCTGATTATAAAATCAGAGGAATATTTGACCTTTTGAGATCATGCATTAGAATGTCATGCAAGAGAGTTTATCAGAGGAAGAGGAGACCCCAGGTACAAGAGCCACAGGAGGGGAGACAGGCTCTCTGTACAAAGATGTCTCGCCAGAAATACATAAAGTCACTATGTATCTCAGAGAACAAAGGTCAAAGTGTGCTCAGTAGAATATAACTAAGAAACCAACGTTCCTACAATAATTACAATTTTATGTCCTAATTTTAGATCCATGGAATTCACATATTCAAAAGCGTAGTCCTAATCTAACCCTTAGTCCCCACTGACAGCATTCATTGCCAATAGGGACTATGATCATTTTAACAGCTCAGCTGCCCTTTTCAACTAAATAAATGGTCATAGAGCAAAAAGAAAAGACTTGTCGTCTTATCGCTGAGTCACTGAGGATACTGACCCTTGAGCTGGGAGGGCCCATGTCAGTGTGGTTCTGCTAATGGGCTGCAGGTCCCGCAGGACTGGAGCTGAACAGCCTTGGTCTAATGCAGAGACAGGCAGAGATGGTCCAGCCTTGGTCTAAAGCAGAGACAGGCAGAGATGGTCCAGCCTTGGTCTAAAGCAGAGACAGGCAGACATGGTCCAGCCTTGGTCTAAAGCAGAGACAGGCAGACATGGTCCAGCCTTGGTCTAATGCAGAGACCGGCAGACATGGTCCAGCCTTGGTCTAATGCAGAGACAGGCAGACATGGTCCAACCTTGGTCTAATGCAGAGACAGGCAGACATGGTCCAGCCTTGGTCTAATGCAGAGACAGGCAGACATGGTCCAGCCTTGGTCTAAAGCAGAGACAGGCAGACATGGTCCAGCCTTGGTCTAATGCAGAGACCGGCAGACATGGTCCAGCCTTGGTCTAATGTAGAGACAGGCAGACATGGTCCAGCCTTGGTCTAAAGCAGAGACAGGCAGACATGGTCCAGCCTTGGTCTAATGCAGAGACTGGCAGACATGGTCCAGCCTTGGTCTAATGCAGAGACCGGCCAACATGGTCCAGCCTTGGTCTAATGTAGAGACAGGCAGACGTGGTCCAGCCTTGGTCTAATGCAGAGACTGGCCAACATGGTCCAGCCTTGGTCTAATGTAGAGACAGGCAGACATGGTCCAGCCTTGGTCTAAAGCAGAGACAGGCAGACATGGTCCAACCTTGGTCTAATGCAGAGACAGGCAGAGATGGTCCAGCCTTGGTCTAAAGCAGAGACAGGCAGACATGGTCCAGCCTTGGTCTAATGCAGAGACAGGCAGACATGGTCCAGCCTTGGTCTAATGCAGAGACAGGCAGAGATGGTCCAGCCTTGGTCTAAAGCAGAGACAGGCAGACATGGTCCAGCCTTGGTCTAATGCAGAGACAGGCAGACATGGTCCAGCCTTGGTCTAATGCAGAGACAGGCAGACATGGTCCAGCCTTGGTCTAATGCAGAGACAGGCAGAGATGGTCCAGCCTTGGTCTAAAGCAGAGACAGGCAGACATGGTCCAGCCTTGGTCTAATGCAGAGACAGGCAGACATGGTCCAGCCTTGGTCTAATGCAGAGACAGGCAGACATGGTCCAGCCTTGGTCTAATGCAGAGACAGGCAAACATGGTCCAGCCTTGGTCTAATGCAGAGACAGGCAGACATGGTCCAGCCTTGGTCTAAAGCAGAGACAGGCAAACATGGTCCAGCCTTGGTCTAATGCAGAGACAGGCAGACATGGTCCAGCCTTGGTCTAAAGCAGAGACAAGCAAACATGGTCCAGCCTTGGTCTAATGCAGAGACAGTCAGACATGGTCCAGCCTTGGTCTAAAGCAGAGACAGGCAAACATGGTCCAGCCTTGGTCTAATGCAGAGACAGGCAGACATGGTCCAGCCTTGGTCTAAAGCAGAGAGAGGCAGACATGGTCCAGACTCAGGAGTGCCAGAGGTTTTTCCTCTCGGTTTTCGTAGCGTGACTGCTAGGTTTGATCGATGATTCAGAGTCTGAGTCAGAGCCTCAACGTTCAGCCAAAGGAAAAATGGGGAGATTCTGGAGGAAATGTTTTCAAAGTGAGCATTGGAGCGATACAGGCTAACCCTGATATTTAGTGTGTATATGAGCAGCTGTCAGTGATTTGCACAAGCCCAATGAGCCGCTACAGAGTCAGGGTCGAACCGAGTCAGAACACGCATATTCTTCTGAGGAAGAGAGAGGAGGAAGAGCAGAGAGAGAGAAATCCTTCCTGGGGAGGTGCCGGTTAGAGATAGTGACATGCGTGTGGGGGAGGGGGGCAGGTGATATTGTTTTTTGACCTGTGTGCCACTGAGTGTACATCATCGTGCACATCTTGTTTATTTTACAAATAAATCGAAACAGAAATCTACAATAACTTATGGAATTCTGTGTATGCTCAGACAGACTACTCGATGGTGCTCGCTCAGTTTCAGACGGGACCGGGGGATAAATTTGTTTTGAGGCGTTACCTCAAAGTCTGGCTTATCAGCAGCTACACCTGTACTGACAGCCTCGGCACTCTGATCCTGTGGAGAGGGCTTCTTCTCCTCCTCCACCTCCTGTTCCACCTCCACCTCTTTCACTGCCTCCTGCTCCTCCACCACCTCTTCCATCATCTCCACCTCTGTCTCGGGTTTGCCCGAGACCACCTCCACCTTGCTGGCTTCCTCTGTCCCTGGGGGGTCCTCTCCCCCTCCCTCTGAAGCAGGCGGGGCATCGGCTTCCCCCTGCACCGTATCAGAGTCAGTGACAGTGACGGCGCTGCCGTGGTCGCCCGAAACCTCGTCAGCAACCGCTGCCTCGTTAATATTCACCACAGGCCCCGCCTCCTTCAGCCCCTGCGCAACGCCCACAGGCTGGTCCTTCTCCTGCTGCGACGATGACTCCTGCTGGACGGCGTCCTCCGTCGTCTGAGACGTCTGCAGAGGAAGAACAGCAGGCTCACTCCTCTGCACCAATCAGGAGGCACAAGCATGCAGACAACACGAGAGCTGGCCAATCCATGGGGAGATTCTGCTCCGGACCACATACAATTCATAAACACTTCAGGTTCTCAAATGTTTCTGAACCTTTCATTTATGTCAAGAGCAAATTAAAATACAAAAATCTCTACCACCGTAAAATGCTTCATTATGAAATGCCTCCAGAAAATCTGTGATACAATTACTGTAAATTTCCTTTTTTCTGCTGAGGTTTCAAATCTCTTCATGCAATGCATACTTTTCTAATTCCCAAACTATCAGCGTGCAGCAAGCTTACTGAGATGCAAATTAAACTGACTGTTGGCTATTTTGCCTGTACCTGCCCTTTCCCATTCAGGCTGTAAACAATTTCAAAATGTTGCTGGATTTTCAGAGTTTGCTAAACGCATGATGCATTTTGTACTCTTAAAATTACTGCGTAAAAAACAAAAAATGCTGTATTGTGCAAATAGAGACGTCACACACCACAAAAGATTATATACTCTCAGGACCACGTTTTAAATTCAGCAGCTGTGTGCGAGAGGAGACACAGCCAATATAACATTGGGAGTTTTCAGAGGAATAATAATATTTAATAAATATTATTAGTAATAATATGCAATACAGTACAGCAAATCCGTTTCCCTCAACGACCGCTGAGCCAGAGACATACTGAAGGGAAAAAGACCATGCACCTTTTCATGCTGACACTGATATATGTGCACATTAGAGTTGTAGGACAGAGGTGCACAGTGCTGGGGGGTGTTAAATAAAATGGCCACCTCGTATATAAAGTGACTATGGGCCGTGGAGGAAGACCAGGGTCCCAATCTGGAGGTCTGCTCTCTGGCCGACTCAAGCAGAGCAGTAAGCTGTGGAGACATCTCCTCGAAGGAAGGCTTAGGCTGAACGGACAGAGAAACGGACAATCAACGCACAACAGAGCGAAGGCAAGAGAGGGTGCAGAGAAACTGTAAGGAAACGGACAGACAGACTGACCGACAGACATTGGGACATGGGAAAGAGGGGGGGGGGAGGTAATTTGGGACCTTATTCATAAGAGCAAAGCTGGTGTCACAGAAATGATTTATGTCATGTGACTCTCTGACTCCTGTTCCCTGGGGGCTTTGCAGCGGAGATCACCTCTCTATGGAGACAGCCTACCATACATCACTTTCAGAAACACGCAAGCTGGCTGGCAGTTCGATGCTCACCACGCAACCAGGTTCGCCTCCTACAGCATAACAATGGTTGCTTTATCAGATACACTAAGGACCTGAAATAATATACAGCCCTTTACGACCACTTCTGCAAGCAGGCATCGCACTTTAGAGAAACCTACATCTGGAAGAGCACCCATATGTACTCTTTCTGAAGGCATATTTACTGAATTCCACTGATGAATGGACTCCTTTCATTAGTAGATAAATGGCAGTACATGATATATAAGATGTAACACTATAAGTACATAAACTATAGATCACAATAGAACCATTAAGCCTGAAGACATTGGCCATGAAGAAGGGCTAAGAACAGTGCGACTCAACCCTGGTCTTGAGTCAGCAGCGGCGCCCCAATTGCAGTCGCTATGAATCATTTGCTTCAGCTCCTCGCGATGCCGACTGAGGCCAATTCTCTTTCCACTCATAAAGGGCAGCGGAGGTTTACAAAGAGCGGAAAGACCTTCGGGACCGAATCCCTGCATGCTAATCAACCTTCTACAGTTACAGCACATGGCAGGTACACCTGAGACACTGAGGGACGGTCTGCACAGACATTAAAAATACTCTAGAGAAAGGGGGATAAAGCTCTAATCTCTTATGAATAGGGCCCAGGAAACTGAAAAAGCAAGCGGCGGGGAGAGCTCCAAAGCGCACGGTCAGAAAGAAGCGGTGCTGCGTCTTTAGGGGCGGGGCCTGCTACTGTAAGATTGACAGTTTGGAGACGCGCTGCTGCGTGGAGACCTGGCAGCATCGCTCCCCTTCTGAGGGTCATCATGAGGGGACCGGCAAAAAAAAAAAAATACAGCAAAAAATATAAAACATAAAAATAAGGCAAAGCTCGCCGGAGGGGGTTTTCAAGCAAAAACGCCGTCTGTTGAAACGCAAAGTGTTTTGGCGGTGATCATGCGGCTGTTAAAATAGATGAATAAATAAGTGGGTGCTTGGTGGCATCGTGGTAGAGGCAAGGGGGCGGGGTCAGGGCGGGGTCGGCAGGAGGGCAGATGCTGGCTTCATACCACCGCTCTGGATGTGGGAGACGTTGTGGTTACGTAGCGAGTGGTGGCGATGCTCAGGTTAACGCCCTCTTCGGCCTTCCCCGGGCTGGTGGCCTGGTCTTCCTGACCCACGGGCCTCTGCAGGAGGCTGATTCCGGGCAGCCATGCCTCCTCCGGCGCCTCGCTGGAGCTGATGGTCACCACGGTCCGCACGGAGCCTTTAGGGGCGTCGGGGACGGGGGGAGGGGGAGCCTGCGCCTCTTTCGCGGCAACTGGCTCCCCTTCCTTGCCCAGGGACGAGGAGTCGAGGATCTTGAACCGCGCGGAGATGACCTTCGCTGTCGCGGGCTCATCCGCCGGCCCCTTCGACTCCTGGGGAGGCGGCGGCTGGACGTCTTTGGCGGGAGACGTCGCGGCGAAGGTCTTCCCGGAGGGTGGGTCGCGGGTCAGCCCCAGGGAATAGCTTTTCCGCTTCAGCTCCTCCTCTCTGGATTTCAACTGGTCGAGAACGCGCTGGGTGGCTCCGCCCACTCCCTCGGACGTAGCGCTGGTCATGGACATCATTCTATAGCTGACAACGTTTGTCTTTTCAGCCACCTTAGTGGGGACTTTGTCTACAATAACCCACCCGTCAGAATCCTACATACCAGATATAAAAAACGGAATTAGCCAACCCTTTGGAAATACATTGTGAAGCACCAGTTCTCAAATCTGAATAATAAAAAGAAAATACACCAGAGTATGCGTTTCCTCAGTCTTGTACGTGATCACAGGTTCCCATTGAAACATGCATAACACTGCATGTGAAATACAGTATAACAATTCATTTCTGGGTGCTAAACACAACGCACTGCAGAATCTGAATGTAAAATGCTGATCTATAATTCCAATGTGTGTGCCATGAATTTAAACAAGAATCGCAGACAGACCATAGGATTCTCAAAAGGGCTATTCTGAAATCAAATTGAAAATAAAACTAATATAGTCCATGCTTTTAAAGGATGATCAAATAAATCAAAACCGATGGTCAAATAAGCCAAACGATCACAGAGGGACTTGCTGTACAAACAACCTTCTCAACAAATGAAAAGCCCCGCCAAACAATCGTGGACGAGAACGCTAGTTTTCACCCGTCTTGAACTGGGACGGCTTCAAATCTTTTACAACACTCCTGAAAAATAATTCCTCAAAACGGCGACGACTCATAACTGGACTTTCACTATTGGATCTGACATGCTAAATCAGACGGAAATACACATTTTTGTCAGAGACCAACCCTTATCAATACTGAAGTTTTACTGGTGTTCCACTCAATATGAAGACGACATTACTAAGAAACTGAAAACTGAATTACAAACCAAAAGACATTCATCAAGGAGGAAAAGGAATAGCATAAAATATCTCCAATAGATTAAGAACGGGCGCTTTTGAATTTACTGAATGCTGTCAGGACAAACAAACAACTCAAATTCCTATTTTTATCACCGCATTCAAATCTATTTCTTAAGATGCACTAACTTACTTTAGCACAATTAAGAGAATGTCATTATGGTTCTGAAGGCAGCCTGAACACTCAGACAGACATTAACACCACTGCCTTGTGAGCCACATAATGTGCACGTCTACCACTACCTGTAGCCGGACAGAAAGTATGTTACTTTGCAAATGCAAACACGTTCTCTCTCCCTCTCACTTTCACACATACACATACACACACTCTTGCACACATACGTATATACACACACACACACCTGGGTTCTGCAGTAGGTGAAATCAAACCTATTCCGGTCCCCTACCTTAGTGGTTGTTGTTGTCACTTCCAGGACTTCATCAGGCAGTGACTTTGCTCCCTCTTTGGTCTGCAGAAACAGAAGAGACGATGAGGGGAAAAAAGAGCCCTTCAGTCCTGGTGAACACAAACCAGCGACAGCACTCTTATTCCTTAGTGAAGCACACTGGCCCGTACACCAGAGTCCTTCAGCCCTGGTGAACACAAACCAGCGACAGCACTCTTATTCCTTAGTGAAGCACACCGGCCTATACACCAGAGCCCTTCAGCCCTGGTGAACACAAACCAGCGACAGCACTCTTATCCCTTAGTGAAGCATACTGGCCCATACACCAGAGCCCTTCAGCCCTGGTGAACACAAACCAGCGACAGCACTCTTATTCCTTAGTGAAGCACACTGGCCCATACACCAGAGCCCTTCAGCCCTGGTGAACACAAACCAGCGACAGCACTCTTATTCCTTAGTGAAGCACACTGGCCCGTACACCAGAGCCCTTCAGCCCTGGTGAACACAAACCAGCGACAGCACTCTTATCCCTTAGTGAAGCACACTGGCCCGTACACCAGAGCCCTTCAGCCCTGGTGAACACAAACCAGCGACAGCACTCTTATTCCTTAGTGAAGCACACTGGCCCGTACACCAGAGCCCTTCAGCCCTGGTGAACACAAACCAGCGACAGCACTCTTATCCCTTAGTGAAGCACACTGGCCCGTACACCAGAGCCCTTCAGCCCTGGTGAACACAAACCAGCGACAGCACTCTTATTCCTTAGTGAAGCACACTGGCCCGTACACCAGAGCCCTTCAGCCCTGGTGAACACAAACCAGCGACAGCACTCTTATTCCTTAGTGAAGCACACTGGCCTCTCCACGCAATCCCAGGCACTGATGCCAGCCAGGACTACAGTCCAGCTGGAGAGTACAGCTTTATGTCCATTATAATGGACGTCCATCTAGGATGCGTAGTTTAACTGAACACAGCGTTTAAACCCTGTGAATACTGACATTTTTTATGAAAACCATCCACAATAAACTGTGCTGCACTATTTAAAAGAAGATAAATAGTTCTGTCTACTGTTCTTTTCTGTGGGCTTGTTTTAATTTGGACACAAGAGTGTTTCCATGGTAAAAGCTCTGTAAATGTAGCAATGTAAAACCGTACTGGGCATAACCGCCATAACAGTCCTGCACATTACTGACATGGCCAGTATTTATCAGAACCTTATTTCTATGTGATAAAAAAAATATGTTGCGCACAGTGGCAAGGATTTATATATTTGAAGGCGAAAGGCTGAGAATAATATGGGGCCGGATGCATTGTCCCAGACTCATCTGTGAAGGTTGTTCATTTGCCCATGACCCTATAGACAAGGAGACTCTGCTCCTCCAGGTCCAACCGGTGCCTGCTCAATACATCCATCAACCGCTAACAATCCGGAGAGATTGTCTGAAGGTCAAGTGTGTCCCTACAGCACACGCTGTTCAGATGTGGGGGAGGGGGGCAATTCAACAGTCCCTTGAGGGGCGGGGGGCAAAGCAATGTACAGCACTGAACCCTGTAGTCCTACAGGGACTCGGCGCTTTTTGTTGTAGCCAGGAACACATGCAATTTCTAAGCAATTTTCCATCTGCACATGTCATAAAATGGAGTTCAATTTCTCTACAGAATGGTGAACTGTTAAATACAGTAAAATTATATTAATTGAAATAAAGTTGTAAAAAATTTATTTAATATGAACACAATACCTGCTAAAGGTTTCATTATAATAAAAATAACATGAGGTGGTAATGTTTGCACACTTAGGACCTGATTTACTAAGACCTTTAGCATGTGGAAAACCGTTTAGCATAGGCAAAACCAATAACATGACCAAAGATTGGTCATGGTATTTGTTTTGCCCCAATCATTGGGTGTGTTATTAGTTTTGCGTGTACTAAATGGTTTTTCACATGCTAAAGTTCCTTAGCAAATCAGGCCCTTACTGTTTAGCTGATTGGACTTCAGTAACAATCAGCTGTTAGAAGACTGAAATATCAGTTTGTTAACAGTCCCAAAGGCAGTTCTTCCTCCCATTGTGAAGCATTTTGTATGGTCAATACTCAGACGAATCTAGTCTAATGTATAAATATGTTCATAGGCAGGTTGTTGGTTGAGAACCACTACCGTAAATATTTTCCAAAATTTGGAAATTTTTAGGACTGATTTTAGGGCACTGTGAATAAAAAGTTGTGAAGACAGAAGTACTGCTTAGAGCTACTTGCAGGGTGTAATGACATTGTGTCCATCAATTTAAAGTAACACATCCCTCCAAGAAAGGAGCCCTCCTTTATTGTGCTGACGAGATACAGCCACTAAGCGTTTCCCCGCAAGGGTCCGCCCACCGTTTCCACAGCAACCAGGCACCGTTTACCAGCGTCAGAGCTTACTTCCTCTGGCATGAGGGGTTCGATCATGGGGGCGTCATCCAGCCTCGTGGAACGCACGGGGGAGGTGGAGAGGCGCTTCTCCCACTCCGTCAGCCCGACCCCGTCCGCGCCTGTCTCCAAAAACGACCGCTTCAGCTCGCTTATATTGGTCTGGTGCTTCACCAGCATCTCGGGAGTTGCCGTTCCCTGGTTAACCAATCACGACAGGGTACAGGAGTGGGGGAACCGCCCATGAGTACACCGTCCAATGCAAACGTGAAGCATTCATGATACGCCCTCGCAGAAAAGTAATACGTGTTAAACGGGTCTATATGTACCATTAGCTATATAATTACTAGCTATATTTCATTAAATATTTACATGTATTGTAAAACATGTACTTTTGACAGTGCTTACAATTTATATATCGTCAACCGCATGCAACTTAAATCATCTTCACAACTGTATTTCTCATATTTAAGAATTCATGCTTTACCACATATTATATTCACACCAGTGCACTGTCATTACATGGTTTCAAACAAATTCATCATGCCTCCATTTCTGGAAATCTTCCCTTTGGAATTTATCGCAACGGACAGTAGATGTGCTTTGCGCAATGCTAACTTCGGCTTAGATGTTAATTCTGGCATAACCAAATCCAAGCAGTTAATAAGTACCAATATCTATGATCAAAACACAAACCACACCCACAGAAGTGTGTTAGCCAATCAGTAAAACAATGGTAGGAGTCACATTTGAACGCGGTGGGACCATGGTAGTATGGACAAGGTCAATGGTAAGTAAAGCAGTACACGGCAAGCACTCAACAATGTTACTGCTCCTCAGTCAAAATGCTTGCATGCGTTTTTTTTGTCATTCCATACCAACCTCTAACATCAGATTGCTATGTTTGACAAATACATTTTCCCCTTTTATTCGTCTTACGAAACTATTCTGAAAAGACAAAGAAAGGACAAGATGTTCATGTCTGAAGAGACTCACAAACACACAGTTCTGCCCTCAGCTGTGATTCACAATTTGCTCTTTTCCCACCAGCAGACCTAGCGCGGGCGATGCCCGGCGAATGATTTTGAACTCCCCTTCTTAAATTTTGACATTTCGAAGCCCCCTAACCATAAAATTTGAGGGGAGAGGAAAAAAGAAATCAGACAGTTCCAGAAAATCTATACATTAAGTTACAGATTGTTCTTCAAATCCACAATGCTTCTCTTTCAGCGGATGTTACAGGCTGTGGCTGAGAAGCATTGCACTACACTGATACATGACAGTTAAACTGCCCTGGACCGAACTGGCAGGCGGCGGTTAGAATGCGCTACGCTGAAACGCTGCAGGCTAGGTTTGTAAAACGAGCCAGTGCATTTGAGAGGTGGCGCGCTACACAGTAACATTGGCCTTAAGGACAGTCCCATCAGCGGAGCAGACGGCATCAGCAGCAGCGATGGCGATATGAGGCGTCTGACAACTGGGGAGTGAAGGAGACCCAAAGCCCCCGGTCTCACGGCGGGATGAATGAGACTGTTGGGAGTACCTGCGTCTTTATCTCTGACTCATCCTCTTGGTCCGACTGCCAGCGTTAGAAGCATTGAAGGAGAGGAAGAACAGGCCAATTAGAAGAGGTTAACGTGGGATTGCATTAGAGAGGGAAAAAGAAAGATGGCTAGAGCAAGAGGGTGAAAAGAGAGAGAAAGAGATAGGAAGAAAAGCGGGAGGGAGGGAGGGAGAGAGAGAGTGAGGCAAACAAATGACATCTAAAAAGCCTACGGAGAACCGAAGCTAGTTACAAATGTCACGCAAATGTGACTCCGAAAGTGGACTCAAAGTGAAATCCATTTCATACAGGGCGTATTAAACTGTTTGACATTTAAATTACAAAAAACCAGGACAGCATCTGTCATCGTAACATCGCAACACCTGCTGTTTGTCATTCTGTGTGCAATATTTTATGATAACGAGCGTTCAAAGGAAATTAAATCTCTCGCCTTCGGCATAAAAATTAGTTTCCGTCAGAGGCAACTGCAGTCAGTCTGTGGTGTCCAGCATTACGTATATCCAAAAGATTTCTCTGAGGCTCATATATTAATAACGTTTGGTCGATTTATTAGAATTAGTCTAAGAAATTATTAATGGCCGGCAACAACAAAAGCAGGTGGAAAAAATCCTGAAGAGGACAGTGATTAAAGGTCTGAAATATACAATATGCGCATACATGCAATATTCCTATAACTGCATAAAACAGCACAATTTATCTGTTGATTGAACACGCTTCAAAGTCAACATGCAATTTTTCTCCACATCTGGCATAAGAAATGGGAACAGCATGAAACCACTGCAATTCCAATGCTGACGGACATTCTCTGCAGGCTCAGAACAGCTTGTTGGACACAATGTTCTCTGTGTAAACTGTTTTATGGAATCATTTCACTGGCTAGTTCAGAAAGGGGGTAAGAAAATCAACTAGCATTTTGCACAAAAGCGAGCTTGACTATTTAGTCAATTTCAAATTACACAGTGACACACTAAGTACCGTCTAAGTGCTAATTCTAAACAACCCGACCAGATGTAGTTTTGATAGGTCATTATCTTTCCCCCTATTTCTACGCCTCAGTTGTTTCCCTAACGGCAGAATAATCTTCCTGTTGCTGGATGCGTCATGTCGCACCAGCAGACAGCTGGGAGCTGCCCTGTATACAAACCTCTGTGGCTGTGGTTTCACCGTCACAGGCAAAGTCCGTTTGCTCGCTGTCAGTCTGTTTCACAAAAACGGCAAAACGAGGTTCCGTTCGGAAGGCAGGGATAGAGAAAACTCATCTGGTCAGTGGTTCAGAGACGCATGCACCTGACTACAGAAATTCACCATTTCACATTCACAAATGGGGCTGAGGGAATGCATTATGTTGAACCAAAAAGTGTTTGTGTATAAGTGGTAACACAATTAAGAGATGAAAGGCACAAAAAAGTCAAACAAACAAGCAAGCTAAATTTGCAAACAGACTCAGAGGAAGTGTCAAGACTTTATGGCATTTGTGGCATTGAAGTCACACACAAAAATCACTAAATTGTGGGTAAAAATTTGGCTTTGATGCCACACTATTCATTTTCTGGACTTTTGTTTGGAAAGCCAGGTGCCCATATCTAATTTAGATTTTGTCCCAAGTCCAATTGGCAGAATAATTAGATACATTTTTTTGCTTTTATTTTTTCCGGAGGGGGTGGTGGGAGAAAAAAATAAGAAGATATGCCTAGACTATGAACATACAAAACGCAGCTACAACTGAAGCATTATTTACAATTGGAGATTTTAAAAAAAGCAACAAAAACAGCATGACTTTTCTAGAACAGTCACCTGACTTTCAGTCCCCCCTCTTTACCTTCCATGGGCATGACGGCACTACAGGTGTGGCAGTTTTTCTGCATTCCAATGTCTTCTCATTCTACCACCTATCCTGTTAAAAGCTCACCTCAAGCTTTTTACTGAAACAAATCGGTTTTAGTGAAAACCTTTCAATTATCTGCATTATTTTCCTGGAAAAACGAAAGCGAGCATTTCAACATGCACTCGAGGTTTAAATGGATGTATAAAGCATGGGCGTATCGGAGGCCTCTTAAGGCCAGCCTAATTTTATTGTCAACATATCCTTTGAAATCACCAAAACCTACAATGCAACTCAATACCGTCTGACATTCTCCTACTGCATTTAGTGCTCAACCAGGAAGCCATTCATTCAAGTTGTGCACTAAAACCATTAAATACAGAATTTTCAGAAAATGAAACCTATTATCACAAAAACCATGACGTGTAGTTTTTACCAAATTTACTTAAAAACAGAGCAAATAGTTAATTTTGATGGGGACAATTCTCATTATTTCAGTGCCATGCATTTGTATTTACATTCGATGCTGTAGTGCATAGGCACACATCGAAAAAGCAATCGCTGCCGCTTCATAAAGTTGTTTCAGTAAAAAGTACAAAGGCCTGGTTCATCGTAATGATGAATTATGCTGACCAAAGCAACAGTATGTCTCCTTGACTTGTTTTGACAGTTTTTTGGACAACAATGGAGTTCTATGACAATCGGTAAATTGGCTATATCTGGCGTTAGCTAGATGGAAAATACTTGTTGGTAGGATACATTCATTGCAGGTTTCAGTCTTTTCAAACGATATATTGATCATAAGAAAAATATTAAATTACGCTGGCTTTATCCTTTAATAAGGTTGATTTATGGATGCTCAGCAGGTCCAAACCAAATACTCACCCTCAGTTTATTTTAATAAGCACACTTACGGTATCTTTAAAAGGTGTGCCCTGACCTGCACATTGATCTCAT
Source organism: Synaphobranchus kaupii (assembly GCA_029718625.1). Classification (NCBI taxonomy): domain Eukaryota; kingdom Metazoa; phylum Chordata; class Actinopteri; order Anguilliformes; family Synaphobranchidae; genus Synaphobranchus; species Synaphobranchus kaupii. Next base: position 23,002,912 of record CM056394.1, read on the forward strand.
TACATTACATCACTTAGCAGATGCTCTTATCCAGACCCACTTACAGAAGTAAAGATCTCACTTAGTGAGCGTCTGGGGGAACATCACATGGTTCCACAAAGAGCCATCGCTACAATCCGTGTTTGTGTGATGGGGGCATTGAAGGACGCTCCAGTGATAACCAGATCTGCACTTGCAGAGTGCTGGACTGATATGTCTTTAAAAGACAGGTACTGTAGATGTACAGGTGTTGGTCTGGTAGTGGCCTGTCATATTAGTCTACTGGCTGTTTTATTTTGACTACAGAATACTGCATTTTCACTCTTTTAACACTTTTTTGGCAAATCACAATGCAGAGAAACTCCAACACAGAGTACACAAACATGTCTGGATTTAACTTCATGCATCTTTGTTACTTAAACAGTCTATTACCATAGATATGACTGAAGTGGGTTAGACACAAAGCACAATTATCTCCAATGGAGACGGCCAGATGTCCTTTGGTGGTTTGATAATTTGGCCGCTAAATACACACAATACACAATGTGGACTGAAATGCAAAATTGCTTGTGTTCCTCATCTTGATTATCATTATCAGTTTCATGTAACATATCGCTATCATCTAACTTAATATGAGTAATATACACTACCGGTCAAAAGTTTTAGTATACTTTAGTTGTATTTTCCTACTCAGTTTTTAGTGTAATTTAAGCAGTTTAACTTTTGTAAGTAACCTCAAATGGCACAAGGTAAGAAGTGAATAGCCAGAAGTTAAAAATAATATTTTCACAGGATAGTGACCAAATTTTTTTAGTTCATAAGAAAGCAATATTTGGCAAAAGAAACAGGTGAACAAATTATTTCCATTTTCGAGCAAGAGAAGTAAAATCTGGGACGAATTTGACAGAAAGGTCAAAAAGAAGTCGCCCACAAGTGCAGTACGTCTATGGGAACTTCTACAGCAGTGTTGCTGTGAACTTTCAGTACCATATGACTGGCCTTGTAGAAAGAAATGGCAAGAATATGCTCAGCAGTTATTACTGCAGAAAGTGGCCATTTTAATGCACCTAAGATTTATTTAATTTCTTTTTAAATCTCTGATTGCTTGAAAATTATGGATGTACTAAAACTTTTGACCGGTAGTGTATATAAAATACATTTTCCAAATAAGATATGTGAGCACTTCATCACTATAAATAAATACATTTAAAAAGATAGATAAAACATGAATGAGGAGTAGGTTCTTCAGCATTTCGAAGATACAATTTCAGAAGACATGTTTGGAGTTACAGAAATGGACTAAAAGGGCATCTAATCAATAAAAAGCAGAATGCAATTTCTCTTGGCCATGCTTTCTATTCTGTCTTAATTCAAAATGGACAGAAAAGCATACTGGGTTTGAATGAACTTTGCGTCTAACCCATTTAGCCTTTACAAAAAAAATTAAAATAAATAAAAAGATATGGCTGCTACATTGTCAATAAATGGGAAAAGTTATGCGATGAGTTCCTGTTGGTCTAATGAGCGACAGGCAGAGCTGAGGTTCTGAAAGAGAGGAGCACTGCGATGGCAGTCTGACAAAGATCAGGACCAAAGCACTGGACAGGTGGGAGGGGCACTGAGAAAAAACGTGGGGGCGGAGCGGGGGGAGCGCGTTTTCGGGCCGAGGAACACACCTCTTCCTCTGAACTGTCATTCAGGCCATTGGCAAGAGAGGCGCTCAAGTAGGCAGCCTTGGGCTCCAGGTAGCAGAGACACAGAGCCAGGGGGAAGGACAAGGTGAGGGCGTACGGGACGGAGAAGGACGTGGACAGCAGGAAGAAGAAGATGAAGAGGAAGCAGGGGATGAGGGAGGGCGACTTGATGGGCAGGAAGTGCTGGATGCTCTCGGGGAGGAAGCAGAGCTCGGAGAGGTCGGGGAAGGTCAGGTAGCCGTCGTCGTCCAGAAAGGTGGAGAGGTCGGGGAGGTGCAGGGAGAAGGAGAAGAGCGTGCCGCCCTTCTTCTGGGCCAGCCTCTGCTTGCGGGCGGAGAGCAGCAGCGCCTGCTCCTCCAGCAGGGCGGCCTGGCGGTCGGCGTGCGCCTGGCGGCGGCGGCAGCCCGCGCTGCTCTTGACGGGGCTGACGGACGCCGCGCGCCTCCGAGCGTTCTCCCTGCGCCTCCGCCGCACCCTTGTGGACGACACGGGGGAGGAGGGGAGCGACAGCTCGGAGCGCAATGGGTCGGAGGCAAATAAACACGGCGGCGACGGCTGGCGGGGGGAGGGGGCGGGTGTAAGATGGCGAGGGGGGCGGGGCGGACGCACACACACACATACACATACACACACACACACACACACAAACGAGTACAGTATAGGGGTCAAAGAAAGGACGAGAAAAAAACCAATTAGTGAAATTATACACATGACCAGGTGCGTTTCATTTTAGTTCTACAACATCAGCACTGGTCCTGACACACCCCTTTTGTCTGCAGGCTTTGGGTTTTTTTTGGTCCGATACTGGCAACATCTCAACATTAACTGCAGTCAACCTGCTACCGGAGAGATAACGCAACAGCCCGAATGTACAAAGACGTGCAAAACATACAAAATGCAGACGCAAAGGTTTGTCAGACCAGGAATGGGAACCATTTCTAACTTACATAAGGAAATAAACAAAAACATAAATGCATTTTATTCAGAAAACTGAACGGCAAAGTAATTTCTTTCCAAAAGTGTTTTGCTGCTCGATTTTCTTTGAAAACACAGGTCATTTGAATTAACTCCACAAGTCATCATCACTAATCACTATGCTTAAATATCTTTTTCCCTTCTTCAATTCAATGAGAAACCGGAATGCTATCTTTAACCTTAACCTCAGAAATTATTTTAATCTGTTCCAGGACTGAAAGTGGTGAGGATGACAAAATGCTGTCAAACAGGCAGCAAAACAACAGAAATAATGAGCGACTGGAGAGCTCGGCTTCTTCATTATCGCATTCATTAAATCCTTTCCAGTTTCCCAGCTGAACTGTCCAACGGCTACACGTAACCGCAAAGCCTCGAGCTGAGAAGCCGTTTTCTTTACAGGAGAACAAATATAAACCCTTTCATTTCTATTTTCTGTGCCTGTTTGAGACTAGCCGACTGGCCACATTCATCACTGAAAAAACCCTTTTTCCAGTCAAATTGTGTGGAAGCATCTGATAAAAGATATCTTTCCAGAAAGCCTCATGGGGTGAAAATGACTGACCTAGAGGTTTAGCCTCCAGACGATCCACACTCAGATACTTAAAAAGAGCAACAGCTGAAGACGGTATTAGCCAGAATACGTTCACTACACAGATTAAAAATTTTTTAGGAGGTGCGACACACCTTTGTTTGTGAAGCAGAGCGTGAAGAACATGGTGCAAGTTCAAAAAAACATTTTCCGAAGTAAAAAACGTGATAATAAACTGCCGATAAGTGCAGGTCGACGGTGCAACGTTCGGCCTACAAGCAAAGAAGAAATTTTACTAAAGGGAAAAACACCTTTCCGTTGGCTGCTGGCCTAGAAATCATGCAGTGAAAGAAAGAACCAGACCAGGGAGTTAGGGAGTTTAACTGGTGCTAATTGAATCAGTCACATGTACCCTTTCTCCTCCCCCGTTCGGAGTCTGATTTTAACGGTGAGCACAATGGGGCTTTTTTATAAAGTTCCTCATCGCTGTAAACCATAAGCCTTCTTTTCGGCTTTGTCTTGGACTCTTTTCAGCCGCTGAATGTGCAGCCTTGGAGCCCTCAGCGGAATACAGGCGGAAAGCGGCACGGCCCTTAAAACGGGGTCACGCCGCTTCTCGCAGCCGTCCACCTGACCACAGCGCCCGGTGTAAATGTACTCTGGAAAGAGCCTGAGAACACCGCGCTCCTTCGCGAGAACGTCCGTTCCTTGTAAATTGAGAGAACGCCCTTCATGAAGTGCCTGAGCATTCTCTGCACTTGAGCTGAAGGGTACGTTTGCCAGGTTAAATAACTGCAAACTGTGGCAGATGACGTCTGATAAGCTTGGGACACACTGTAGTTGAGTGCACTTGCAATAAAGACATTTATTTTTAAAAATACAACAAATTATCTGATAAAAATCTGATTTCTGTGTAACACGACAACTGTTTTTCTAGGTACTGACAAACAGATGTAGGTAATCTGTAAGTTATTAAATAATAGCATGCCCTGTAGCGGTCTATAGAAGAGTTCCCAGGTCTCAGATAACTCCTCAGTGCAGGAGCCAGTACTAAACGGTCCGGGGATCCTCATACCCTGGTCATCAGCGCTAATCCAACAAGTCCTCCATCAGACCCTGTGTATTTACCTTGGGGGTAACTCCACTGAGTCACACCGTGAGTATAAAAAAATAATAAAAAGATGGTGAAGATATTTCTGACTAGCTTGCTGGACTACAGTGAAGATAACAACTTCAAGCTAATGTTTATGGAACTGTTTTTTTTTTTTGGGGGGGGGGGGGGGGGTTTGGAAATTATTCACTCAAATGTATTGCTTAGTTCAATTACCTAAATATTTAGCTTTGAGGTTTATTTGGGTTACCCGTTCAAGCAGCTTACCCACTGGATTACATATTTTCCTGATCATTGCTAGGATCTAAGAGAACGTGATGGTTTCCATGACCCTGAGTTTGAGTCTTTCCGATGTAAATGGTGTTCAATCAGCCTGACACATTATTTCTGCCTGCTACCTACTGGTAGCTGTTTTTACACTAAATACCCAGTCCTGACTGCTTGAGGTTTCATGGAAAAGAAAAGCTGGGGAATTATGGGGGATGCCGGTACCTTGGCGTCGTATCGGACAGGAGTGGGCGGAGTGGGCTCGGACGGTTCCGGGGCAGTCGCCTTTTCCTCCTCCTCCTTCTCGGCCTTCTCCTCTTCGGCCTTCTTCTCTGGCGTAACCGAGGTGATGAGGTCGCCCGTGGCGATGGCCTTGACCTGCCCGTACTGGGCGGTGCCCATCTCTGAAGCGGATACGGAATCCTTCATGAGTAATTCGTGGTTTTCAGTCACTGGGGCTGGATTACAGGGGAGACATTGGAACACTGACACCAACCAAGAGGAATTTGTTTGAGCTTAAATCTCTGCACATTAAATGACACGACACAGACAATCATAACCTGAGAGCAGGAATCTGGCAAGAATTGCACACATACTGTAATAAGAACTGAGACAAAGAGGGCTCATATTCTTTTCATATATCATCCCTGAGCACTCATGATAAAAATCCTTTTTCTGGATTCACAAGTCCATTACCTTTCCCAGAGCCTTGATGATCCCCACTTAACCTGAAAATCTACTATTATTTGTCCGGCTGGCCCTAGTGATTGCATCGGAATGTCTCCATTTAAAACACTCCTTAAAGAGGTGTTCAGAGGAGCCTGATAAACACGTACCACATGTTACACATAATATCAGCTTCTGGAATAATAAAAAAAAGAACGAAACAAAGACCTATAAAGAGTCTAGGGTCGCTTTTGTTTCTTCTGACAGCCTGTTCAGTTCTGAGTTCTGGGCGCTTTGATGATAGGTACAAGGCTTGGCATTATATTAAGAAAAATAAATTCTACAACTGGATTTTGCTTTACCAAATTCCATCAGGAACCAAAAAAAATAAACAGTCTTGACATGTATCTGCCGAGCAGTTACAACTGATTAAGGAGCGCCTTGCCAGGAATCCTCATATAAACAGCCGGCTTCTGTGGTGCGCTTCAGAACCACATGTAGATAGAGGAATTTTCCTAACCAGTCTATGTAGATGAGCAAGGCATGAATACTCAGCCCCAGGGCGACTAACACACGGTATACACAGTAAGAAAGGCTAACCACATTTATACAGACAAGAAAAATCTATCTTCAGAAAGGCCTGCAATGTTTAAAAGGAGGCATTTAAAATGGGTTTAATTTCTCAGAAAGGTAAGGGTATATAAAGCAGGTAGGGGTATATGCACTGTCAGACACTCCTCAAAACAGAACGTCCACAAAAAAGTTTCCTTCTTTAATAAAAAAAATCTCTTAGGTTTTCCACAAGAACCTCAAATGTATTCTCTGCAGTGCTTGTGAGTCACATTTAAAGTGCACATGAACTTTACTCGCACATTAAATGGGTCGCGGTAAAGAAAATGCATTTCCTATAGATGTGAGTGCAGTGTCTCATAGCCCCCATCTTTATATCTGGATCCAATGACAGAAGTGGCTCAGTTGGGAAAGCTAGAAATATTTAATCACTGAACCAAATTAATGAAACCCACAGTGTTCCGGGGCAGTGGGGGAGGGCACACTCAGCCCAAAAGGAGGAGGTATTACATCTGGTTACATCACCATGGTGATGGGGAGGGTTTCGTAGGGAACCTACCACCGTCCAGGCTGCGGGACATGGTGTAACGCTTGCTGGAGGAGCGCTCGAAGTACGGCGCGGGCCGGACGATCTGGGAGCTGGCTCTGCGCGTTTGGGCCTGGGTGCGGCCGCTGTAGCGGAATTTGGACCCCAGCGTGAGGAACTTCTTGGGAGGGGCTTCCGGAGACACCAACCTAAAGGAGAACATCAAGGGGAACAGCCTCGCTTAAAGTCAACTGGGTGTGTGCGCACTCTCATTACAAATCTCATCATGATTCTGATAACTTTGTTAGCAGAGCCATGATGCAGCCTATGGACTGTGACCTGCTGAATCTTAAATTTGAACATAACCCTGGTACACAGTCACAATGCAGCCTATGGACTGTGATCTGAACCCTAAATTTGAACATAACCCTGGTACACAGTCACAATGCAGCTTACGGACTATGTTCTGAACCTACTTTTCTTCCATTTATTCACAGAATGGCTCCACGGTGCCCTTTAAAGGAAGGCAGCGGCAGTGTAGTCGATAATGACTGCGCCAAACACGGAACCCGAGTCAGCTACACACGCACGTCATTATGTGTACGTCATTACTTTCTCTTACTTACGTTCAATAAAGACTCGCTCATTCACAGTTCACCTTTCTCAGCGATCTCCTGCTCTAAAGCGACTATCCCGAACCCTTTCCCTCGCCCTCGTACCTGACTCCGTGACACGCATGCAAGCCCTGGGCCCGCTCTCACCTGAAGAACGTGTGGTGTTCCACGCACACCTTCCACAGCCTCTTGGCGGCGCGGTGGTTTGGGAGTTTGAATCCGATGGTGCTTTCGAACTGCTCGAACTGGAGAGAGAGAGAGACGTGCAGACGATAAGCCATTACTCACGCCTGTGCCGTATAAGAGCAGTTAGGGGGGTTTCTCCTCCACGAATAATAAGACGGCGGTCGAAACGTCCACATAAAGCTGCTAATATTTAATTGCCCATCCTGGGCAGCGACAGATATAACACAGCACCTCTTTGAGAATGGCTGGTTATGAAAAGGGATAAGAAAAATTGCAGCGGTATCTCAATAGCAGCAGCCGAGATTTGAGCGATGAACCACTATGCAGATCATCAGGTGGGAACTGGGGGGATATTTTAACCAGAGGTGGAAATCCAGGGGACATAAAGTAAAAGTCCTACCATGTGTTTCTTCCACCCATAGACTAAGCCAGCTTATTTCACTAATTAGTTCTACCTCCTCGCTGAAGAATTATGTTAATTAGCAAATCCGGGTGATTGGAGCAAAATACTGGGGAGGAGTTTTACTTTATGTCCCCTGGATTTCCACATCACCAGGACTCCATTTGCCTGAATGACTTCAATGGCCTGGTGAAGTGAGAGCTTAGTGTGCAAATGTGAGGCTGCAGTCTCTGTTAAAAAGCATTCTGCTTTAATGTTATGTACTGCCTGGAGAGCACAGAGCTCAGAGCACAGCACTGAATGGTAGCAGAGTAGCAGCACTGAATGGGCCCCAGAACTGGGAGCGTCGTGTGAGCAGAAACATTAAGATGACTGCACCACGCCTAAGCAGCGCCTAAGCAGTGCTGAACCCTACCTCTCCTGGGCGGATTTTGATGTAGAAGTTGTTCCGCTTGTAGGAGATCTTGAGGACTTTGGGCCAAGCGAAGCGGTTGATGCGTAGTCTGTCGCGGTAGATGAGGAGTCCGCTGGCGCACACCCCGAGCATGATCTCCACGGCCTCGGAATCCTGCGGACGCAAAAGAAGTCCTGGGTCGTCAATCCAGCCCCGCCCATAACGAAACCGCTGAACACAAACTGCATCACAGACTGATGCACAACGGGACGAGGTTGTGACGCGCAAATGAGGTCCCTCATCACATGTATTGTCACGTGTAACAGAATGACAGAACCAGACACCAGCCACAAAATTCCTCCTCCTGAAAGCTGAACATGAAGAGCGCTGGGAACAGAGCCAGCGAAGCAAAGCAAAAACAACCAAAGCTGCCCCCACATTTTCATACAATACAAAGGTTACCATTTAAGACTAATATTAGCCAAAGGTCCCTTTAAGACTAATATTAAGCAAATGTGCCCTTTAAGATTAATATGAAGCGAAGGTGCCCTTTAAGATTAATATGAAGCGAAGGTGCCCTTTAAGATTAATATGAAGCGAAGGTGCCCTTTAAGATTAATATTAAGCGAAGGTGGCCTTTAAGATTAATATTAGGTAAAGTTCCCTTTAAGGGGAATATTAGCCTGTTCTGCTGTTGCTTTGCGGTTTCATGAGCATTTTGTTGCATTTCTGTCCATCAGTGGTGACAGTGGGGAGGGAAGAACAGTCACACCCATCTTGATTGGCACAGGTGAGGCAATGATGGGGCAAACCACACAATGACGGAGATAAGATGAGGACTGGGGGGCGGGGCTTGGGGGATCAGATGAGGACTGGGGGCGGGGCTTGGGGGGATCAGATGAGGACTGGGGGGCGGGGCTTGGGGAGATCAGATGAGGACAGGGGGCGGGGGGCAGGGGAGATCGTATAGTTCTTCCACAAATAGTGACCAGGTTGGTGGGGGAACACGACTACATGAGAGGAGGCTGTTCTTTCAGAGGGCGTTTACCCACACGCCTGTCTGTCAGGAGACAACATCCAATTACAACACTGTACTGCGGTACTCAAACCGCAGCCGACAATGGGTCGACAATGTACTGTCATGCAAAAAGACCATTTCAAACACACACACATACAATCATACAGACACACACACACACACACACACACACACGGACAGACAATCATACAGATACGCAGATAGTCACGGACACACACAGACAGACACACACATGGTCACAGATACACACACAGCCAGACGGACATACACACACACACACGGACAGACAATCATACAGACACACACACACACACACACACGGACAGACAATCATACAGATACGCAGATAGTCACGGACACACACAGACAGACACACACATGGTCACAGATACACACACAGCCAGACGGACATACAGACACACACACACACACACACACACACACACACACACACACACACACGGACAGACAATCATACAGACACACAGACACACACACACACACAGACAGACAATCATACAGACACACACAAACACACACATATGCACACACAGACACACACAGGCTTACCTCCCACTTAGCTGGAGCCAAGCACTCAAAGATGCTTCCTATCAACTAGGCCATTGGTTAAGAAAAGAGAGAAGACACAGGCTGATCTGACCAAATGGAGAGCAAATTTCTATAAGTGACTATGCATCTCTATGAAAAATGATCACCTTATGATTGCTGCTTCTGCCAAAATGTTTTTTTCCATCACCAGTCCAGGAAAATGTTGTGATGTTGTGATACGCGATCATCCCTGAGAGATGTCAATTTCTCGGATCATTCTAGAACTCAATTTGAAGGGGATTGGAGGGCACTTTAAAGTGCAGCCACAGGACCCAGCACAGACATAAAGCTGGTCAGAATATTGGAGACACGGGGGCCGACAGCTCAGTGGTGGGGCAGAGAGTCTTTATGACTCAGTGGGAGGGCTCCAGAGTGCCTGTTCCAGAAACTTCCGACAAGCCAATTTCCCAATGTACACAAATGGGCAAAAAGCACAGCTGCTGTTTCTATTGATCCAGCTCAGGTATTTTAATGAGACCCAATGAGCCAGTCTAGCATTTCAGCTGCAAGCCAGGGCTCTATAAAATGGCCCCAGGCTTTTCTCCCTATCAATGTAAGCTGGTGCAAGAATATAATGGCAAGAGGGTCTTAATGGAGTGAGACAGGGTTGCAAGCCATTGAGAAAGTAACAGAGCTCAAGTCTAGCGTTGCTATAGCGGCTGGCTCCAGCTGAAACGATTTAATGTCCCTATGTGAGGCTGATGGGATAGAAGAGGACCCTTCCTTACCTTGGCGTGGTGGAGGTCCACTCCGTACATTGACAGCTTCTTGGCGTTCTCTAAGAAGTGCATCTCGGCCTCGGCCGGCATCATGCCTCTGGTGAGAGACGGAGAAGCTAAGTTAGCATGCGTCTCGTTGGCCGTCGCGTTCTGCTCTTCTGTGTGGCGTGGCAGGTGCAAAAAGTCTCCAAATATACTCAAGAGACCACACTGTAACCGGATACGGTCTGCTCATTGCCATATGTTATAGATAGCCATAACAAACTGTACTGCAAAGGTATAATATTTCAGTTTCATAAAAAATAAAAAAAAGTTGGTAAAAGTCCACCCAGAAGATGACTAGAGCTACGGGAAGACAGAGAATACTTTCTGTCTGAAGAGTAAACCCAGGTAGAGTGCTTGATTGGATATGTGAAATATTTATCAAGCAGTACTGCAGGACTTTCTACGTCCAACTTTTAACCCCTTCGCACAGACCCCCTAGCAGCCATGCCGCCAGCGCCGTGAGATTGCTCAACGACATTCATTGCTCCTGCAACCAAACTATGAGCGGAAACAACAAACTCTGAGTTCTAGCTTTATTAGTATACGATTCTTGATAACTGCACCGAATATGGAACATGAAGTTTATAAGGCCCCGTTCACACTACAGCTAAATACGGTTGTCTCATTTTAGGGCTCAATATGGTCGAGTTCACACTTAGTATGTTTATGAACGAGAGCGACAACTAGTAGTAACGAGTCCTGTTTGAAACAGGTAGCGACTACCGAAGTTGATTCTTGTTCCTATGCAAATGAGCTTGGTTGTGCGACTGGACGGGGAGTTGAGAACGGGAGTTGGGAACGGGTAGCAGATGCGCAGTGATTAACTGCAATGCTCCCTGACTTCCATAGAGCGTGCTAAGGGTGACGTTGAGTACTGTTAAAAGAAACAATACTCACCGTCGCTTCATTCGCTACCGCAGCAGATGTGGAAACACTTCTTTGCATTATAGATCATTAGTAGTTCTGCATATCACCCTCAGTGTATGAAACAGGAAATGCATAGTTTTACATATACAGCTCTCAGTATTTCACTGCAGTCTCAGCATTTCATTGCAGACATTTTTTTGCACTTTTGCCAAGATTTCTTCGCATTTGTGGCACTTTTCTTGTTTCGTTTAAGCCAATATGTCGAGGATTGACCAAACCTGGCATCTGCACGATGGGGTTAAGGAAGACTGAAGTCTAGATGTCTTGATTTCTCCCCCCAGAAAATACGCCCTTTAAGATTACATGGCTCATACTGGAAACTGCTGATGCTGCAATGCGTTATCAAACGGATGAGACGATAGTTTAGATAAATGTCCCGTTAGCCTCGGCAGCCTTGAAGGCGCAGGGCGGGAGGCAGTGATTAACAGGCGCAGGGCTGAAAAATAACCTTACAAGAGCGCACGAGCGGCCGTGTCTTCCCTGTGGTGGGGCGGGACAGAACACCACCGTGCAACACGGAACACCGCTGTGCGGGTGTGTGTGTGTGTGCGTGTGTGTGTGTGTGTGTGTGCGTGCGTGCGTGTGTGTGTGTGCGGGTGTGTGTGTGTGTGTGTGCGCGGGTGTGTGTGTGTGTGTGTGTGTGTGTGTGTGTGTGCGGGTGTGTGTGTGTGTGTGTGTGTGTGTGTGTGTGTGTGTGTGTGCGTGCGCGGGTGCGTGTGTGTGTGCGTGTGTGTGTGTGTGTGTGCGTGTGTGCGCGGGTGCGTGTGTGTGTGTGTGTGTGTGTGTGCGCGGGTGCGTGTGTGCGCGTGTGTGTGTGTGTGTGTGTGTACATGTGCACATGTATGTGTGTGTATATAAAGGGTTCCCTTCATTCCAGGCTCTGGTTAAAGATGAATAACCGTGCCGTCCCCATCGTTCCCCTCATGCCTGCCCTGGCCAGCACCCCATTACTCACCCAACACACTGACTGACACCTGCTATATAAACTGCAGGCTTTCATTAAAACACACCAAAGAAAAGAAAATGAGGGGTTTGAACCTTATGGACCTTTCACACAGCATCAATGTGTTTTGTGCTTTGAAAATTCAACTCAACACATTTTCACTAAATTATCATCTTTCCTTTAATGAAAATGCAACATGCAAGTTCTGAACAGAAATGAGTAAATCACCGATAATTTGCTATGGATAATTTTCCTGGGCTTTCTGTTAAACTGACATTATTAATCTTCAGTTTTGGGTATAGGTGAAAGGACCTCACAAGGTGTGACAAACATGAAATCAGTACGGTGTGTAAACAGTGCGCCGGTGTCAGGGCATGACGTACTTGTAGTTTTTATGGAGGTCCATGACTTTCTCCTCCAGTTCCTTGGTCTGGTTGGGGGCGAAGCGGAATTCGCTGACGTAGTCGACGCTAAGCTCCTCCGGGTCGTAGTCTCCAAGCTCAGACTGGACGGTGTAGGACCCCAGGACGGTGTGCGTGGCGAACGAGCACGGCAAGCGACCCGAAACCACATCGTCCCTCAGCTGCAAGCACAGGTAGTACCTGGGGAAAGGAGGCCGGGGGAGGGTACTCAGGTTATTGAGTGAAAGTAAACACAACTCCTTTATTGCTGCTGATGCACTAAATTTGTCCTTCAGCAGAGGGTCACTCGTGCTAACGGCCTGCCGAGGGGACTCACCTCGTAATGTCTTCGGACAGCTGGGCGGGATCTGGGGGGTAAAACTTCACATTGAATGCAAAATTCCACGGTCCACCTGTGAGAGAAAAACATTCCCTCTTTCAACCAAATACACTTCACATTGAATGCACAGGTGAAGACAGAGGCTATGAGAATGAGACAGTCAATGGATAACAGCACAAAAAACAAACTAAGTAAATAAAGAAAATCACAGAGAACTACAAGTTTGTGAATCTGAGTACCCAACGCTAAACAGGGGTGAACGTGACTATAATATAACAAACACAGCAGTTTGTGCCAGTAAAAGTTTTACTCGGAGCAGGTGAGTGAAACAGAAACAGTCAGTGTTTCAGTAACCTGATTATGTGCCAGGAAGGACTCAATGTGCTCTATGAATTATGAGTGTCCATCGCTGTTAATGAGGCTTCCAACCAATAACATAATGAGAAATAACTTACTTCTTATTTGCTTCTTCAGCTCTTTAGCAGGGTCCAACCAATTCTACAAATCAAGCAGCAAACAATATGAATTCATTTTACAGTATTTATATTTACATCAAAAGCATTTAGCAGGCACTCAAACAGCAACTCCAACAGTTACATTTTTTTAAATATACAATCAATTTTATTGAAGCAATTTGGGTTTAGTACCTAGGGTACAACAGCAGTGCACCAGCTGGGAATCAAACCTACAACCTTGCAGTTACTCACCTGGCTCTCTAGCCTACACTGCTGCCCCCTATGACATACGACAGCTAAATGCTGAAAGGCATGATGGGTAATGTACCTTTTGGTTGTCCATGTCTCGGAATGTGATGCCAAAGTAGTCCCTTTCCAGAAGGTTGAGCTGCTCACAGACTTTGTCGAAGAGCACCTGTCCCCTGGCCCTCTTCTGTTGGATGAAGACAGAGACAGAGACGGTTAGGGAAGGCCGAGAGAAGTGGAATCAAGAGGACGGGAGGTTAACGAGTCAACGGCATTGGAGGAGTGAGATTGGATCGCCTGGGCGACCCGCGTCTCTTACCCGTGTTTCCACCCCAGCCGTGATTACAGAGCGAACAGAGTCTGCAGTGAGCACTAATCCCCCGGGAGAAAGAGCTCCACTCGCGCTTTGCTCAAACACCGCGCTGACACCTATAAATCATAACGCAACGGAGAAAAGGTCCGGGCGGGCCATCCGAAAGCTGACCTGAGAGACACTCACACACAGACATGTGTGCACACGTAAACACGTCTAAAAGCGGCCGCATGCACAAGCACTAACACACGGACATGCAGGTTGCTCCACTGTATCCTAGTAACGTCAAACATAATGCTGGACTAGGGGGAAAGGTTCACTGCATTTCACAGGCACCACAAATAAAGGTACCTAGTACCTACAGCAATTAACTAATGGGTTACCATGGGTTTCTATATTAATTAACCAATGAACTAATGGATTACCATGGGTTTCTATAATAATTAACCAATTAACTAATGGATCATCAGTTTAAGCACTACTTAACTAGTTAATTAAGGAATTATTATTCATTTTAATACTAATTAATTAATGGATTATCATTCGTTTAAATACTAAATAACCAATTCACTAATGGATTATTCTGTAGCCTAAATGCTAATTAATATCCGTATCTTATAGGCAAAAAGCAGGCAAGCTCTAATGTGTCTGACTGTACCTCCGTAGGCGAAGAGTACAGACTTTGATGGTAGTTTGCTTTACTGGACTCAAATCTCAGGTCTTAACCAGGTTATCACACCCTTCCTAATCCCACTGGCATCAGGTTTGCGTGCGTGCGTGCGTGCGTGCGTGCGTGCGTGCGTGCGTGCGGGCGTGCGGGCGTGCGTGCGTGCGTGCGGGCGTGCGTGCGTGCGTGCGGGCCAACAGTTCTGTGCTGTCACTGTGTGCTAGGCATTGTAGTGGGTCCACCGAGTCACGGATGATGTAATGCGAGCGCTAATCCTGGGGCTATTTTTAGTCTGCAGTAAACTGCCTGCCTTCTGCTTTTTTGACTCCACAGAGCTGGCTGGCCTGGTATGAGAAACAGCTGGAGGAACACAGGAACACAGACCCCCCCCCACCACACTCACATGCATGCAGAGACACATCCACACATTCACATATATCCACGTATTCACATATACCCACACTTATATATTCACATATATCTGCAAATTCATGTATACCCACACATTCACGTATACCCACAAATTCATGTATACCCACACATTCATGTATACCCACAAATTCATGTATACCCACACATTGAAACATACCCACGTCCCACGCATTCACACATACCCACGCATTCACACATGCTCGTACGTGACCCGATCACAAAAATCTTGGGTCTGGGCTCCCTCAAACCTTCCCAGAGTGCCTTGGGACTCGACAGCCCCCTGCGTCTCAGGCCGTCTCATCCCGAGCCTGCAGAATTAGCAGCGCGACGGTCACGCCCCGGTATAAATAGGCTGGGTGCAGCGGAGATCCTCCTGCTGCATCCCAAACACGCGCAGCGCCACGCCAGGGACTCAGTTTAAGTGCCGTAACTGCACACGGGACGTGACACGCGGCTCCGGTGTCCGAGCCAGAGCTCGACGCTCCTTTCGGTGTGTGCTCGGAGCACGCATGTCTCTGTACGCGCCCGGTCGAGCTGCTATACGGCCTTCCTCTCCCTCCACCAGGGCCCGGATCTTAAAACCCCACAACCCAGAGCTGGTTAGAGCCTGCCTCTAAGGCACTTAAAAAAAACAATGCAGCTCCATTGACAAACAACTGCAGAACACACGCTGTTCAGCTCTAAACAGTTCAACCCCAATTGCTGTCTTTTCAGCACCTGGTAAAACCGTGCGTTTAGGGACCGCTCACTCAGAGTGTGTGTGTGCGCATGTGTGTGTGCGAATTTGGGAACCACTCGCACAGAGTGTGTGCATGCGTGCTTGTGTTAGTAAAGTAGAAACAGCGTTATTTCCAGGGCTGCATTTCAGAAGCCACAACAAAAAGGCACTGAAATGATCTGGATGAGTCCTCCTGTGTAAAAGCAAATGCCAGTGAGAAGACATAAGCATGATATTAAAATACCAAAAGGGGGAGGAACAGCTGCTAAACCCGAGGCATGTAAAGCGTGTATGGAGCCCACTGGCAGTGAGGGAAAACAGTAATGTGCCACTGCAACACACACACACACACGCACACGCACACACACACGCACACGCACACAGACACAGACACACATACACGCACACGCACACAGACACAGACACACACATACACACAGACACAGACACACACACACACACGCACACGCACACAGAGCTCAGTGATATCTGGCTGGGCTCCAGAGAAGCTGAAAGATTAAGACTGCTCTGTGGGTAAAGGTTCTGAATGCAGCCGTGACCACAGTCTCAGTTACCCACAGAGAGCATGCTCTGTTCTGCACTGGGGTCTGCCCTAGGACACACCTCACGGCTCCATGGCAACGGGCCAGTAATCACAGGCTTCCATTATTTAGGGAATCCATGACATGTATGGAGGAGGCCAATCTCAGGACACACACACACACACGGACACACACAGACACGGACACGGACACACACACACACACACACACACACACTATGTGAACACACATGGACAAAAACACAGAAGAATACAGACAAACGTGGACATGTGCTCTCAAACACACATCTAATAAGGATTTCAATATTGCCAACATGCTTACAGACTTCTATGAATTATCATGTGTTTGGTGTTACTTTGCCTGTTTGAATGCACCATATAGGTTCAGTGCTTTTAGATATCCTTTTCATGATTTAGAGTTTTTATTGCTCACACCCACAAACCACACACGGACTCGCTTCCTCTAAGCACTCCAAAGATTTCCTTTAAACTGCTGCCATGTCCTTTATCCTCATCCAGACAGCACTGAACGAGTGCTGCACAACCAATTCGACCTGAAACGCAAGCTGAGCTCACAGCGGCAGATAATAAAGCCATAAGATCTGCAGCGGTACTGCGCGCACACATCTCTAATTACCAGGGCGCATGGAATTGCCAAATAAACTGGTTATTATTCAGAGCCATATTATTGCAGGTCCTGTCAGACAATTCCGTGAACTGGAATAAAAACATTGTTGTTTTGATACGCAGCATTTAATCTTTTCAGAGCACATAAATGCTGTGTTCAATTCAACACTTAAGCTGGGTCTAAGAGAACTGATATGAACCCTATCGTGCAATAGCGCTCTCAGTATAAATGACACTGAATGAAAAACACATTTTTTGAAAACAGAGGAAACAGCAGGGGAAATGTTTACCTTCGGTGAGAAAATGGAGAAAAGAAACTACCTCAAAACAACGTGGGGCGTGCCCTTAATCTTAACTTTATCAGTACCATCTCAGAACAACACCATCAACTTGGCCCCCATCCTCCAACCTGACACTGAAACACCCTAGAATTTCCCTAATCCCAAAGAATTTCCTGAAGGATTCCCGGACGGCTGCTTTTTGGCAGGATCTGGGGACAAAGGATTAGGATGAATGGGGAAGAAGAAAAGGCGATGAAAGCTCATTTCCTGTTTCCTCGTGCTGAGGTCAGCGAGACGGTCCAAGATATTGGTTAGTACGCTACTGCTGTTCGGCTTTCTGAGAGCTGCAGACCACAAACCGCCAATCAAACCGATGGCATCTCATTGATTCTATTACTACCACCCTGGGCAACTACTTAGGAGCAGCAAAAGCACCGCCAGTTCCCCTCAGATAACATCCATGGCTTCACTTACTATTATTCACGCACGCTTTGAAGCACTCTGGGACGATTCCTTCTCCAAGAGCTCTACGTCATTCAACATTTAGTCGACTGCGTTTGACTTGCTACAGGCCAGGATGATACTTAAGACGAGGCAGGAGGCGGTGTAATTTAAGACATAAATCTTGCCGTGAGAGACCATGGCCTGGAAATCCTCTTATGTGAGAGAGGAGCGGTGAAAATTAAGAGGCGGCTGGGATTCGGGGGTGACGCCTCTCCATTGGTGGATGGGCCCCGACAGCTCACCCGGCGACGTGTACCGCCGCTAATGCTAATGCTAATCCTACCAAACCCACAGAGATAAACCAATTTTGAGCCCTTGGCACGTTCAGTCTTATCCCCCCTCCTCCCCTCGATCAGCAGAGCAGCCAGGCTTGCTAACAAGGACGGGACCTGCTCGCAGACGGACATCCAGACTGTGAAATTCAGTCCAACACGGCCTGGATGCGCATTTAGATCAGAAATTGGAACACAGGCTCTTGCACATCCACCAAGCTGATAATACAATTTGCCCAATATAGAAACAAACTGCAAACTAGTAACAAGTACATAACTGGAACCATAAGGCTGGCTCTGCAGTGACTGAAATCCACCGTGTGCACAATTGACCAATAAAACATCATATTTATTCTCATTTTAAGACTGAAGTCGCCTTACATGAACATATAACACTGGAAATGTTAAAGGCACAGTAGGACCAAGTCAGATTTACATTTCAGTCATTTTCTCTCACACACAGAGTGAGTGGGAGATGGAATCTGTTCAGTAGCGTATAATGTCTCTGCCCGGGTCATCAGTATGCTGAGTGCCATTAGCCACTGCCTCTGGAACACGCCCGTCCTCTGTTCCAGCCGGTACTATGCCAGCCCTTTCAAAAGACGGGGTCAGACAGACACCCGCAACCCCAAAACAGACCCATGTTCAACCCAAAAACCGCAAATTACAATTAAGAAGCCCTTCTTGGAACTTACATTACATTACATTATAGGCATTTAGCAGACGCTCTTATCCAGAGCGACTTACACAACGTTTTAGCATTTTTTACATATTATCCATTTATACAGCTGGATATATACTGAAGCAATTCAGGTTAAGTACCTTGCTCAAGGGTACAACGGCAGTGTCCTACCTGGGAATCGAACCCGCAACCTTTCGGTTACAAGGCTAGTTCCTTAACCATTATACTACACTGCCGCCCTGCGGACTTCCCGGACATACCGTGCTAATTATTACCCGACATAAATTAGAGAAGCTGCTCAGGTTTGAGACAATTTATGATGCAACCACTTCCCTCCATTTAAAATCTTTTGGGAACTAATCAGCAGGCGAGTTAAATCAAACTATCTTTCACACACTATCCAGACAGCTCTAATTCTGCTTGTCCAAGAGGATCACAGGCTTTATTCCTGCAGAGAACAACTTAAATGCTGCTAGAATAAAAAAACAACGCGGCCTCTTTAGATGATGACGCATCAGCGTCACAGACGGAGAAGTGAGCGTACACAGAGTGCAGAAGGTGAAGAAATACGAGGGAAATCGCATGAAAGAGCTGGGCTGGGGTGCAGCCAATTCAGCGTGGAATACGTTGTGACATAGCCTCCTTCCTCACTAAACCTTTAAGGCCAAAGCACCAGCAGCTGCTTGTGTGCGGCTGCTGCCCTAGTTATTTTAGAATACAGCTGCTGTAGTGGATGGGAAACCAAGGCCTCTTATCATATAAAGTACCCGATGTGCATTTCAGTTCAGTTTTCAATATCCGCCACCACGTTTCCAGCACCAACCACTGAGGGAGCCCGGGGAAAGGAGGAGTCGTCCTGACTAAATTCGGAGACGAAAAGGGAGCCGGGCGGCTGCTCATTAGGTGGATGAAAGGATTTGGGAACGTCTGCACGTTTCCAAACTCCCGACGGGATTAAGACGCCAGACAATGGGCTGGGTGCAACTCGGCGGCCTTATCTTGTTGTGAGGGCACCAAACCGTTGGCTGACCTCCGGCGGAAAAATCCACAGTTGCTCTGCTCCGCTTCTAGAATCTTCCCAACCAATATTTTCTCACTCTTGGTGGCCTTTTGAATGGTGGACTGGGGCCATTTAATGACATTTAAGGGTTGCTGGGGAGGAAGAGGCCGGCACTGGGCACAGAAATGTTTGACATTTACCCAGTGCAGGTAAAAAAAAGCGAAGAGAGAATCCCAATGATTCTGTCAGGGCTGCTTCCCGCAAGAAATATGTTCCTCTCATAAATTCATGTCCATCTTGAAAAGCAGAGTATTACATTTTTTTTTTGCCATGACAGAGCTGAACACTAAGCATCAAAGCAGGCCAAACGCACCAAAAATCTGCTGGTTGCTGCAAAGCAGGGAAAAGACGTCGCCGTTTCTAACTCTACGTTAATAAAGCACCTATGGTGGCTCAGTGAGGACACACAAAGCCAACAACACGGTGGGATCTGGTTGTATTTCTCGTAGTGCTGCAACACCTATTCGTTTGAGCTACTCATTGTGCTTCGGAGCCCTGCCCCTACAATTAATTTTCAGACATTTACTGACTTTGTGTGGGTGAAACGAACTGAGCCCTCGGTGCTATTAAAAAGGCAGAGGAAAAACACTGTAACTAATGCTCTAGTGTGAGTAATGCAGTGAGAATGTGCGAAAAGGCCTCACTTCAGCTGATTTAAAGTGAAATCTAAAGCTGGATGGATCACGCAGTACGCCCGGTTCCAGTCACACTGCTGCCACGAGGGTTCAGAACCACCCCCCCCACCACACCCCCACCCAAAAATACCGCCGGTGCCTCTCACCTCCACCACGCAGGTGTAGTCGGACCCGTCCAGGAGCGTCACCTTGCACTGCATGTTCTTCACCTTCTTGGTGGTCTTCAGTGGAGACTTGGACAGCCTGCTGGACGATGACCTGTGAGACGTCTTGTCGTCCTCAAACTGCTGGTAGTCCTGCTTGCTCTGTGGGACGCCTTCTGCCTCTCTTTCTCCGTTCTGTAGGGGGGGGGGGGGCAGTGAAAGGGGGGGTCAGACGGTCTCTCGTATACGCAAAACAGACCCATGATGTTCAACCCACAAACTGTCATTAAGAGGCCCTTCTTGGAACTGCTCAATATCAACACATGCTGTGCCAATTACTACCCAACATAAATTAGAGAAGCTAATCAGGTTTGAGACGATTTATGGTGCGACCACTTTCCTCCATTTGAGATCTTTTGGGGACTAATAAGCAGGCGAGTTAAATCAAAGCCATGCTGCTCGTCTGCACTGAGACATCGCAATATGTGATCCAGCACAGCAAGCGCAGTATGCCAATACAATTAATGATGTAGCATGGGCCTCTGTTAGCATTAGCGGCTCCCATGCAACTGCTGAATCACTTTACCGAGCCTCTTTAAATGGCGGCATGAGAAGCGAAGGACCTCGTACAGGCTGGTGTGGGCGTGGTCATCAGAAACAACACAGAGAGTACAGAGTATAAAATAGCACTTTTTAAGAATATGGTGCAAAATATAATTTTAACAAATAAAAATAAATATATAAACAAAACTGTCAAAAGGAACACATAGAAACCTCAGAAAAGCACAATCAGGAAAGTGTCCAAGATGCAAAAAGAGAGGTGGCTGAACACTGAACATTCGTGTAGTTTTTTTTTGTTGCCTTGAAGGACACCTATATGGTGGATTCCCCTAACTGTCATAATTTAAAACTCTTGCTGAACTGAAGAGTGATGCTGACTTTACGCTACGTGGTGTACAAATAAGTAAACAGAACCCAGGGATAGTGTTTATTTGGCCATGCAGTGCCAGGCACTGAAGCAGTAAACGGCCTTTTAGACTCTGACTGGTAAGCGCCTGGCATCCTGGGTTTGCTTTTTTCAGTAACTGGCACTTGGTCCTCTCAGCAAACACAGTCCGATCAATATTGGCCATCAATCCGGCGTTTTGGTGGCGACTCGGCCGTATGCGTGATAGAGACGGCAGACGAAGCGGGTCGGGTGATCTAGCCTCTTCTCAGCCGCACTGCAGAGAAGGCTGGCGTGAGCCGGGGCCTGGCTCCTGTCCTGACACCGAGCATCGATGTAGGGGACGAGGAACACGATCGGAGCCGCGCGATCGTCGCTGCCAAGAAACAGCCCACCCAGCTCTGTCGGCTGCACTAATCTCGCTAACGAGCTTTCCTTTGCCTGCGCGTTACGAATTTCACGCCAATATGACATGGCTGACATCTCTAGCGCATAACGCTGGCACTGTGTTCTCGGGGTCCAGATGGTCCCGGGCCAAGATTTGCCACGGTCCGTTTGACAGTTTTGGAAGGGGGGGTTGGGAAGGTTGCATGCTGACCCTCACCTGGTCCTTCCTGGCCGGTGTGCTATGACCAGCGGCGGCGGGAAACTGCTCCCCGTCAAACTGCTGCGTGACCGGCGGGGGCGGGACCGTCTCAGGGGGCTGGGCCTGTTGAGGCGGCGCGGCGTTAGCCTCCTGCTGCTGCTGCTGCTCCTGTTTGGGCTCCGTCTCGGGCCCTGATTCGGTCGTCATGGTGGGTCAGGCTGCGAAAAGAACAGAAAGGCGAGAGGCGTGAAACCGCCGTACCGTCATGTCACATCTCAGCTGGAAGTGCTGCTGCACGCTCCACCGTTCACAAAAAACACTGGTGAGTTTACTGCCACTCAAGGAGAGCCACATTATCACTGGAGTCTTACAGACAGGAGAGGGGGCTTACACTGACATAGCGAACAAGAAATAACCACCTGGGCCTTGTTATAAATAACTTAGCAACACACAAACTGTTTCCATGATGATTTTACACAATTTAACATATTAGGAGTTACACAAAAAAAAAAAGACATGGAAAATTTCACCAAGAATCATGAAACTCTTCCTGAACGCATAAATGAGCATAGCAGCCACTGGGAAATGTCCCCATTAAAGAACGGGCAGAGAGACTATATTTAACCATCACAACAGGTGTACTTGAAAACCACTAGGATTTCTACCCCATATTAATATTCATATTTGCGTTCAATATCCATACATTAATAATAGATGGGACTCCAGTTATTTAAAAGAATAGGGAGCTCTTGTTCTACAGCAAGTTCTGAGCTGAGGAGAAGTGCCTGTGAAGTACTCAGCAGGAAAGGTCTCGGGCAGACCACAGCTCCGTCCCGTTTCTGCGCTTTTGAGAAGAGCACGATCCAAGGTTATTCGCCCACTATCGCCCCTGAACAATACAGCCCGATGAGGCCAATGAGCAGTTTTCAGGAGCGTTTATGCAGCCTCCGCTGATCTAATGGCGTGTTTGACACCGTGCTTCGAGGCGGAGGCGTTTCTTCACACAATTGTGCTGAGACAATACAGTCCTCTACCAGATGCTAAACGCGATTAGCATAACAATGACATGGCGACCATATATGGTGTGAAAGAGAGGAAGAACAGAACCAATTAGCTTTCCTCTCTCTAAAGCTACTGGAGCCTCAGAATTTTTGCCTTTGGAAAAAGGAACTGAAATTGGGTTTATGGGCGGTTTATAGGAAACTTCTCAGAGTCCATTCATCCAGCTGGATATTTACTGAAGCAATTAGCACCCAACCTGGGAATTGAACCTACAACCTTAGTTATGCGCCCCAGTTCCCTAAATAGTATGCTACTCTGCTGCTGCACTAAAGTGTTATAGCATGCCAGTTAAGTGCTCCAAAACCACTCTACATATCACACACATCTAGTACACCAAGCACCGTGACAGCAACAATACAGGTGCTATTAGTCTAGTTGTTATCAAATCACTAAGGCATTTGAATCATTGGTTTTTCATGCCTCAAAGGGAAATGTATTGTAGACTGAAGTATGTTCAAATAACACTCGCTCTCTGACAGAAAGATTGTTGATCGAAGCGAAAATTCGCCGTAAACAATCATGCAGCTTAGTGCTTTGTGCCTGCGGAAATCCTGGAGAAGTGGAGGCCGCAGTAATCCTCATGCACACTCTGGCCAAGGGGTGACTGTTGAAGGGTCTGATTAGCGTAGCAATGCGGGACGCTGGGAATTCATGTTGGCGGGGGGGGGTGGGTGCTATTTTTAGGGCAAATGTTTATACTGGGGCCCATGGGTAAAAAAAAAAAGAGTGGAATCTCTTACAACAGTGCACAACAGTAAGCTTCCAGGTTTACACAAACACACACACACACACACACACACACACACACACACACGTGGGCAAAGTGTAATGGCTAGTGGTGCCATTTCTTCCATCTGCAATGGCTGAAAGATTTGTGAATGGAAAAAGGACACTTTGTTCTTTAGTTTCATTCACAACTCTGCCCACCGCCGTGGCACTGCAACGGCCCAGTCAGTCTGGAGACCCATACTCTCCCTATTTGTGTTAAGTTCATCCAAGAACTAACTGTTAAATCTTGCATGGGATGTGGGGTTGTCATGACAACCCCCATCAACTCATTTAACGGACGCAGTGTTTTGAATCTCCAGCCCCCCCCACACCCCCACAGGAAGGGTGTGAATTTGGGAATTTGGAACCGGGTCCATCTGTTGTGCGTACAGTTGGGACAACAAAAAACCCCAGGCATCTGTATGTTAACCCCAGCATCTGTATGTTCTGTATGGGGAACTGGATTTTATTTTCATGCAAGATGATGCTTTAAATGACAATCGGCAATGAGATATGCTCAAATAAGCTGTAACATGCAGCTAAAGTCATCATGATATTGAACCATCTAGTGAAGACCATAGGATGGATCTTTATAGACCCCAAAAAACTCCAAAAAGCAATGAAAGGCCTGCATCTCACTCAAACGCCAGACTTTCACCGTCACGTTGACACACACATCCTTTTGGGGTGGGTTATTTCACAAGTTTATCGAGGACAGGATTATGTCCTTCTCTGACAATGAAGAAGAAATATTTTTAGCTGCTGGCTGACCTGACAGGAAAAGAACGGCCCTGGACGTGGAAAAAAAATAAATTACACGGTGGTAAAACAGCCGATGTTGAGCAGAATCCATTTAATCCAACACTAAATAACGTACCCCCCCCCCCCCCCACACACTCCTCCCCACCCCCTGACCCTGCACTGAAGGCTCAAAGTGGAGGGCACATCAGTCACAATTTACAGAAGAGTTTTTAAGAGTCAAGGGCCTCCTTCATCTGATCAAATGACTAAGTAGTTCAGTCACTGGAGACAAAGGGAGAACACCGTTCAGCTCTCCAGGTCTAGAGTTGTGTAGCACTGCTACATCCTAAAAAGCCACCTTTTCCCCCAGCTGTTCCCATTAAATGGACTACATGGGGATCGCTGGCAGAGATGATTGAAGGTTGACCAGCTCTGATCACCTGTCAGCCAACAGGGTGGAATGACATTCCTTCATCTGTAGGTTTGATTTAGATCGTTCCACATGTTCTGACTACAAAGGGGCCTGTCGAGCTAATGAGCCATTTGTTCAACCGTGAGCGAATACCAGTGTCTCAAAAGGGACCTGGTCTTCTGGCATGGTGATTTATAACTCCTTTGTGATGGAAAGAGCTCCTGTCAAAAAGGCAATGCTAAAAAACTGGCTACCATACAAATAGGAAACATAATACCACGTCAGAAACTAAGCTATATGTTATTGCTACTTCAACATCATGCAATTTCTGCACGATTTTTAGAATTTGCTGTAAAAAGTGTAGGCTACTCTATGTATATTAATATGCACTATCTGCACAGATATATAATATATATATATGACAGTGAAACTAATCAATTTTAGTACGTACCTCATATACAGAAATACATATTTCTCATATACGTTCCATATATTGAAGAGTCACATTTTTACCTATTTACTGGAAACTGTGGGTGTTTGAAATCACATGATGACATGCATATTATGTGTGTGTGTGTGTGTGTGTGTGTGTGTGTGTGTGTGTGTGTGTGTGTGTGTGTGTGTGTGTGTGTGTGTGTGTGTGTGTGTGTGTGTGTGTGCACTGCAAAAAAAAGTCTAAAAGTGTTTAGTTTTGTTTTTCTCTCAAGTGGAAAATATTAGCTTGTTTTAAGTTACTGTTCGTTTGAAAAGTGAACTTTTCTTACCCCATTGACAAATCTGTCTCATCTGCAATATATTTGTCTTATTTGGCAAAAAGACAGAAGTTAGATTTTAAGTCTAAATCTACAACTAAAACACTTGTTGAGATTGGTTTTGCTGTGTGTGTGTCCACTTTCAGGTTTCAGCCTCTATGCCTGTGACAGCCTCTATATCCAGTAGCCCAATAGAAACCAGTAGTAGCCATACTATGGGGAGGATTACACAGCTGAATAAAGACCTGTGTAACAATAAAAGGCACCCCATTCCTCCCTCTTCACATGCATGTCTAACGTAGATCATATTTCAAGTTCTGGGAGATACCAGCTGCAGAAACATGAGATATGAAAATGCAGGAAGCTGATACACTACAGCACATATAGAGATCTATTTTTGGCCAGATTTGATCGTATAGCATATAGCTAGTAGCAAGGGGTGATTGTGGGCCAGCAGTAAAAACCATAAAGCATTACCGCACTAAATGGTGGCTAGCTAGCCATCTAAATGGCCCAAGCAGGGCTGTGACTTTTCCCTGATTGGAGAACTGACCTCTACAAACAGGCTTTGTTTTTTCAAAAAGAATTTGAATTTCAAAACAAAACTAAGCATTTCAAAATAGAATTTGAAATGTATGATATGTTGTAACTTCCACAATACAACATATCATACAGCAATGGCCATAATACTTTCTAAAAAGAGAAGCACTGTAAATTGCTATAATATAGGCCTAACAAGACTAATTACATAACCTGCTAGTATTGAGAGTTATGACAAGAACCAAAACATGATCTAGATGCGTATGATGAAGCAGGAATAGATTTGGGTAGCAGGTTACTTTTGGTCAAAGATTTTTCAAAACTGACCAGGAAGAAAAGGGCATCTCTCTGTAGGTTTACAATCTCTGCCTTCTTTGTGCTCAAATGCTCTGACGTCACGC
Source organism: Synaphobranchus kaupii (assembly GCA_029718625.1). Lineage (NCBI taxonomy): Eukaryota > Metazoa > Chordata > Actinopteri > Anguilliformes > Synaphobranchidae > Synaphobranchus > Synaphobranchus kaupii. The sequence continues at coordinate 23,029,651 of CM056394.1, forward strand.
TTATTTTTAATGGGTAGATTGGGCTGCCGGAACCTTTTATTTCCTTTTCATGTAAAAAAAATAAAATATCAATTTTCATTTTGTGAAGGCCCGACGGAGCAGTGTGACGCACCAATCAGCACGGAGGGGTCGGCTCTGAGAGCGCGGCGTGGCAAAACCTCGCGCGTTTCCGGGACGCCGATTGTCGCCTCAGAGATAAGAGAAATAATCAAAATGCGACCCCTGTAAACGGGGCGGAGAAGGACACCCACGCGCACCGGCGTGGCGGCCCCAGATAAGACCAAACGGCGTTTTCCATCCGAAAGCTGAGCCTGTCGGCTCGGCTGAATACTCTCCTCCTACACAGATGCACCGTCATTGTTTACGCCCATAGAAATCCCCCCCCCCCACCCCTCGCCTCTTGCTGGCGGCACACGAAACTGCCTATGCAACGCATATTCCTTTCCTGTCAGCTGAGACCACGGGCGCTGACCCATAGAGAATGTCTTACTCCATCTGTCTCGCTACATTACATATTTACACAGCGATACCACAACAAGGACGCAGGCGACCTCCACAGTCCTCCGCATATGACTGTGCCTCACTTGAAAAGCTAAGCAGTGTGATTCAGTGGTTAGGGGCATGGGCACGGTTCCCTTGAGTAAGACGCTAAAACCGGAACCATTTTGATGTATATCCAGCCGTGTTAAAGATCCATCTTGTTAATAGATGCGCTTTCCAGGGGCCACGGCCACGCCCCTGCATTTTGTCTGTACAAAGCTCCGCATTTTGCTCAAGCTTTTTAGAGTAAGAACCTTGCCTGGGTGCAGCAAAGCCGCCCATCCCGGATTCCGGTGACGAGTTTGGTCCGGCCTGTGATGCCCTGGGCTAACTTTTTAAATGAAAGCAGCGCACGGATCGCCTTGGGTACTGATGAATAATGAATGAGTCAGCGAAAGGCATTCTCGTTAACCACAAACCAATCCCTTAGAGTATGGCAGTCTGGCCAAAAGCAGTTAAGAGTCCCCAGTGCCAAAAAGGGGAAATTTTTCCAGCTTAGATCATAAATACAAAAGTGCTGCAAACGCTCTTTGCTCTGTGCGTCTTCTACAGAGATCACGAGACGAAAGGGCACGCGGTGGCCTAATCACAGCCCACGAACAGCGATAAGTAACTCTAAGAGAGTACATTAAGATATCACAAGCTTCCTGATAGGGCTACAACAGGCTAAAATCATAAAACCTGTTTATTCAGGGTGCCACTGAATGGAGGGATTTAATTCCCAGGTGTTTCACTGCAAAAGAAGTCCCCACACTGAGTTTCCAATTTGATATATGAATATTGTATGACTAATGATTCAGTATTATAAAATACATGTCCTTTCATACCCACTCACAGTGTGCACTTTCAGTTCATTGACTCACTGAATTCACACATGTTCAGGCCTGAACATTAACATAAGTGAACTAAGTTTTATTTTTTGAAGAGGGTTATTACTTTCCTCACTCATAAATATGGACGAGAGAGAATATAACTTAAATCCTAAAACTTAAAACACTCAAACACTGACCCGAAGCTAACTGACAGGTGATCCCAAGGTCGCGACTGAAATTCTGTCTCGTTGCTAGAACATTCCGCGCCAAGCCTTGCACGGCCGGTACAGCTGTCGGCACGGTGGACCCGAACCCACAGGGACGGAAGATCGGCCACGTCCACTGCGGAGACGATCGCCGCCCAACGGGAGCCCCCCAAGGGGGACAGACCAAAGTGGCACTCCAGACGGCGTGCGGTGAGATGGCGTCCGTCAGGCTCTGGGAATGTCCTAAAGTGCTAAAGTGTTTTTCCATGTAAAATACACAGGGCCTGATTAGCTCACAGCTAATCTGTGAACCTTTACCTGCATACAAATGGACAGCGGCTCCCTTTGTAAGGATGCACTGAAGAGATAACAGTCAAGCACTAATGGACCATTCAGACCAATTACATTAACATCTAACCCAACTGAGCAAGCCCAGAAATAAGCCACAGTAACTGGCACAATGCAAAAAAAAAAAGCCCCTCAATGACTTTGTAAGGTCATTCAAATGCCTCACAGCACAGCAAGAACAGACAAACGAGCATCTATTAAAAAAACCCAAAAAGAAACATGAGCAATTCCAGACCAACTTAAAAGCCTAGATGGAAATTGCATCAATACCAGGGACAAACTCTGAACTGTGTGCCAGATTTTTTCTTTCTTCAAACAAAGCCATTGCACACGACTAAATGTTCAGCCTCGTCGAGCGATTTTACAGCGCCGCAGCGATGCAACACACACTGCTGGACTGAGGCCCGTGCGTGGAGGGGGGAGAGAGCAGAGCGTGCCATCTGCAGCGGGGCGTTTCCCGGAGTGCATCTGAATCGGGGACCGTATCCCAGAGTGCAACACAGCTGGGATAATGGAGCTCTGCACAGAGCCACTCGCCAGGCCATTGGAACAGCTCCAGCCCATCCCAGAGAAACCGACCCCCTGCCCCATATCATCATGCCATGCTCACTGCTGGAGGGCAAGCAGCTGTCTCACAGAAACACAAACACACACACACGTAGAGGGACCATTCTGCCTCCTGTGTTAACGGCTCCATTACTCTGCCCAGCGTGTCCCCTGTGATCTTATCTATAGGGACAACCTGGATCACAGGGCCTGAGCACCCCCCCCCTCCCCAGCTCCACTGTCCATTAGCGCACACCAATTTCCCCCCCCTCATAGCTACAGCTGAGCCTCTCTATGGCCCTTAATGGACCTTGGCAAAGCAGAGTGGGGCAGCTGTCATCCCAAACCTCCCCCCAGGCACCTTTCCCCTCCTCTACTGCAAGCTCACCTAGGGAACCATTTCACACAGCCACACCCACACCCACTAAAAGGAGATAAGCTTTCAGTTCCCTCGTGGTTAGTGCCCCACCTCACAACAAACCCAAAAGGACGTGGGATCAATGCTCCTACCGAATCAAACTGGATTTGAAAATGTTGCTCTGTCTCCACCACTGTTGCACTTTATTGGAACATGAACATGAAGTTCTGATAAGGTCCAGTGAGCTGCCGGCTTGCATCACACACAAAAGCGACCAATGAGCTTCTTTCACGAGACTGCGATATCTGTAACTAACAGGCATCAGGCTGCAGGGCTCTGTCCCCGCTCCAGTGCAGGACTCGAAGCGCTGCGATTGATCGCGGGAAGAGACGCCGCCGGACGGAGCGATGAATGAAACCGCCGTCACGTGGAGCGCAGATGGAATTCGGCACACTAAACCGCGCCGCATGCAGCCCCAGCGAGATCAGAGAAACAGCCCAAACAGCTAATTAGAAAAATACCCACGGCGGCTGACCCGTCACTCCGCCACGAGCCTGGAAACTGTGACAGCCCACATACCAGACCCACAATCCATTTTAAGATATACTGTATATATGTATGACCCATTAACAAAGCATGGATTTTTGATCACCACATTGCTTTAGCTTCTCCAAAGAAAAAAAGTATTACACCAAATTCATGTTTTCATTCCAGCCAATAAGACAGGCGTGAAAAGCTCTGCTAACAAAGCAATGAAACGGAGGGCAAAAAAAGGTTTATGGAGAAGTTTGGTATTTAGCATTATAAGCCCTGTTAAAAGGTTATTTATGATCATATACTACGGTCCATATAAACATTTAGACAAACTGTGCAGTCTTGAGATATATTGCTTTTTTCTCGTGTCACAGCTGTACGGCGACTGAAAATAGTTATATAAATCTTGAAACGGTTATTTAAAACATGTTTTAAACGTAAACGTAAATTACAAGAAGACACCAGTGACCACTCGGTGCGTTTTCCTGTCTTTGAAAATGAGAGTTTATGGTGTTTTTTTAAGGATTTTCTATATGCCCATCCAGATCCATTGTGTAAGTTAGCTGTAACATGCACAACAAGCAATATATCTCAAGACTGCACAGTTCCTCAAAATGTTGATATGGACCGTTGTATATGATCGTAAATAACCTTTTAACAGGGCTTATAATGCTAAATACCAAACTTCTCCTTTAATGTAAAAGTAAAAAATTAAAAAGTGAACTCACTGACAGCCCACAACAATGCGAGAGAACGGTCTGACACCCATTTCAGCACCTTTCAGCACAGTTTCCTCACTGTTATGGCAACCTGAGAACTCTGGGGAAGCAATAGCCTGGAGGGTGAGATTAGAAAACAAAGCTTCCTCATAAGCCTCAGTCTAAACTCTGAGTGCCGCTGAGAGGACGTTGGGGGCTGAATGCACAAACGGGTCTTCAAACATTTCTCCACCTCAACAAGGCGACATGGCTGTGGCAGAACCAGAACTAGAACAGAAACTAGAAACCCTGCAGTTTCACTTGAGAAAACGGGACCTATAAACATTGGGATTACAAATGTACAGCTGTATAAAACATCCTATGGGGGCGAATCCCACTTCTTGATTCTCAGCATTACACACGGCAGAGCCGTTAACTCGCATGTGCCACCGCCTCCCGTTAGGACAGAGCGACCTGCGGTAGAATAAGAAATCTCCATCATTTCTAGACCTACAGGTACAAATCACAAGCTTCTTCGGTTTGACTGCTTCAAGACCGTGCTTCTGTGAAATGACAGAACGCAGAGAGGTTTGGAGTGTGAAATTAAACATGAGCATTTCTCTTTTAGTGCGCTGCTTCACAGCGGCATGTGCAAGGACGACACGGCCTCGTAAAACGCATGAAGCAGATGGGCGACAGCGGTGGCGGAGACGCGCGCGCACGAGAGCCGCGCACGTGAGCCGCGCACGTGAGCCGCGCACAGGAAATGCTAATATGATAGCCGCATTTCAGACGGCTTGACGATATGAGCCCGGTTTGTTTGATGTCGGTGAAACGCACGGCGCATAAAATTTAACAGGCATATCAGCTATGACTGCAGTATCACCCAGACCTTCCTCACATGTTAATCAACACCATCGTAGCCTGTCTCTGCACCTCCGTGCTGTCAAGCCTGTAAGTGAGAACAAATACCAGACCACCGCTGTTCTGACCAGGCTGACTCAGGCAAAGGTGAATGGCTGGCTCTCTATTCGCTTTCTGGACTGAGTGGACTGGTAAGCCTTTCAATAAAAAACATCACATCAGACTATTAATGGCATAATAATTTCATAATGAATACTGAATTCCATAATCACCTGTTCTTGCCGCCTATTTTGTAATTTTTTAAAGGTAAATAAAAAAGGCTGTCATTATGCATCGGTCTAAGGCGCAGACTTTGTCTGTGCGGTTGCGCCCCGAGGATCAGGGGTTCGATCCCCGGTCCTGCCAGATCCCAGCATGGCCGTTGCCTCGAGGGAGCGGCAATTGGTAGCTGCTCCCGGGTGGGGGAGGGGCTCGGTGAGAATCGCTGCGCGCAATTGGTAGCTGCTCCCGGGTGGGGGAGGGGCTCGGTGAGAATCGCTGCGCGCAATTGGTAGCTGCTCCCGGGTGGGGGAGGGGCTCGGTGAGAATCGCTGCGCACAGAACGGCCCTGGGCGAGTCGGAATCACGGTCAGGGGCTCAAGGAGTCACGCCCTGTAGAGGACGTGTCGCCCTCCTTCCTACCAGCAGCTGATGCAGTTGTATAGCGGCGATTCTCTAGCGATTGCTACACGGAGGGAATTGAACAAGAATGGGGTTCAATTGGCTACCAAATTGGGAGAAAAAGGGAAAAAATCAGAAATAAACAAATAAAAAATATATATATATATTTTAAAAGGCTGTCATTCTGAAATAGTAATTTCAGCTTTAAGTGCCACATTTTGTAACCAAATTATGCAACATGCAGAGGACATGCCGCCTCTGTTGGCCACATAGCCACAAGTTACATTTCTGCATGTGTGACAAAGTGCAGCTCACTAACAACAAGGCTACAATGCACGATAAGCCTACTTATGTCAACATGGTGTCCAGTTACAGTGTGGCTGAAATTTTGAGTTAAACCTGAACCAAACCTGAGGTATAAAACCTTCTTATAAGCTTAGGAGTTAATCTCTAAAGTAGCCACAGATTAGTCCCTGTTTATGCCACTTTGCCCTGCAGGTATAGAATGAATCCTATTCCAACCTTTGACCTTTGCACTGTGACTCAATCAGCATTTTCACCTGTTTCTCTGAACTGTGAAGATTCAATGCTTTGGCTGTGCAATGCAGCCATGTTAAAATGGCAGTGCTCTGGAATGCAGATTACTTTCACAGACAGAGAAGATGTTAAAATGTCAAAGTGGTCTGTGTTCTGCTTTCACAGACAGAGATGAGGTTAAAATGGCAGAGTGGTCTGTGTTCTGCTTTCACAGACAGAGATGTGAGATGAGTTTAAAATGGCAGAGTGGTCTGTCTTTTGCTTTCATAGACAGAGATGAGGTTAAAATGTCAGAGTGGTCTGTGTTCTGCTTTCACAGACAGATTAGGTTAAAATGGCAGAGTGGTCTGTCTATCGCTTTCACAGACAGAGAAGATATTAAAATGGCAGAGTGGTCTGTGTTCTGCTTTCACAGACAGAGATGAGGTTAAAATGGCAGAGTGGTCTGTGTTCTGCTTTCACAGACAGAGAAGATGTTAAAATGGCAGAGTGGTCTGTATTCTGCTTTCACAGACAGAGATGAGGATAAAATGGCAGAGTGGTCTGTCTTTTGCTTTCATAGACAGAGATGAGGTTAAAATGGCAGATTGGTCTGTGTTCTGCTTTCACAGACAGAGAAGATGTTAAAACGGCAAGACAGAGATGAGGTTAAAATGTCAGAATGGTCTGTGTTCTGCTTTCACAGACAGATTAGGTTAAAATGGCAGAGTGGTCTGTCTATCGCTTTCACAGACAGAGATGAGGTTAAAATGGCAGAGTGGTCTGTGTTCTGCTTTCACAGACAGAGATTAGGTTAAAATGGCAGATTGGTCTGTGTTCTGCTTTCACAGACAGAGAAGATGTTAAAACGGCAAGACAGAGATGAGGTTAAAATGTCAGAATGGTCTGTGTTCTGCTTTCACAGACAGATTAGGTTAAAATGGCAGAGTGGTCTGTCTATCGCTTTCACAGACAGAGATGAGGTTAAAATGGCAGAGTGGTCTGTGTTCTGCTTTCACAGACAGAGATTAGGTTAAAATGGCAGATTGGTCTGTGTTCTGCTTTCACAGACAGAGAAGATGTTAAAACGGCAAGACAGAGATGAGGTTAAAATGGCAGAGTGGTCTGTGTTCTGCTTTCACAGACAGAGATGAGGATAAAATGGCAGAGTGGTCTGTGTTCTGCTTTCACAGACAGATTAGGTTAAAATGGCAGAGTGGTCTGTCTATCGCTTTCACAGACAGAGATGAGGTTAAAATGGCAGAGTTGGCTGTGTTCTGCTTTCAGACAGAGATGAGGTTAAAATGGCAGAGTGGTCTGTGTTCTGCTTTCACAGACAGAGATGAGGATAAAAAGTCAGAGTGGTCTGTGTTCTGCTTTCACAGACAGAAATGAGGATAAAATGTCAGAGTGGTCTGTGTTCTGCTTTCACAGACAGAAATGAGGATAAAATGTCAGAGTGGTCTGTCTATTGCTTTCACAAACAAAGATGAGGTTAAAATGGCAGAGTGGTCTGTGTTCTGCTTTCACAGACATAAATGAGGTTAAAATGGCGAAGTGGTCTGTGTTATGAACCCTATCAGCAGATTACCTTTGAAATATCATGTGCAACTGTAACCTGCAACCAGTAGGCTCAGAGTAAATTACAATACAGGGCTAATGATGCATATAAAATATAGGTTATAGCCAACCAATCGCTTTCCCTGTGATTAGTTAAGGATTAGTCCCTCAAACTGCCATCACATACTGCCTGCCTATTGAAAAATAAGCTCTGTAAACACACCATTGTCCCTGGCCTTGTGAGAGAGCACAGCCACACTGGTACACTGTGATAAGCATGTGATCTAAAGAGCACTGTGTCGGAATAGCAGAACCAGCATTTAAACATAACAGCATTCCCTTGCAATTTTTTCAGAAAGAAATTCACAGCCCAAGCAGGGCGTCAGGGAAGTGAAAGCAGCTGAACATAGCATGACGCACAAATGCACATTTCTCAACATAGAGAAACACAGACGATGCATCGCAAAGCAATAAAAAGGGATTTCAGTCTAAAAATAAAGCGTGCCTGAGATCCAGACGCAAAAGGAAACACTTCCCATGCACCTGGAAGAGAGAGGCCCCTATGAAGCCTTTGATGGAAATATTAACCCCCCCCCCCCCGCCACCCACCACCCACCACCCACCACCCACCACCGCTAAGCCCACGTTCCTCTCCACGCACTCCTTCAGAGTGACTGAAGGACGCAGAGCTCAGCCCAGCCCAGCCCCTCTGCGGTGACGCACCAAACGCGCACACACAGGCGCCCACACACCCACAAAGCACAATTTGCCATGATTACAGCACAATTTCAACAAAAGGCTTCAGATGTAAATCCTGTCCATTTTCATAAGAGCGGCAGCCAATTTAGAACACAGGGCTCTGCGAAATGTCAAGTCTCTCTGATCTCAGGGGTAATCAAGGATTCTTCCCTGTGCAAGATTCACATTAGCAAACACACACACAGGGAAACTAAATTGTCCAAATTGTCAGATCTTTGACTTTGATAACAAATCGGACTTCTTCAAACGCACAGCCCCGGTTCTCCCGTTATGGTAAGAGAGAAATTACTTCAGAAGGTACGAGGGGTGGGGTCACAACATGAAAGAGAGAGCATAAAGTAAAAAAAAAATAATTATGATGAAAGAAATGGTGCTTAGCAGAACAAGGCTAATTTCTGAACTGATATTTCATGTAAATGCTGAAACATGCGTGTAAATCTACTCCAAACGATTTAGCCGAATCTGACAATATCTTCAGATTTAAAAGGGAGTGCCAGAGAGTGTCACCTGTCTGGGAAAATGGAGGCCCTCGGTTGCCTTAAGTGGACTATCCACCAACCTGTAAAAATTCTGCACCTTTTGCCGACAAAATCAGCATAATGTTTTGATTGTGTGCATTAAAGTTTAAAACCTCCCATAGCCATGGAGTACAAAAGCAGACAGAACATTTTTTGCACATAAATGCATAATGACTTCGACAAAAGTGACACCCTTTTGCACATAAAAATAAATTCTGAAAGAAACTGTTATTTTGCCTTTGTCATTTCTCAGTTATTCCAACGGTACTCCCAAGCACTCTCAACAATGTGGAAGGCAAGTAATGCTTAGTTTGGGCCCCTGTGTAGTAAGTAAATGTGCAGTAAGACAGCGGTGTAGTTTCACTGCTCTGGCCTCTGGCTGCTATCTGCTTTCTCTTTAATGTGCGTTTGTAAGGTGTGCCCGATGCGCCTTCGTAAAGCTGTGCCCGGTGGAGACGTCCTGCCCGGCGGGGTATTATAATGGGCGTAGCGCGGCTGTGCAGGTGCTAGTGTCATAGCCGGTCATAGCCCACTACCGTAGCGACACCCAAGCCACACCCACCGCATTGCAGAACTAAGACACCGTAAGCCGAAACCGTCGGGGGAAGGGGGTGGGGTGCAAGTCAAAACTACCCGAAAAGAGGAGTCGTTTGCTGTGCCTAGCTTGGGCAGGCAACCCAATCACTGCCTAATCTATGCTGCAAAACAAACCACGATCACAACCAGGAACAGTGTGCAACATATCATAAAGTCAATTACTTAGCTACACAACATTTGACTTCAATTTCTTTTTAGGAAAGTAAATTAAAAAAAAGATGGACCTCCCCTTGTTGACACAAACATTTTCAGTACATAGCCGTCGGTACAAATGTCACCAAACAATCTGTAGCGGTCTGTCTTTTACTCAAAGATAATGAAAATAAACGAGTTGTTAAAAAGTACCCTAAAATTAAGATGCGTGTGCGTTAGTTCGTAGATATATATGAAGCCAGCCTCTGGTCGGAAATGATGCAGACAGTTACATGACACACAGCTAGCAACCTGGCAATACAGTACGTGCTATAGCCCACAACAATGCAAAAGTGTATTTAGATCAGTTATGACTCCAGCATTATTGCAAGTGGTCTAATGCATAGGTGAATACCTAAGCAGAGATGTATTCGTTCGGGACAGTCACCCTGTCATTGGCTGCGGGTGATGCACTGCCGCTAGAAGGAAACGTCTAACGTTAGCTAGCTAACTCGCTAACAAGAACACAATTTGCACACAAACCAAAAAAAGAAGTAATAGCGCGAAACAAAAGCCCTTCTACTGAATAGATGTTATTTGAATTAAGCCTCTAGCAGGCTAATTTGGTGGCGTTTACCGGGTACGTCGTTTCCTCTCTTCGGATTTGCGAGCCGCGGTTTCCCGGACGCTGTGCGCTAAAGTCTGCGCGAGCTGCCTGTGCCCCAGCGCGAGCCAAGCTGCACTGAGCACGGGACAGCGCAGCATTCTGGGATACCCAAGGACAGCCAGCCGAACCCTCTCATTTACAAAACAGAAACGCAGACGCGAATTAGGACATCTCCTCTGCCTGGTATGACTCATGCTGATTAGGATGTGTATTCAATCCTACGAACAGAGTACGATAATATTCTGGATAAAAAAATGTGCAAAGTACATAAATCCACGTCCACATTCATTGCGTTATGGAAATATCGCATTATGTATTACCTGCACGCTATAATTGAATAGTTTTTTAAAAATAATTGTTTGAAGAATACTATTGTTTCACAGAATACTAATATAATGCCGACAACCTTATTCTTCTAGCAGAGTCCATTTGCTTAGTCATGGTTGAATGCATACAATTAAACGACAGCAGATGATGCCATTGCAATTCTGAATAAAATCTAATTGGTCCAATACAAAATACTCTGTGGAATAATTAAATAAGAATAATCGTTTCCCCCGTGAATACATTCCTAAAATATGGCCCAGGGACCATCAGGGGACAGTGAGGGCAGGCTTAAGGGAACCTTAAACTCATGGTTATTCACTGGTAAAATATCCGGCTTTACAGTAAATGTACACTTAGCATAGCTCCACATCTCCTGCTCCTATTTCTGGGATAGGCTTCAATCCAGGGTTCAATATGTAGCTTAATGTTCAGGAAAATGCTTACAACTCACAAGTGCTTACAGCTCAGAAGTTGTAAGTTTGGTTCCCAGGTGAGTATTGCCCTTGTACCTTGAGCAAGGTGCTTAAACTGAATTGCTGCAGTAAAATATCCAGCTGTATAAATGGATTGCATATAAAATAATAATATAAACTGTGCTAGTTGCTCTGGATAAGAGCATCTGCTAAAATTTAATGTTTCTGTAAAACCTCAGCCTGCACTACATATTAAGTGTTATTAAATAATAACAACAACAATAATAATTATTATTATTAAAGTAGGGAGCACTGCCCAGGAAATAATATTTGCCTCAGGCCCCCAATCAGTTGAAAGATGGACCCACTTCAACTTGTAAATCGTGCTGTCTCCATGAGCAGTAACTATGGCCCCCACTGTTTCCCCTTAGAAGGTGGCCATACAGTGTAACATCTGTTCAGTTTCCATTCAGAAGACAACCACGGAACGTCAGTCCTCTCTGCTTCCACTGAGCCTTCCATGAATCACTTTGTATACCCTGCCATAATCCAAACACACTAGAGTCGGCAGGCTTTTTAATTAAAGTGACTGTGCCGTTTATGGGGAGGGATTTTGGGGGAGCAGTTTCCGTGCTCACAGCTCAGTTGCAATTACCATATATAACCCATATATATTCTCTGCTTGCTTCAGATGAGCTTCTTTCATTTCAGACTGACAACCCTTTTCCATGGTTACTGCAAAACTGATCACAAGCTTGTAATTTAGGAATAATGTGTTCCCATCACATCACACAATAAACACAACGGGACACTTTCCAACAGTAGCAGCTTTCTTAATATTTCCAAATAGGATTACTGCTTATACCATTTACCATGACAATATTTTTTCCTTATCTTGACTATAATTAATAAACAGCAAGTGTTGGGCCACCACGAGCCGCCAGAACAGCTTCAATGCACCTTGGCATAGATTCTACCTCTAGTCTAGCATAGATTCTAGACTCTGGAACGCTACTGGAGGGATGGGATACCATACTTCCAAAAGATATTCCCAAATTTAGTGTTTTGATGAGGGTGGTGGAGAGCGCTGTCTAACACGACGGTCCAAAATCTCCCATAGGTGTTCAATTGGGTTGAGATCTGGTGAGAGCGAAAACCATAGCATATGATTCACATCATTTTCATACTCATCAAACCATTTAGTGACCCCTCGTGGCCTGTGGATAGCGTCATCCTGGAAGAGACCCCTCCCATCAGGATAGAAATGTTTCATCATAGGATAAAGGTGATCACTCAGAATAACTTTGTATTGATTTGCAGTCCCTCTAAGGGGACAAGTGGACCCAAACCATGCCAGGAAAATGCCCCCCCACAGCATAACAGAGCCACCGGACCCCCTCAGTGTAGGGGTCTTTCCTTTAATTTGTCACCCGTCTGTCGTAAATAATGTGAAATCAAGCCATTATGCAGGTTAAACTTAAGACTAAAGAAGACAAGAGGAAGGAGGTATAACAGCATATACCTGAATGAAATGATGAAACCAACAGACATAAAATACAAATATTCTTTCAAAACCCAGAGGTTGAATGCAAGTAACTTTTTTTTATTTTATTTTTTACAAATCATTTTTAAAAAATAAAACCAACTGAAAACGCAGTATTTTGCCTCTGTGAGAGATTTGATCTAAATTTCTCTGAACATTCAAAAATATCCTGTTTGCAACTCACAGAGATGCCCTAGAACTCCAAATTCAGAAGAGCTGCTGATGTTCACGTTGACCCTTCGGGGAGAGGCAGGCCCCATCACACATTAAGGTCTTATGTGGGAAATGGTCTGAAAATACTTCTTGGCCTGACAGACTCACGGTGTGCAGGGGACTAGTTTAACCTAATTGGTCATTTGCAGCAGATCAAAAAAGACGGTTTGCTGCCCCCATAGGCTGTCTGGCTAATAACAACGAGTGACTGTTTTAATGAGCCTGGGAGGGGGGTTCTGAGGAGTGGAGAGAGAGCTGTTCCTCTCTGTTGAGATGCGTCATCGTTTGCTTGCGCCGACGGCCCATCTTTGAATGGCGCGTTACGTGCAACGAACTCAGACCTAGCCATTAAGAAAAGTCCAGACAGCCACAATACAGGCTAGCCTCCCCTACCAACAGAAACAGATCTCTTGTCTGATCGGACTGTTCATGACCCTCCCGCAAATCTCACAAAAATCAACGCGCCTGAGGAGGCGACGGCCCACGAAGTTCAATTTTCCCGCTCTTAGAAAGGACAGTCAACAGTCGCAAGTAGTTTGTTTTTGTTTGCCACTGCAAGCCACTGCAAGCCACTGCAAATTAAACGTACCATCATAATGCGGGGGAATGGAACATACTCTGCGCCTGGGGAACAAATAACCAATGGACTTGCTTTCCGTTCATTTCATAGTCACTTTACAAATGTACACGCTGCTGCTAATTAATTAAATCGCAGGAAACATTAGAGAGCTTGTAGGAGTAATCAATAGAGCAGTACAGCGTGCTGCTCTGTCGCCCCAGTGATAATGGCGCCATGCCGCTAGGCCCCAGGAATCGCATACCGTTTACTTAGGCTATATCGTGCAACTTTAGCTATGGTCCCTGCGCCACAAAATTGCTTTTTGCATCAACAAAAATACAGTGAAATTAGTGTTTACTAATGTCATCGTGCGTCGTTTTTAAAAGTTAACCATGCAACGTCTGTGTCGGAGTGTACGGTCTAGTACACAGAAATTCTGTGGCGAACACAAAGGTGTCAGGACAAGACAAACAGAACGATGATAAACGGAACCTGGAATCATTTTATCAGCGGATGCTTCGACGGGCAATTTAGACGCATCTGAGTGAGTGAGGTTGAGATAATGGCGTGCGGCTAACAGAAGAGCCCTTTCCAAAGACGAGGCCGGAGTGATACAGAACCCATTCATAAACGCCGCGCGCCTTTCCTGTCGTAAGTGCTTCCTTGTGAATTTCTGAAGAAGTCTTCCTTCATCTCATATTTCAATCGCTTGGCAGACCAACGCACCTCCAACGCACCTCCTCCGAAGGGCTTTGATTTACGCGAGTCACTTTCTAAAGCTTCCAAAAATAATTTTGAATAATTGTAACTTTTTCCTTTGCATCTCAAAAAGCCTGTAGAGCACTGGTATGACTTGGTATCATGGTAAGATACAAACTCAGTCATGGACTGACACCCAAAATTACATTTTGCATTCCAGATTGTAGTCTTATGATTTGCTAAAAGCCACTTCTTGCACAGGGAGGGTGATGCTGTAATTTCCTTTCACAGCATTCAACAGCAAAGGACACAGACCGGCCCACAGGTTTGGGAATAAGAGATGATTCATTCCATGAAGTGGAATTCTGGGAGAAAAGATAGGGGAGGATTTCCCAGGTTTGGCTGAGAAGGGCGGCGGGGGAGAAAAACTAAATTGATAATTCCCCCAAAGCATTCCATATCACGTAAGGCAAAGAAAAGAACAATGAAATATCTGCCAGATTTACTTGCTTCTCGGAGCAGCCAGGACAATAAAATGAAATTACACGCCAGTCTTGCGAAGCAGGGAAGGGTGGCAATTAAAACGACAAGCCGTCATTTCCCCTCGTACTTCTTCTTTACAACCTGGCTGATCTAATGGGCGCCTCCTCTTCCGTGACCCCCCGCGACCCTCCCCGGAGGCGCCTCCCTATTGGCCTCCTACGCTCTGGTGACCATGGTAACGCAAAGGCACCGCGCCCTCTTCAACGCTGTATTGTCGCGATGCATGTTGGGCTTATTTGGCACCTCTGTCTCTGGCATGAATGTTTCATTGAACGCGAGCCGCGCCAAGACACGCAGGCCGTCGTGTTCGTACTGATTCATTTCACTCACAGCAGAGCGGCTCCTCTAAAACCATGGCCCTGAGGTCAGGTTGGCAGGGAAATCGATCAGGTCTTTGTCTGTTTGTGTGTATGTGTGTGTGGCTGTGTGTGTGTTTGTGTGGCTGTGTGTGTTGTGTGTGTGTGTGTGTGTGTGTGTGTGTGTGTGTGTGTGTGGGGGGGGCGGGGGGGGGTCCTCCTGGCAGTAGCTCGCTTGACCAGAGGCAGAGGATAAAGGGTTGGGTGACTAATTTAGGGCCAGCCCCCCTCCCTTCAGGTCAATCTCCTCTCGTTTTTCAGAAGCACAGGCACAAAAGCTGGAGCACCTGGGACAAAAGGGTTATATCTGAAGAGCTCTCAAAGCACAAACCCAAACAGTGATGAAATAAGACACCCTTTTGGCATTGCATGCTTTTTATATCGAGCCATTTTCCTCTGCAGTACTGTGTAGCTCGCTCGTGTAAACCGCTGCCAAGCTTGTAGCCCTCTGAAATGTACCAGTTATTCTGGCAGTAGGCTAATTACAGGACAGACTCTAATGGCTTTGAACACATCCGGACTGTGAGTGGCTCTGAACCTGCTCCTTACCAGCAGGTGCTACATCTGCAAAATGCAATTTGAGACACAAAAAGGCAATTAAATTTGTTCGCTGTCTGGAAGAGCTAAGCTTTATCATCAACCATTAAATATTTTGCCTTTCAGTGGCAAAAACCTGAAGGAATCGGCACCTTTCTGAAATGGCATGAAGAACTTAAGAGATTCTCTCCCTAGAAGCACTACAACTGCATTCCTAAGTTCTCTAAAAGAACATTAACTGAGGAGTGCAAAATGTTCTGTTATTTGAAGAAGGACGGCACACACTAACCTATAAATACATATACAAGAAATCCAGCTCTAGAAAAAAAATTAAGAGACCGCTCCATACTTTTTGAAGAAGAATCGGGGTTACTCCACCAAATATTGATTGAATCCTTCCTAAGCAAAGACATTGTAATTTTTGGTATTTATTTATTTATTTATTTATTTATTTATTTATTTATGGGTATAAACGTGTTTACTTTGCGTTATTCAATGTATAACAACTCTGTGTATTTTTAGCATTTTGACCATTTTCTGCAAATAAATGTTCTGAATGACAATATTTTTGTTTTAAATTAAAATGTGGTCAGTTCATGAAAGAATATCAAGTTACATTTTACACAAACACATACCCATAAACTGTGAAACTGAAAATTTGACGTGGTCTGATAATTTTTTTTCCAGAACTGTATGTTGATATAACTATTCAACCAGTTATCATTTCTGCTTACAGTACAGCAATGTTACACTCGCTTGTTTCGTGAAGTGTGTGTATGAAAAATTAATTTTACTGTACTCTGAGCCTCAGTAAATTCCCCCAAATCAAACACCATAACGAAGAGTACAGAAAAGAAAAACACTAGGGAGTAAATTGGGACTAGAACACCCACGGAATAAAACAATGCGCAAAATTACAACAGAACCGCAAACAGATGAAATTGACTCCGATGGAATAACAAATTCCAGGAGACACCAATCAAGCACGGCAGAAAAGTGCACAAAAACGGTGCAAGCAACAAAGTCAAGAAAGCAAAGACAAAGCGAGCGCTGCAGAAAACATCAAGTAATGCATGTATCAAATTAAAAAATGCACTCCTGGACCAAAAGCTAATCGAACACAGTTCAAATCCTGGACGAGCCCCCAATAAGTTACGTCCCAAAATTTGCCTGTGTTAATAATAACCTAGGAACAACAGTGGACAATAACACATAACGAAAACCATCAAGCATAAAAGGAGCCAACATTAAATTACAATGACAAAATTAAGTTTATTACAAAAAACTAAGAAAACGCACACAATACATTGCCAAAGGTAGGTTGACAGGATGGACAGAACAGAACACACAGGCTAGAGCTAAACTACTGCTAATCTGAAACCACAGATCTACCCTCTCTACCGAGGCAACAGAAAAGGAGTGAGTCTTCCGGAAAACTGCTTCCCTACTCTGACCTAAAACTAGCTAAAAAGATGTTTAAAGGTTTAAAGTTTAAGCTTTAAAGGTTATTATTAATGCGGGTGAATTTTGGGACATAACAAGAAGAAACAATAACACAGATTACGCACTACTGCTTATAAAAAGTCCTCCAAGAAAAATGACCTGAAATGAACTTATCAATTGCATTTGTGAGCACATACTTTTCCTCTAAACTGATATGCAAGTCTTTTTGCTGTTCCTTTATTTACATCTGGTGAAAGTCAATACCATAATGTGGATCAATATCCAGTGCTGATTCCTGTTTAGTTCAGCCTGCTCTGTGAACTCACATTCAGTTGAGTATGAAATTAAGGAGGAATTTTAGCCCAACTCGCGCTTTCTCTACAACACATCAGCGGGAACCAAACGGGAAGCCACATCTGCCGGAATGGACAGTGGGCATGAGCATCTCCCCCTTCTGGTCCAACCAATCAGTGACCTGCATTACCATGCACCTGGAGCACCTGTCCCAACAAATTACACTGATATCTGCTAGGCCTCCTGGACATCGTGGTGGCCATAATTATTCAGGCCTGCTAAATTTTCAGATTAGGATGTACGTTTCATTTGCTTTGCTAATTACTTATGTAAATTTATTCCGCCTGGCTACCGCTCTCATCATCACCAATCGCCAAAGCCACCCGACATCTGCACCTCGAGGCCCGAACGCTGGAGGAGTGGTGTGGATTCTGCTCATGGGTGTGGGGAGATGGAGAAAGGAAACACAAGTGTCTCAATGGTTCTTAAGACACGCTTCTTTCAGTTGGCGCCAACTACTGTCAAAGACTGAGAAAATTTACGTCGTCCCTCAGTCCTTTGAGACCTAAACTGCTCAAAAAGAAACAAACAAAACACAAACCTGGCAAATTACCGCAATAAAACAGGTGCCCTAAGTTTGTGAGGCTCGGATTTGGCCTCTGTAGAGGGAGTACACCGCTCACACTGCCACGACTGACTGGGCTTTGAATGAATCGAGAGAGGGGAAGAGACAAGTTAAATATTGGCCATTTAGGCCCATCTGCCAGGTCTTATCACCGGGCAGATCTTTACTGAGAGGGGCCCGTCTCATAAATCAGAATTTCTGACCTTTAGACAGCATTAATGCCCCTGTGCTGGGAGACGGCAAAGGGGAAACCCTGTGCGTTCGATGCACGGGACCAGGAGACAGACAAAGCGCCTTTGGAAGTGCCTGCTATAGGCTCTTACAAAGACACAGCCAATGCCATGAATTACCCATGAGCCTCTACTTTAATGGACAGGAAGGGAACCTTAATCAGGCTGAAGGCCCAGCTATTTGGGAATGTTCTTCTTACGTTTTCTCACGCGTTTTATCAATCGAACGGAGCACAGGGCTCCTGCTCTCTCTCCAGGACACCTTCATCCACCCCCACCCCGATAGGGCGAAGAGCCGGATTACGCCCACACGCCGCTTAATGGACAGCGTGCCGCTATAAATGATCATCGCCAGCTCCATCGCGGTCCACATTAAGCATTAACATTCACACCATCTGTGCAGAATGGGTCCAGTAATTATAACCAGAGATGCAGGGCTGTTTGGAGCTATAATCAAAAAATGTGCTTCTGACATTCATGCCTTTCAGAGGACCCAGTACTTATCATACTGAGAAATAGATCAGAGATTTACAGCATTTAGGTCAGCAATGTGTGTGTGTATTATTAGTGTGCGTAATGAGTGTGTATAATGAGCATGTACGGAACGGACGAGTACAGGAATGTGTGTTATTATGAGACACACGTCCAGTGAGCTGAAGAGAATTCTTTGCTGAAATCGGCCCTGTTCAGGAGAGGGACGCAGTCCCGCCGGACGGCACTGTTGCGTTTGCCGTTTCCTACGGCCTGGCTCGTAGATGGCCCACAGATGAATCACAGTCTGCCATCTCACTTGAGGAACCCAAATTACACGTATCAAAAAGGGCGCTTTATGGCCAGGGAGACACCGCCACGCAAACAGCATAAAGTGTGACTTTGACATTTCCTTTCCAGCGCTGTACCCCCAGCGGGAAGCAGAGGACACCCCTCCGCTAGTTAAAGAAAGGTCTATCAAACCGACCCTATCACATGCATGACTGAACCAAATTTAAATGAAACCTTAACATAACACAAACTAATTCTGTTCCTTTAATAATTAAATGTGTGGGTGCAAAACTAATATAATTAATATATATTGTTACAGACTGGGGGAAACAGAAATGACTCAGAGGAAGGTGGAAGACAGATTTAAAAAAAGCCATCATAATTAATGACAACAAAAGCAGCACTAACCCTTCATTAGAAAGACAGAACAGAACATCATGTTTCAACCACAGATAAAATATTACATCATGGAGCAGAAAGAATGATTGGCTAAACAAGGTAAAGGCATAGCCAATCACAGCAAATTCTTACTTAACATGTGAAGAACACCATGGACCCAAACCTATAGAAAAAGACTCTTGGGTCAAATGAGACAGCATTGTAAAATGCACCTTTGGCTTTCCTCTGATTAATGAAAAACTTAACACTAGCATGCAGATTTAAATACCTGTTGGCTTAACCAGAAACATAAATTATGAGAAAAATGTAACTAGATACAACCTAAATCCTCAATGGTAATTACAAAGCAAACTATGGGTAGAAAAAAAACATTTAAAGTGACTCTTCTTCTCTTCGGAAGTCTACACTGCACAGCTGAGTCAAAGACATTTGAATGGTACATGCTTTTATATTATTCATTTTTTTGTATTTGCTATACAGTATGATAGTGCTGTGAATACACACTTTTTCTAAACCACTTGCCAGTATTATAGGACTCCTGTCTACATGATAACCAGTTTAACATTTCTTTACTCTAATTAAATTAAGATGGCTCGTCTATGTCGGGGGAAATGTTTGATTTTCTCACTGCAAATCGAACACCATCAACTGACACTGTGCACCTGGGGGAAGAGAGCAAAAAGACAAGAGCTGATTATGAGAACATAAGTCAGGCCGCCAGTCCTGCAAGGCTCTCTGGGAGAAATATTGTCGACGACCCGCTCTTGAAAAGCTAATCGCAGAAAGCGGGCTGCGAAACCTCCAACTATAAATAACCGGCGATAGCTGCAGCGTTGTCCCCGCAGCATCACTTAAAAAGGGAAAGAGAGGGCCCATTCCATTCTCCGGAGATGATGCAGAAATGAGAGATAGCGGAACGCTACCGAGCCGCCTATCGCTCTGTGGCGCGAGATTGAGCCGGCCTGTTATCGCCCCCGTGCCGGGCTTTTGCTTAGCGGTGCGCTATATTCACGTGCCCCCGCGTCATCCCTGCGTGAAGGTCCGAGGGACGGCGCGGGGGCACGTGACTTGGCTGAAGGATCCCGTCTCAAGCGTCCAAAGTTTGTGCTGATGAAAGAAGCCACCACCTGCTCAGCAACACAAAAAAATGCCACAAGCTTCCTTTGAAACTGCTGACAGTGACGTATAGGGGGGTGGCAATACTCTCCGACTTCTTCAACCTTTGAGCACCTAAGCACTTAGTTAATGCCTGTTGAACAAGAGAGCACGTCCCTATCTATCGGTTTATCTCCCTGACTTTTCACCCGAGTGCAAAAGTCTAGGTTTATACAATTCATTGCATCAGATAAGATAGAGGTTGGCTCTCTAGGCTTAAATCTCACACAAGACTGTTCGCTAAAAACATAGCAGAGGTTTTCATTACAATGATTGTATGACACACAGAAGTGCTGATAATTAAACCCTGAAACACTAGTATAATCATAGAATAATAATATCTGTGTGGGGGGGTTATTTGTAAATCAGTAGTGCTACTGTTGTAGGAAAGTTACATAGCTGGAGGACCATGCAAAATTGGCATATACACTCCAATAAATACATCTGACAGTACTGAGCTAAACATTTTCCCTAAGTTTCTTCTAGAATCATAGTGGCTGTAAGCTCTCGCTAAACTATCGCTCCTTGTGTAAATATATTAGATTTATCCCCCTAGGAGATAAAGGAGGAAGTTTTAAGAGCTCTGTCCTGATAGAGCCTTTCATCTCAGTTTATTCTCTGTTTACAAAGCTCTCTGAGTGAATTTCCTCCAAGAGTGATTATTTTGACTGTGCTGCGGCACGGTGAGTCTAAATAAAATAGCAAAAGACTCGTTAAAGTAAAGCAAGCAAACGGACTGGCCAATTTATCTTCGTCTTCCCTGTGGGAAATTTGATCAAAGCAAACGAGGTGCCCTCAGGCGAAGCTGAAGGTTTGTGAAGAGTGAATCTCCAGGATCAATAAGGACCACGGGGACACAGGCAGCTGATACACTCATCCCAGTCCCTACTGTCCGCCAGACTGGTGGGAGTCACGTAGCAGAATCATTCTTTAAAGAATGACTTCGCTTAAATTTTACATCTACAATTCGTACACGCGGAGGTGTAATTCAGAAGCAACCATCAAGTCATTTGTGAAATAATACAGGACCTGAAGCCTGAATTTGTTTTTATGTGATGTGACCCAAGGTAATTCAGGGAGAATAACTCAAGTTAAGTGCCAGGGTGATAGAACAGTCTAGTTCTGCCCCCGATGGGGTCTGATGGACTGATAAACGACCACACCTACCGTTGCCTGAATTGATGGAAAGGTCAAAGCCAACCCTCCAAATCAGGTAATCCAAATTCAGGCCTTTGCGGTTCTTCCCAGAACTCCATGGCGCCAGACTCAGGGAGATTTGAGACGGCGGCTTATTGTGCTCTGGGGAGCCCTTCGGCAAAGACTCGAGAAGCAATGACATAAAGCACCATGTTTCAGCTGCTTGCTATATCCTTATTGCTTTAACTGAAAGCAGGCTGGCAAATACTCATTGTACAGTGAAGACAATCTATAAGACAGACTCAACCAGTGAACAACAGGGTGGTTCGATGGTTGTCCCTTCTATGGCCCAGTATGAAATTAGTCAGACTCATTGCGCCCCGAAGATGAGTCACGCAGACAGCTGACACACAGAGGAGGAAACCCGGGCCGTCAGGCAAGAGGACTCACTTCCACTTAGATGAACGGCAAACTTCAGTCATTGATTTGTTTAGGATCAGCAAAGCTTGCACGGTAGAGCAGTAGAACAACTGTCAGTAACGTGTCAAAATACACCTCAACGTTCTCTGGAATCAATTAGCCTCACAGTGACAGTTTTATGAATGGGGTTTGTACAAATACGAGGGGGTGTATCGAAGAATTAAGGCTACAGAACAACCGCGCACGCTCTTGAGTCTCTCAGGAACGCAAATGTCAACGTATCACTGCCACAGCCACTGTATCTGACGAGTAACTTGAGTGGCTTTGACAGCAGTAATTAATTAAGGTCTGTTTGCTTTGTCTATCGCAGCCAGCTGGGTACCGCATGTATTTATTCCTTTCGGGAATAATCTACTGCCGTCTGCTTCTCAGTCTCTCCGAGAGAATATTCCCCTTTCATTTCCATAATGAATGACCTCCCATTCACCGGCCCGGCGCAATGACGACCCATCCACCTCCATTGCTCAAAACTCACAAGGCACTTTGACATATATAAATTCACACCACTGTTAAATAAGCCCTTTACAGTAATGCTCCCTCATATACGCCTGACTATCGCCGAAATGGATATGAAAATATATCCAGTCTGGAACCGCGAGTCGTTCCAGTAATGGACCTTTTTATGACTTGGCAGGAATAAAGAGAGCGTGATTGATTTCCATGGATCGATAGCCATTCTCTCCCTTTATTTCTGCGGATCCTGTTACAGCCCTACCACAATGGTGAAAGTCCATATGCAGGGTTCGCTGAACCTTTACCCCAGGCTGATATAACGGAATACACAAGCATGAGAAAGCCTGCCTAAAATACACCTGAACAGCACCTGCTTTTACACAACTGAGGGGGGCATGCGCTTCAATTAATCCAGGTATGGCTACATAGACAGGTGAATGTAAACCCTGAAGCTTGAGGCTCAAGCCACACATTTATAAAGGAGCGCAGAGCAGAAGGGCTGATTCAGGATCCGTTTTTTGGCTTTTAGCTCATGATGGACGAGGCCAGGATATGAATAGGGGAAACCTGATCCCAGATCAGCACTTCTGCTCCGAGATGCTTTAGGACACACAGCTATACAGAGCTTCTGTAGACGTCATTTGTACTGAACTGTATTGACTTACACAACTCCAGCTGAAGGATGCACTTTATTCAGTCCATTGAGGCTACTTCAATGCAATTATGTCAATGACTGATTCCTTTAAGAGCTTAATTCTTGGGAAAAGAAAACGTATGATCCTTTACTTCCACATGGAAAATGGTTCCGATACCATAGAATTAATTGAATGACAATTCAAAGTATCTTAAAGCTTCACTGAGGGTGACGGCTCATTTCATAAATCACTGATAAACCTGTATTAATGCTTATAAGCGATAGAAAAATAAAACTGGGGCCACGGGATGGTTGCACTGCATGCGACTGTAGTTCAATTAGCCCCATTTCAGCAGCTATCCCAAATAAATCTGACTGCCTACACTACATAGATCTCACCAGCGAAACAAAGCCTGCTTCTGAACATGACGGCATCTCTCCGCTTTCCTGCTAAAGGGCGTGGAAGCACGCCTCTGCCTGATGAGGAATATCAATTAACTACAGACAAGCCGTTGAGAATTTCTGTCAGGAAACCACAATACTCACCATTACAAGAGCCCCATGGTGTGTCCAGGCACATTCCACCACGTTGAAAGTGATAAGTGAAGTTTCAGGAGACGAGAGACATGAAGAAAAAAAATAGAACAGGACACGTCAGATTTCTCAAGGTGTAATCGACAAGTGATGTGCCTTTAGTCCACTTAAATTAGTTACCGTTAATAGTTTTTAACACCACTTGTTTCATGTCAGTTACATGTGCTTGTGAAGGAGCACCATCTATGTTGCTACCAGGCAGCCACTGTGGTGTTAAAAGAGGCATAATGGAATGCAGGCTTTTGAAGCTGATAAGACCAATGAAACACAGTTAGACAGCCCTATTAGTCTATTATCCCAGTGAGAAGAACTTTCAAAACCTTCAGATAGGTAGGGCATACAATGTACTACAGTACATCCAATTAAATTGTGTAAATTTTATATGAACATGACTTGATTTTGCCAAAAGAAAACTGATGCAAAGGAACAAAACAATTGCCAATGTGCAAGAAAATCTTAAAGTGAAATATATCAAAAAACATCAATTGGGATTTTTTTAATTGACTGATTATTATGTATAAATATTATGTATAAATAATTTCAGCCTGTGCTTCAAATACTAATCATTTAGTTCATTCAGCCCCATTGAACTGTTGATTAGGCTAATGTAGCGCATTAGCCCAGGGCGCGTGCCAGCGAGATTAATAATAACGCCTCAGCGGTGGAGCCTGCCCGGTGGGATTGTGTTTACCAAAGAGTGCTAACAGATTTTAAAAATAGATTAAAATTGATAATCGAAAAATTACCAAATTTGTTTTATTAAAAATACAACAACTAACATATTGTGAAAACGGAACGTAAATATAGATAATGAAAGCGCAATCAATAAAGGCAAAAGAACTCAAAAACAAACCCCTCACCCTGCACAACTAAATATATGGAGAAACATGTTAAACTATAGAACCTTGTTAAATGGAGAACCAATTTTAAAATATATTGTTACTTCTGTAAACAACACAATAACAAAGAATGTTATTACAGCAAGCAAAAAGCGAGGGGCGCGCGCCCTAAGCAAGAGAGCGAAGACACTTGTGTGTCTACTGTAGATCACAATTCCAGCGAAGTCGTCTTCCATGAAATCAACATATTTGAAATAAACCAAAGCAATGCTTAGCGGTACAAACATAAACTGTTAAAGAACCACTGACTGGTCTTACATCAATTCGTTATACTAATAATAACAACTATATTTAAATGCAAGTCTATTCAAAATGTGCATTGTTGACCCCCTCGCTATTAGCAGAACACGTCAAGTAGTCGAAAATGTAAATAATTCCTTTATATCGGTAAATTACTCTAACGTGGCAATATGGAGCGCGTAGTAACTGATACGCTCATGTGTTTATTCGTTAAATTTTTTAAAATTGTCTCAAACACTGCAAGCTACAAAATACTGCAGTGGATCGAGTGCCGTATATACCAACTGTAAAAATCACACAGCTGTCACTTTAAGCGTGAAACGCGAGCGTTTTTGGATACCTGTCTCGGGTCCTTCGTTGAAAGCCTCTGGAATATATCAGTGGGGGCAAAACGTGGATTTTACTATCGTCCAGCAAGCAGTGCCGCGAGACTTTCGAGAGCCCACCTCACGGGAAAGAGGTAAAAGAACTTCGCACCTGCAAAACATTCCAGTTTCATTCTGTACGAGCCCCCTCCCGACCCCCCCACCACAACCGAACACTGGAGATATGACTCCGCCTTCCGTGTGCACGATTGGCTACCACTCATGCCAGACGTTTCTCATCTGTAAAGGCACACCCACTAAATGCAAAACGTATTACGCCCCAGAACAGGGAAGATCCTTCCCCATTGGCCACTAAAACCGTCAATTTAAGTCTCTCGGGGACAACACGGTCTCGTATTGGTCAAGATTTCACTATGCGCATATAATATGGTAAATATGCGTTATTTCTGCTTAACATCGTATTTTTTCTTTAACCTTGGCCTGCCCCGTCAAACGCCAGGCGCTTATTTCAGTAGTATAAAAGAACATAGGACAGCATGGACACTTTTGCTAAAAGAAGGCAGCCCACTATAAATAGCGAAATTATTGCACGTAATAATACCAGCGATAATCTGTAGCCTATTTAATGTGTTATTTTTAAATATAAATTTAAAATAAACGAATAACTTTCTCACCCTGCTTTTAGAGGAAATACTCTAACTGTTTATCCTCAACATCATCTGAAATTTGTTACAAAATTGTAACTGGACATCAATAAGGACTAACACTACGGATATTTATATCGTGTTCAATTTATGCAATAATGTGCATTTTAATTAAAAAAAAAAACAGACACACATCATACCGTGTTAATATAAGGTCAATAAGTCTGACATCAAAACAAAAAAACAAAAAAAACAAAAAACTGAGCCTTAGAAGAACTGTATTAGAAAAGTACATAAAACAAATAAAAATATATATAGGACCAGTGAACTGCGCCTGAGAGACACGACCCAATAAAGATGTCTCAAACCAGCATGGACAGAGGTTTTCTAATTAGGGCCCTCTTCAGTGCGTCCGCTGTTCTCTTACTGTTTCAAGACTACACCGTGTAATAATAAACCACCCCAAACATTGAAACTGCTTCTCATTTTAATTTAACCCGAAGGTATGCCAGCACCGTAATGGAGACGAGACGGTGCAAGCTGGCCAAATTAACTGTTTAATTGGGATCACACAAATATGAAAAATGTCATTAACGTCAACATTTCGCCTAGCATGTTGGCGGTGAATTTGTTTAAACATTTTAATTAGGGGATGATTCATTATAATCCTATGCTGCTGATTAAGTGGCAAATTGCAGTTACTTGGCTACAGGTCAGAAGCATTTCTGTTTAATATTCTTTATGCCGGGAAAATGCGACTAGTGTTACACAAACATATTAATGTAGAGCAGCTCCAGCTCCTCCAAGGACCTCGTTTTTAATAGGAAGACACACTTTGTTCTAGTGGACGTTAGTGCAGTGCAGCATAATGATTAGCAAACTGGCCTAACCACTCCAACATTATAGGTCTGAGTCTCAGGTGGAGCACTGCTCTTGTAACGTTGTGCACGGCTAAAACTGAAATACTTAATATCCAGCTGTATAAATCTATTGCATGTAAAGAATGGAAGCCACGTAACAAGCTCTGGATAAATGAGTCTGCTAAAATGTAGGTATTGTATGATAAAAAAGGACCATGTCCTGGTGAAAGAAGGGGAAAAGGTCTATCATATGCAAATATGACCCATTGAAATGAATAGAGATTGAACTTTTATTAATCAGTCAAAATTCAGCATAAAGCACATTCCTGAATAGGCTGAATAACACCAAGAGCCCATTCTTTAGGAGAACTGACAAACCACATGTTCCACCAAGTTTTGCATTAGGGCCATATAACAGTCATATATTATTCTTCACATAAAATATTTGGGAATAAAACATGTTTTTACACTTTACAACAGCACAGACACACTCCACTTGACATATTTCAGAAAATAGATCACGGAGCAACAGACACTGTGGAAACAGTGAACATCTAATTACTTGAGCAAATGGCTCCACGCAAGACAGCAACAATAAAAGATGCACGCCAACATTCTCACCTGTTGCAAAAGCAATAGGGATCACGTCTACTGAGAACAGCATATTGCTTTGCCGCTCACAGACCGCAATTGCAATTGCTCTGACTGATACTGCCATTTCCCGACTGTTGCATACTTCCTTTATACTGGCAGACTAGATAAGCAGCTGAGGAAACGTGCTACCTGTGCAGACCAGCTCAGAATGCATCCCTGATGATGAGTGTTGCTTGCTCTCGCTGTACGTAACTCCTCCTGTCGAGTTTAAAGTCAGTCAGTGGCAGTGTTATCCTTTATTATAGTGATTAATAACCCAATAGAATTCTGACCTCAGTCCTCTTTCTCACAGTATGTATGTCACCGGGGGGTGATTTATTTCTGGGAGGGAAAGCAGAGTGAAAATGAACTACGATGGACATATAAAATTCACCATCGCCATCCCCTTGCTTTATTTAGCATTTGGTGGATGGTTACAATCAAAACATATGCATTTCTTTTCAATCAAACGTCAGTATACGGGGGGGGGGGGTTGTTAAAATTTAATGGTAGGGAAAGTCACCTTGGTCATTACATGCTTTACTGTACGATAGGCTACTATTTTTATTTATATGTTCAAAGCTGAAAATGCAGATACTGGTAGTACTGTTACGATATTCATTTAATGCTCTCCAAACCAACAGCTCAATTAGAATGCAATTATGTACGGACCCCAATATCTCTGAAATAAGCACCTCCTATTTAATTATTTACATCTCCATTACTAGATTACATACGCTGTAGCAATATTATTGGATCAAAGTTTTCATGTTATGAAAAATAAAGATTATATTTATATGCTTTTTGAGTTTTGCATTTAGCAGACGTTCTTATCCAGAGTGACTCACACGGGTTACATTTTTGCAAAGAATACCTATAAACAGCTAAATATTTACAAAAGCAGTTCAAGTATATAATGGCAATGCTCCACATGGGAATCAGAAATCTTCCAGCGGATGATTAAAATCCTTGAAATCATTGAAAGAAACCTGGATTAATACTCTTAACATTGCCATCTGATGCAAAGGGCAAGGGACCAGGTTCACAAACTATACCAAAATAAAATGTTTAAATCATGTTTCAACAGCAGAAACTATACTCAAAGAATGTACATTTTGACCTCACGATCACATTCACACACAGAGAAATGTCACCAACTCCAAGAATGAATAGAAAGTTCTAAATAAAGAAATTAGTGGTCTTCTCTGTCACTGCAGCAAAGTGCACTTGCACTTCTGGGTTTTTCTTTAGGAAATAATGCTCCAAATCTACTCTAGTGTGCGTGTCTGTCACAGAAAGTCTATGCAGACTCTGTTCATTTATGTAGGCATTCTCCCTGGCTCTGCAGTTGTTCCATCAACTGGCCTTGTTGAATTTGCAGGGTCAGGATAGCCTCCTCAGGAGTAACCCCCGTAGCGCCCTGGCTAGGCAGCATTTTGTAGGTTTCCCTAGAAGTCGCTGGCCCTTCCATTATGACTTCGATATTCTGTAAGGTTTGTGCTACGATTCGGAGAACCAGACGCGACCGAAAAGGATTCTAAAAGCGTATCTTAAAAAGATACGCAACAAACGCGGAAGTACCCGCACCAGGGGATAGGTAAACAAAAGTACAAACACAGTTTGTGTGCATGCTTGCAGTCTTACATGCCTCTGATTGTCAGTATGTAAACAATCGTGGCCTTTCCCCTGGCTTTTGGAAAAACAGGTTTGTCGGGCATTCCTCAGAAAATATGAAGTCACTGATGATGTAATCAAAAAAGGCCTTCACCCCCAGTGCTCTAAAAACCGAGGTGAACCCAGCACTGCCCAATAAATAGCACTTAGCTCTGATCCTGTGGTGCATTTGGATACCAAAATATACCCAACATACTGATGCATATGCAGCAGAAACCATGATTCAGGGCTTACTTCACAGCTTACATTTTACATGGGCTCGTAACATACGGAGGATGTGTCATTACATGAACAGACAGTCAAACAATTAATTTGTGTAGAAAACCAATTAAGAGGAAGAAGAAGAATAATAACAAGAAGGCATATGTTTGAAACAAATGAGAAGATTTTGATATGATAAAGGAAAAAAAACAGTTGTTGAGAATCTAATCAAATCAAATCAAATCAATATTTATTTATACAGCGCATTTCACATCTAGTTGTCACAATGCGCTTCACAGAAAAACCCAGCCTAAACCCACCACGAGAGCAAGCCAAAGGCAACAGTGTAAATGTGAAACGAATTGAGAATGCCATAAGACTTTAGTACTATGCACTACCATTTTAATGCAAAATATTTCATGATACCACTGAACTGCTGAAGTCATTGCATGGCGCTTCAGAAGGGCTCAAATGATAAACACGTTGGAGGGAACACTGCATGTAAGAAATAGAGTCGTCCGTCACTGCAGCCCTTTTAATCTGGCTGCTATTTCTGACAGCAAACGCAATGCATCCGGTCACCTGTTTAGCGGTATGACTGAGTTGAAATTTAAGACGGTTCATTTAAAGAGGGCGTTAGAAGATGCCGCGGGATAAGGCAACCCCGGCGGCATCCAGTGGCACGCTCGATCCGCGCATGACTGGAATTCGCTCTGGCACGCGGGGTTCGCTCATATCCTCGTCTCTTAGACGCTGCTCTCGTTCTGGGGGGCCGTGCCCGGAGGCAAAAGACGGCCAGCCGGGTCACATTGCAGCGCATGACATTTTCCCCGAATGACCACTCCGCAATAAGCTGGCGTACATCAACATGACAAGAGGAGCACTTCCAGCGCTTCGGGAAAATAGCAAAGCAGTAAATATAACTCCATAGCTGGCATCTCCATCGGCCAGTTTTACAACTCGTTATATTGGTCTGCTTAATGTAATTGAATGGTAGGGAAAATCACCTTGGTCATTACATGCTGTACTGTACGATAGGCTACTATTTTTATTTATATGTTCAAAGCTGAAAATGCAGAAGTACTGGTATGCCTACAGATATACTGGCATAAAGACACAATAAATGCAATGCACACACAATAAAGGGAACGTAATAAAATAAATACCATAATAAAAAGATTAGTAGTGTAGCGTGAACTACAGCAGGTCACACGGGGCTTTAAAAGCTTTTAAAAGAAGAAACTGACTGAGCACCCAAGTATTCTTGGATAACCATTTTGGAGCTTAGGAGTTCTCACCTGAAAAACCCCACTTCCTATTGTTTTGTCTGGTGACCGGCATACAAAAGAAGAGCCTTGTGGATGTTCTGGAAGATAGGAGCTGATAAGTTCAGAAATGTAACAAGGAGCAATGTCAAGTCTTGCCTTGAAAGTAATAAATAAAATCTTGAAACCAATTCTGTGTACAACAGTTCACCAATACAACGTAGCTAAAAGCAGGGTGACATGACTTCTATGTAGTCTTAGGAGTCTGACAGCTGAATTTTACACCAGTTGAAACTGAGAAATTTCTGGGAATTTTTCACTAAAGGAGGAATAAAGAGAATTATGAGTCCAGCTTTGAAAAATCAAAGGCATGGATCACTTTCTTTGTATCCTTAAATCACAAAAAAATGACCTTATTTAGAGTTGTGCTTTATGCCTTGCTCTAAACGGACAAAACTGCTCAGTCACTGTTCACCTGGGATGCTGCCCAGGCATGGTCTATTTATCTTACAGACGTATGCTGATGATACTGCCATTAATACAAACACGCTTTGTCTGTTTGTGAATTCAATTTAAGGCATAATCAATCCAGAGAAAAGGCCAGAAACCCAAACCCAATCTGATTAGAGAAACAGAAAGAAAAACTAGGATAACATTACAGGCGAGGTTCCAAGCAAATGTGGCTCGTTTCGTAAAAACTTAATTAACTCAATGTTTTCTCTTGCAAACACGGTGAAACACATAATCGTTTAAACAAAATGATTAGTGTCTGTGCTAACATTATTACATTCCTGTAGCCTATGACATATAATAGTAAAAGCAGCTATACTCATACATAGCCAATGTTTTTGAAAAATGACATCCTTAAACATTAACATTGAGCCTAATATTTTCAATCAATTCATTTAACAGATGGAATGTTCTAATAAAATAAATTAGCATCAACTATACGGGCAATATTTCTGTTAACACCCTTGCTGTTACAGATAATGTGTGCATGTCAAAATCAGCGACACTACATCTCAGCCATGGTTTCAGTAAGGGACAGGATTTTATTCCATTCTTTTCCTGTGGCGATACTGCCACCTTGTGGTGAGTTTTTTTGCACACAAATTATGCACGTTTTTGCTGAGCATATGATTGCTTAACTAGTCAGCAGTCCAGATCCGGTCAAATACGTATTTTATAGATTTTCATTATTTTCAAGTAGGCTACTCTTTGAAAAAAGTTTTGTTGCGTTCTAAATGTATCATTTTAAAACAGAAATGTTTCTGGAAATACATTCAGAAATATTTGAATGTATTTACAAATACTTGCAAGTACCTTAGAAGTATTTGCATTTGTGAATTGTTTTGTTCACTGCTAAGGTTGTTATCCTGTTGGTTTTATAAAATCGTACACACGACAACATAAAAGCAAAAATAAGTTGTAGAAAGTATAAGAGCAGTTCACTCGATAGAGTCAGAATTAGCCTACAGTATAATAGTTTGTAATTTAAAATTCAGCAAGAGATAAAAATACAGGAGGTTCTTTTAACCTTTGTTTCCAGAAGATTTTTTTTGGAGAAATATGTAAACCAAAAAAAAACACTGGAAAAACACCCTAGATGCTGAAAATCACTCACAGCAGAAGTGCCAAGAAGCTGCTGAATTGTATGGGTTTATAATTATCAGTTTGTTTCTTATGTAGCCTACTCTTAGGCTGATTAAAGTTCGCTTTTGATTGGTCATGTGATCTTGCATGCTGACAGCGAGCAAAAGGCATCGTTCTGCTCAAGGTTTACTGCTCACTATATATCCACAGTAAAAGCTGGTCACCATCTATCCCTCAATGCCAGTGTTTATACTCTGTATTCTTTAGACTGTCTCGATTTTCTGTGATGTAATATTTATTTTCCCCTCCAGCTGAAAATCAGGTGACATCTCCATAGTGCAATACAGACTAGGAAAATGTTATGTGATGGTTGCACAGTAAATTATATTGAGTATGATCTTCTGTCCCATCCATATCATAAAGAATACTGACATAGCATTGCAATTTTGGTACGGCAAGGCACTGTCAGTGGATGGTAACACAGCTCACCATATGACAGTCTACGTTTATAAATGTGTATGTAGTTTTTTTAAGCTGTCCAAACCTTTTTACCGTAAATTCCCATTTCAGTAATTGATCATGTGTGATTAAATAACATGTTAGATGTGGTTATGTGCAGTAGTTTTCTTGGAATGGGTCTTGTGAGCAGATGGCTTCAGGTTCAGGTCTGTTTTGTAAGTAAATTATCCATTTTAACAGGTGTGTAGTATATACAAGTAAAGTACTTCTATTCGCTGACTGTTGCTCATTACTACGATCAAATAACAAAATGAGTTAACAGAATGATCTGGAATCAGATGTTGTGAATACCGAATTAACTTGTTTTCCTGCGGCATGGACACGGAAGTTAACAGGCCTTCAATCGGCAGCCACGGCTGTGTTTACAATGAGCCGTGTGCAACACCACCTTTCTCCAGTAGAGGTCCTCAAGAGGAAAGAAGAAATATTTTTAGAAAGCAGCCATTTAACATCGGGCCGCGTTTCACATAGGCCTAAAATAAATTTCAGGAAAGGTTTTTATCCACATCGATTGCTCCATCTCAGATGAGCATATACCGCGTTCACAGGTGAATTTACATCAATCGGCATTCAGGCGTACACGCAACACGTACGTGCATATGCACATGCACACTGACTTATTTAAAAGTCCATAGTTCTTTAGCTCAAATAAGGTGCAGGCGGTAATGTCTGTTTGCTCAAGTTATCTGTGTGGGATGCTGAATTACTTTCTCTGGATTGAGGTGGCTCTTCCAGCTTCGTGTTTGCTTGGGATGCTGAATGATTGTGCTGGTGGGGGAGGGGACGTGGAGGTTGAATTTCCATCAGCGTTTCATATATGAAAGTTGAATGTTTGCTATGCCATTCTTGCATGTTTTAAGGTAAATCTTTTACATTTCTCCAAATCAAAATGCAATTTCTTTACTCACTTATCACTGCATTAGATACAATTACAAACAAAGGCAGTCTGATACAGCATTTATTTTCTTACAAGTATGGCAATTAAAAATACAAAATCTATGCTAGTTGTGACATTTTCATTTCAAATATTTGTGGCTATGACTACATGTTCCATTGACCCTAGCATTATGCTATAGCTTACAACCATGGCCAACAACAAAAGAATTTGCTGGTTTTTACTTGTTTAAAATATATATGTAAGCATGGCCACATGTACAATTAAATCTAACATTTATAACTTAACACCATGACTGACAATTAAAAAAACGAAAAAGAAAAGGAAAAAGGCTTGCTAGTTGTGGCATGCACTTTCAAATATTGGTAATTATGGTATACAGTGAGCACCATAATTCATTGGACAGTGACACATTTTTTGTTAGTTTGGTTCTGTACTCTAGCGCTTTGAGTTTGAAAGGATACAATGACAATGAGGTTGAAGTGCAGACTGTCAGCTTTAATTTGTGGGTACTTTCATCCGTTTATAAATTATAGAACCTTTTGTACATAGTCCCCCCCATTTTCAGGCATCAAAATTATTGGACAGTTTAACATAATGTAGAATAAAGTAATCATTTTGAATATTTGGTTGCATATCCTATGCATGCCATGAATTCCTGATGTCTGTGACCCAACAATGTCAACAGACTCTTGATATCTTATTTTCCCTCCTACAAGCGATACTATAACATCTCTGCATTTGAATGGATCTCTATGTAGTAGATATGGATGGATCACTTGAAGGGTTTCTTCTCCTGACAAATTTTCCTATTGAACTCTATGGAAAAATAAGTCAGGAGAAGAAACCCTTCAAGTTATCCATCCATATCTACTGTATTTCTGGCAGCAGAGTGATGATTTAAGGCTTGTGTGATATGTCAGACCCTTGATGACGTAGAGCCATTTAGCCAACCATGTGTTTCCATACTGTTCCAGTGTAATTTACAGCTAAATCTAGTCCCACCCCCCAATTCCCATAGAGATCCATTCAAATGCAGAGACGTTATAGTATTGCTTGTAAGAGTACCAGAAAATAAAATATCAAGAATCTTTTGATGTTGTTGGGTCACAGACATCAGGAAGTCATGGCATGCAAAGGATATGCGACCAAATATTTAAAATGTAAAGGCACAGTCAACTTAGTGTATGTAAACTTCTGACCCACTGGAATTGTGATATAGTGAATTAAAAGTGAAATAATCTGCCTGTAAACAATTGTTGGAAAAATTCTTGTGTCATGCACAAAGTAGATGTCCTAACTGACTTGCCAACACTATAGTTTGCTAACATGAAATCTGTGGAGTGGTTAAAAATGAGTTTTAATGACTTCAACCTAAGTGTATGTAAACTTCCGACTTCAACTGTACATGATACTTACATTAGCCACTTGAAAGCAGAAATCAAGAGGCAATCTGTGAATACTACAAGCCCATAGACCACAAGGTAAGATGGCTATTATAAAATTGTGCAATGTGGGTGAACTACCCCCTTACATGGTTAAACTATCCCTAAATTTAAATCTCTTCAGAAGAAACCCTCAGGCTACACATAACCTGACTGTCAAGCTCTTTTTTCAAGATGTTAGGATTCAAAGCTGTAAAAGCTTCTGTTGAGCGCCCTAATTTGTCTCCTTCATAATTAATAATGCACTGTGTTCCAATCAAAGAACTGAGCACACAGTTGAATCATATCATACATCACTCAAATACTACATTGACTTTTCACATTGTTTTAAAACATCAAACTTTAAACTGTGCAATGCAAAATTAATGCACTGCTGAAGCCCGGATACAGTCATCTGGGATATATAATGCTCATCACAATAAATATATGTAATGCAATTCCTCACTGTATTAATGCTGTTACTAATTCAGATTAAAACAACATCTAGAATAATCTGTTATTATACAATCTGAGATTTTTTATGATTGAATGAATAAGATTGTTAGATTACTATTAATTTCCACACTCTTATGTGCCACACGTTGATATCACGGCAACCTTGAAAACACATTGATATCACAACAACTTTAATTTGCAATGATGTTACACAGTTGGGCTCCCATTATAAAATAAAATCCATTCAAAAACCTTTCCACTGACACATTCCACTGAGATAAATATAGGCTGGCATCAATAAACACTGAAGTCCAATTCAATTTTTTTCCAGATGTAAAATAAATAAATAAATAAAATGTCAAAAATTCAGCAGACTGTAATCTTATTTGGAATGGGTTTAATCAGATTTCCTTCCCAGCAGCAAAACCTGACGCACAATTTCGGAATCATTTACGTGCATGAATGTGACACCTAATAGCGAAAACCACTTCCAGAGATACACACATTCTGACATTTCAGGCCAGATGAGAGGTTTCATGATCCGGGAAGGGGAAATAGGATGATAGAGGGTCCTATCTTACACCCGGCGCTAACCCAAACGCAAGTGTCTTTGCTGGTTTCAGACCGGCGCAGGTGTTATTTTAGCGCCCAGCGCTCACGTTCTTTAACTAGCAAATGAACTTGCGCCCATAGCAAGTGAACTGGGCGGGTTGGTTTTAAGATGAGGTGTGGCCAGGATAATTTTTGGCATGCTGCTATTTTCAGCCAGCAGAAAGCGCTGTCGCAGTTATTTCTATGTTATTTTAACAGTGCAATATAAGTGTGTCTACATAGGCACCTGCACAACGCACGTGCACAACACGCGTACACCCTCACAGGGGCGCACACAAGCATGCATACAAGATATCAAGATTACATTGTGAAATAAGGATTAATAAGGATATTCCCTGTAATCCCGGGGAAATGGGCTTGTTTTAAAGCATTAATTACTACGAGTAAAAACGCGTTGGTCATATTTCCATATGAAGGACATTATAAAACAAGGG
Organism: Synaphobranchus kaupii; assembly: GCA_029718625.1. NCBI lineage: Eukaryota > Metazoa > Chordata > Actinopteri > Anguilliformes > Synaphobranchidae > Synaphobranchus > Synaphobranchus kaupii. The sequence goes on from CM056394.1 coordinate 23,066,037, forward strand.
AAGTATGCGTGAACCTATGGGTTCCCCACCTGACAGCTTCTGTGTATTTAGTGTCATCATTAAGCCAAAATAACACTATTTATGTTATTATGAGAATGCACGTAGTATGAATTTCGGATGAAGTTTGAACTTCGCTAGCTGAATTGTATTGTCTGTGAGCTGACTGCTGTGAGAATATGGAATTGATGTTTGACAATGCTTCATTGTATAATCAAACAAAATTTGTTAAACAAGCAGGCTAATTTGGCGTTTTCTAAGGTGAGATGGAAGCCATATTCTGTTAGCTTATTCTCAGTGGTTGCAGGTGCTTTTTAACAAAATTAAACCAAATATATTTTCTAAAATAACAGCACTGTCGAGAATTACCGGGAACCCGTGCCGGTGTTAAACCCTAATGTTAAAGATTGTTATTGTGTATATCAAAACGCATCATAATGGTTTGTCCGAATAATATTGATCATACTATTGATCCATATAGCCTATTCCTTGCTTGCATGCTTTAACTACACAAGCACAAGCATGTCTGTTTCGCCATCATATAAGCAATCCGCCAAGGTGGAAAAGCAAGATTTTAAAGGAAATGGGATATGACATTTTGATTGGTTTATGTTATGCCCAAGACACACCTATAATTAATGAAGAGACTAAGTTCAGCCCATTTGCACCTTGCGCTGTACTTAACGCTCAAATAACACACTGTCTAACTAGCAAAAGTGGACTTGGACACACCCTAAATGCACTTGCGCCATGCATTTTAGACTAAGCGCTAAGATTGTCAAGATAGAGCCCAGAGACCCTTATCCAGGACAACTTATGTCCAAGCTTTAATCTTGATCAAATCTTCAAAATGGGTAGTTCCCAACAAAAAACATAATATTGGGATTAGTTTAATCCACTGGAGGGGTGGATTTAGAGTGGATTACCAGAGCACTTTTTAATTAAAAATGTTTCAATATAAATAAGATGGTAAAGTTTGTAAATTGAAATAATACTTCATTTTTAGCCTCTATGGTTGATACATTTTCATTAATTTTTTTGTCACATTTGCAGTGGCCTCTTGCCTACAGTGTATTCAACCAAATTAATTTGTGATCATAAAATTACATATATAAAATATAATTCATCATTATATCCTTGATAAATGGCTCTAAATTGCTATACTGTCTGTCTTCCTCATGTTGATCATCATATCCAATAGGTGGTAAAAGGTAGGATTAAAGCACTGATATTCAGGATCTGGTAATCTTGAAAAGTCTGAATCTGGATCAGGGTGATCCTATCCTGAATTGCTTTGAAATACCGGGACAAAATTTGGCTGAGTTGTCTGATCCTGGATCACAAAATATGGGATTTCTAAATCGGATCCGATCACATAGGGATTAAACGTTTTGAACTACTGGGCCCAGGAGACACAGAAAGAGAGGCTTGTGGAATCATTGACAGCTTTAGCCTGACCCTATAATCATTTATTTATGAAAATGATTCATATTGGATGATATGATAATTGTTGATATTCTGACTGATAAGGGTCTGAAAGAATGATTCATAGATGGCTTTTTACCTTTTAAGAAAAAAAAAGGTTTGTCTTAGAGGTTCTCGGACTGATCTGCAAGCATTTTGTATTCCAGATCTCTCAGGAAAACACAAAAGTAATTTGATGCCTCTTCAAAATTCAATTTCTATTTGCGACCCAAGATAAAAGTGCAAGTCCACATGTCAAAAAATAAATAAATTACATGGCGATCGTTAGATATTTGCAAATGTCTCTCCCACAGAGTGCTGCGCCCGGGCATCTGTCAAGATTCATTAGACCTACAAATGATCACTTGTAAATGAAACTATTAATTACAAACCGGGTTTCTCATTCTGTCATTTCATTTAATCGGTCTCGCACACACTCCTTAGAGCGGACAAACAAACTGCTTCTTAAATAACCGAGAGCTACAGTAATGGTCTTTGGAGAGACAGACGTGTTCTGGAAAGAAAGAGATGATTCAGGGAGGTCCTAAAGGAACGGAAACATCATTAAGCACTGTGTGCCACTCACCAAGGCACAGACCCCAAACTGTAAATCAGTAAAATAAACTCAAATCAAAGCAAAACAATATGCAACACGTCTCACAGCCAATGAAACATGCCAACCTACAGCTCAAAGGCCTCCAGTTAAACAATGGTTAATCAGCTCAGTGAGCCACAGAGTAATGTCAGGTGAGTGCACACTAAGGTAAGTGTGAGCTATAGTCAGTGAGCCTCAGTGTAATGTCAGGTGAGTGCACACTAAGGTAAGTGTGAGCTATAGTCAGTGAGCCTCAGTGTAATGTCAGGTGAGTGCACACTAAGGTAAGTGTGAGCTTTATAGTCAGTGAGCCTCAGTGTAATGTCAGGTGAGTGCACACTAAGGTAAGTGTGAGCTCTAGTCAGTGAGCCTCAGTGTAATGTCAGGTGAGTGCACACTAAGGTAAGTGTGAGCTCTATAGTCAGTGAGCCTCAGTGTAATGTCAGGTGAGTGCACACTAAGGTAAGTGTGAGCTCTACTCAGTGAGCCTCAGTGTAATGTCAGGTGAGTGCACACTAAGGTAAGTGTGAGCTCTATAGTCAGTGAGCCTCAGTGTAATGTCAGGTGAGTGCACACTAAGGTAAGTGTGAGCTCTAGTCAGTGAGCCTCAGAGTAATGTCAGGTGATTGCACACTAAGTGTGAGCTCTAGTCAGTGAGCCACAGAGTAATGTCAGGTGAGTGCACACTAAGGTAAGTGCGAGCTATAGTCAGTGAGCCTCAGTGTAATGTCAGGTGAGTGCACACTAAGGTAAGTGTGAGCTCTATAGTCAGTGAGCCTCAGTGTAATGTCAGGTGAGTGCACACTAAGGTAAGTGTGAGCTCTAGTCAGTGAGCCTCAGTGTAATGTCAGGTGAGTGCACACTAAAGTAAGTGTGAGCTCTATAGTCAGTGAGCCTCAGTGTAATGTCAGGTGAGTGCACACTAAGGTAAGTGTGAGCTCTAGTCAGTGAGCCTCAGTGTAATGTCAGGTGAGTGCACACTAAGGTAAGTGTGAGCTCTAGTCAGTGAGCCTCAGTGTAATGTCAGGTGAGTGCACACTAAGATAAGTGTGAGCTCTATAGTCAGTGAGCCTCAGTGTAATGTCAGGTGAGTGCACACTAAGGTAAGTGTGAGCTCTAGTCAGTGAGCCACAGAGTAATGTCAGGTGAGTGCACACTAAGGTAAGTGTGAGCTCTAGTCAGTGAGACTCAGTGTAATGTCATGTGAGTGCACACTAAGGTAAGTGTGAGCTCTATAGTCAGTGAGCCTCAGTGTAATGTCAGGTGAGTGCACACTAAGGTAAGTGTGAGCTCTATAGTCAGTGAGCCTCAGTGTAATGTCAGGTGAGTGCACACTAAGGTAAGTGTGAGCTCTATAGTCAGTGAGCCTCAGTGTAATGTCAGGTGAGTGCACACTAAGGTAAGTGTGAGCTCTATAGTCAGTGAGCCTCAGTGTAATGTCAGGTGAGTGCACACTAAGGTAAGTGTGAGCTCTATAGTCAGTGAGCCTCAGTGTAATGTCAGGTGAGTGCACACTAAGGTAAGTGTGAGCTCTATAGTCAGTGAGCCTCAGTGTAATGTCAGGTGAGTGCACACTAAGGTAAGTGTGAGCTATATAGTCAGTGAGCCTCAGTGTAATGTCAGGTGAGTGCACACTAAGGTAAGTGTGAGCTCTAGTCAGTGAGCCTCAGTGTAATGTCAGGTGAGTGCACACTAAGGTAAGTGTGAGCTCTATAGTCAGTGAGCCTCAGTGTAATGTCAGGTGAGTGCACACTAAGGTAAGTGTGAGCTCTAGTCAGTGAGCCTCAGTGTAATGTCAGGTGAGTGCACACTAAGGTAAGTGTGAGCTCTATAGTCAGTGAGCCTCAGTGTAATGTCAGGTGAGTGCACACTAAGGTAAGTGTGAGCTCTAGTCAGTGAGCCACAGAGTAATGTCAGGTGAGTGCACACTAAGGTAAGTGTGAGCTCTATAGTCAGTGAGCCTCAGTGTAATGTCAGGTGAGTGCACACTAAGGTAAGTGTGAGCTCTATAGTCAGTGAGCCTCAGTGTAATGTCAGGTGAGTGCACACTAAGGTAAGTGTGAGCTCTATAGTCAGTGAGCCTCAGTGTAATGTCAGGTGAGTGCACACTAAGATAAGTGTGAGCTCTATAGTCAGTGAGCCTCAGTGTAATGTCAGGTGAGTGCACACTAAGGTAAGTGTGAGCTCTAGTCAGTGAGCCTCAGTGTAATGTCAGGTGAGTGCACACTAAGGTAAGTGTGAGCTCTATAGTCAGTGAGCCTCAGTGTAATGTCAGGTGAGTGCACACTAAGGTAAGTGTGAGCTCTATAGTCAGTGAGCCTCAGTGTAATGTCAGGTGAGTGCACACTAAGGTAAGTGTGAGCTCTATAGTCAGTGAGCCTCAGTGTAATGTCAGGTGAGTGCACACTAAGGTAAGTGTGAGCTCTAGTCAGTGAGCCTCAGTGTAATGTCAAGTGAGTGCACACTAAGGTAAGTGAGAAGTGCTCTCTGTCTAAATTCACTGTTTGGAAGGTCTGGTTATGAACCAGATACTGTAAACCAATTTCAGTGCAGAAGACATTGAACACCATGCATCAGTCTATTAATAATCGAATTTGCCTTAATCCATGAAGTGAAGACTGGGCCATATAATCCAGGCATAATCAGACATTCTCAAAAGATCTTCAAAGCAAATAAATGATGCCTGTAACATAGTGGAAAAAGTAGGTTTGTGTTCACAGAAGAAAACGTGACGTTTCAAATGACTGAGACCTTGATGAATTTAACATGGAAGCGGTCTCAGAATTAGACGCTTACATACTTACAGTACATGCATAACATAATGTATGTGCATTAGACATGTGCATGGTTCATCCAGACTTTGTCCCCTTGAGAAGACATTAAATAATGACTCATGCTCGAGGGGTGAAATATCTGTGTATAAAAGGCATTCTATGCACTGCTCTGAAGATAAGTTGGCTTTAGGAAGACCTTTTTCAGATGTTCGTCTTTCATAGATGAGAGGCATGGGCTCACGATATATACCGATATATACTGACTGCAGAGGCAGTGCAGATGGCTCGTCCTGTAAAGACTGTTCTAATGCATGGATGGGCCCCGCAGTCAAGTTCTGAGTCCGGACCGTGCCAGTACAGACTGTGGCCAGCAGCCAAGCAGAGCGACGCACGACTGACTGTAGCATCGCCCAGGGATGGGAGGGTTTTGGTCAGATGGAATTGCAGCATCTAATCGTGCACTAGTGACCCCCACTGGTCGATTAGACACATTACGTGTCTTCCAATGACACATGGGCCGTGTCCGAATCAGCACTCTTCCACACTGTTGAGTAGCCTTGGTGAGTAGATAGGACGAGAAAGTCGTAGAGTACGCAAATTATTTTCAAATTGCAATATACTTCAAACACCCGGATGACACACTTACTTCCGGGGTTTCGCTGAGTACATTCGGGAGCACACTTTTCAAGAAGTACACGAACATTTTGGTCACATGAATATGACGTTTTTAAAAAATGAGGCGCAGCTTCGCTGACGTTTTCCTTCAACTACAACAAAAACAACACGTGATATGGCAGCGCAAGAGTGGGGCGCAGGGTTGCCAGATCTTGTAAGACTTTCCAGCCAAATGGAGACTCAAAACTAGCCCAATTTATAGGCTATTTTAACCGAAACCAATGTATTTTAAATAGAAATCATCATGTTTTTACTTTTTAAAATAAGTGCGTGCTTTGCGACTTTTCATTTTTACCCGTGACTGCACTTTGAAAGTATCCCAATTTAGCTGTAAAACCGCGGACATGGCAACACTGGTGGGACGTCTTATGACCTGCTTACGACACTTCCACAGTACGGTTTGGAAATAGTATAGCGGATATTTTTTGCGTCCTGCTAAACAGTGCACATTAAACAGCACACTTCTGCCAGTGCACTCTTCGCAGGAGACAGGGCGCAGTAGATAGAGCTCTGATTCGGACACAGCCATGGTTGTGTGTGTGAGCCTGACTTACAGATAGGAAGCGGCTGATGACATCACATGCTTCGGAGAGCACATGCTTGCCTGCGCTTATCTGGGTTGATCACAGAGGTTGAAAGTTGCAACTGATGATGAATACAAACCAGGACAAAAATGTGGGAAAAGCATATAATACATTTCTTTAGTAGCAGTTTATTTTTTATTATCCTATTTCTGAAATCCCCTCTATGTCTCCATGGCAATACGGTCGATATCATTGTCTGTTTGTTTTCTCACTGATCCATAAATATGCAAAACAGTAACACTACAGACCTGGAGAAAATATTCCAGACCGTCTTCATCTTCACTAAACATTGACAGTGTTTACACAACCCACACTGTTCATATGTCCATGGACATTAGCAGCCCTTTTGTTATATCAGTCCCTTTCACACTGAAACAATTGAAAATATCCAATATGTGGGTAATTTATAATGTCCTCACTAATATTTACTTTCCATATGGTTGTATGTTTGAGGTCAAGCTGATGGCATGATAAAAAAAATAAAAAAAATTAGATGATATGAATAATTAACAAATATACCCATATGGTTATAATTATGGAGCAACACATTCTGGAGAATATTAATTTGGCAGCATTTTCATCTGGTATTCTATATAAAGACATGACTCACCCCCCCTTTCACAGATGGAATCTTCCCTCTAGACAGACTTTACACCCTCGTTTCATACCGAACAGCTCTTAAAAATGCCCCTCAAGAGCAGGGGAAACATTTTCATGCAAATCGCAGGCTCGTGCTTTGAGTCAAGTCATTTTCAACCATTTTACATTTAATATTAATAACACCTGCTGTTTTCTCAATGAATAGCTACACATTTGCATTTAATATTTTAGTTTATTATGCTTATGACAGTGCCTGCAGCAGACTCTTGAACCTGCAAATGAAAACCAACATTTCCCTGAATAAACATATTTCAAACAGCAAAGTTAAAAATTTGCAGACAATTGAATACTATGTTACACACTTTTATTACGGTCTTCTAATTAAGTGGTGGCTACTAACGACACATTTGCATTGTGCTTTTTTAATTATTCAATCTAAATGTGTAGTTAATACGTAACATACATTGTAACACGTTACAAAACTGCAATGGTAAACCTACCTTTGGTAGGCTAATTGGCCTTTTAATTGTTTCAATTGTTTCAAAAAGCTGCTGCTTTTTGCATTGGTTATACTCGTACAGCACTATTACTGAAGGGAAATTTGCAATTGTTTACAGTAATTAGCCATTCGATTGAATGAGAACATTTCAAAATGTAAACGCAATGAAGAAAAAAAACAAACAACATTTGCCTACTCTGAAAACGCACTCCGAAAAGCGCAGCTGACGTGAGCTTCCCGTTTTATTAAGTGTTGAAGAAAAAACTGCATTGTGGTCACGTGGAATAGAAACACGGAAGCAGTGTTTTCAACATTTCCATCATTATTTCTAAGAGAGAGTGTGGGTGCTACATCTGTACGGGCAAAACATAATTGTTTGTCAGTGAACCAGGGTCACTATGTTCTTATTATATGACAGGCACTCAGTTGAACTCTAATTTGTTTAGGGGGTATATCTAGTTTACGTGCGTACTGTATCTTCTGTGTGAAAATACATGCATTTCATTCAATCTCAATGGGCTTGCTCACATACAAGGACTGAGTACGCAGCTGAACATACCTTCCAATAAACAAATTCAAAATTCCTTGGCTGAGATCATTCAACAAAATTCATTATAAAAAAAATGACAAACTTGCTATCAATGGTGTTTTTTTAATATTAAGAACGCTAACAGTTTTTAGCCCATAGAAGAACTGTCAGTGTTTAACATTACTGGAAGGCTCATGAATCAAAATTCTATCACATGAAGAGAGAAAGGTAACTATACAACTACACTGGATGTGGTTTAAACTCATGTTAAATACAGAACTAGCAACATGTCAAGAAACATCTTCGACTGTAATGACACACCACTGTCTGTTGGCAGCAACATTTGCCCATTCAGAGGACCAGTCTGAACAAATCCAAATTCATGCTGTCTTCAGTGAATTATTGTCATGTTTCATAAAAATAAGTGCAAAAGTATCCTCTGTAAAACATACTGATTATTTAACTGAGACTTTGAAGGTACCATGAAAACCACTGAAGTCAGGCTCATCCAAATTCATTGTTTTTCCCCCCCAACTGAACACTGTTTGATTAAACAAACTACTGACCATAGTGGCAGTTATAATACATATTTAATTGAACAATTACATTGATAACTAAGGTTCAAAACACCCTGACTATTTTGATTTGAATTGTTGGTAAAGAACACAGATTTTTTTTGAGCCCCAGGCAAGAACACTGCAAACATGTTTCATACATTAGTACCAAATGATGGGACCAAATATAGACTTTGACCCTCTGGAAAATCTATCAGTAGTAAAGTATTAATGGTCAGGCCAAAGTCTGAATATAGATAGATTTCTACACAAGCAAGCCAGGCATTTTAAAAGGAAAAAACATATACATTTAACTTTAAAGCATTATACAACATAATCATTTCAAAATGAAATCACTATGCAGTGACAAAAATACTATGCTGCTTTCACAAGCAGTAATTATTTATTACATATCATATTGCTAGATTTCATTTCAAACATATAAAAACAGTAACTCTGGCAGCAAAAATCTGCCTTCTGGCACACACATAAGAAAAACCACTTATTTTTAGACGCAGTACGTTCTACTAGGACTTAGGTTTTGGTTCAATCGTAGTGCTAAAACTAGTGAAAAGTTAAAATATCGTGCCTTCAATGAGATACTAATTTTATTTTAATTATGCCAGCCCTTAGACTGAATCAGTCCTTGTGATAAAAAAACAAAACAATTACAATCTAATGAGAACATCACTGTAAAGTACTCATCCTTCAGACTCTGCTTCTATTTTCATAAATATTTCATATATATTTTTTGCTTTGAGATTCCAACAGTAATGCCCCATCCTGGACACTATGAAAAAGTTTTACATATCAACTGGTACATAGTCACGTGGGGGAAAATCCAAATGTAAATATGACAAAACATATTAATTACTGCCATCTGTATGAGCAATTTCGTACATATACCGTAAAATATACTGCAAAATTATATGTATTACAACATACAGTATACAATATAGCATATGTGTAAAACTGCATATACAGTATCAAGACAATAATTTATATATTTTACAATATATAGCAGGCACGTGCAGGGTAGGGTGTCTGAGCACCTGCCCCTTTTGCCCCAAGTGCCCGAGGTGCCCCTTTCATTTTTTTTACAAAAAGAATATTTGTATTATTATTGGTGCTGTCATTCATTTTCATTCATTCATTTTAGTAAAATATATTCTGTACAATAACTGGGTGTCGTAAAACATTTTTTCTAGGTTGGCGTGCCCTTTTCTCACTTTGAGCACCTGCCCCTCCAAAGGTCTCTGGACGGCGCTAATGATATATAGCATATTTTATTTAATAGATTTTGGCTTTTTTTAAAAATTACTTTTTGCAAGGGGAGCCTCTTGGCTGTGACTTCTAGCTGCTAAACAGTATATCAATACATTGATTACATCAAATGATAACATTAGACAAGCAACCGCAAACTCTAAATTGATCTAATTAAATAACATACAGGAATTGTCTTCAGCCTTCCATTAACAGACATTTATTTCAAATTGATTGGGCCATTTTCTTGAACAAAGGTATATAGACAACCTCTATGGATTTATAATTTCAGTCAATGCATCGATGGGTATTTTACAGTGGCAGCTACAGGTTACCCTTTGTACAAAATTGTGCAAGTAAACTTTGTGGAGAATCGCTTCAAATGCCAGTGCTCTCGAGTTCCCCGTCCTTCTTGGTGGCATTTGATTGGGCGATCATTACCAGCTGTTCCCTGTTGAAGTATTTCCACGGCGACCCTCTCGGTGGCTTGTTCGAGGCTCCCGCCCCTGGGTGAGGCGTGGCCCGCGGCGCTTGTCCCTGAGATACGTCTTCGCCTGTGACCGCCGGTAAGGGAGCGCCCGTGTCGGACGACTCGAAGGACTCCCCTCCCAAGTCCCCCAGCTTAATATAGCCCTTGCTGCAGGACCGGTCCAGACGGGGGCAGCTGAGGCGCCGGGTCCTCTCCCCCGGCCCCGACGGGGAGGCGGTCGGATCGGCGGATCTGGAGTACTCCGACAGGGCACTGAGCGACAGGTGCGACGCTATCGCCCTCAGTCCAGGCGAGGGGGGCAAGAGCTGAGCTTGCGAGCCCTGCGGGGATGGGCGCGGCGCCCCCTGCTGTCTGGCCGCGCCCTCCTGCATTTCCGTCGAGCCCCGGCGAGCGAAGGGGCCGGCAATCGAGGTCTCTGCTTTGGTTTCGGCTCCGCCGCCGTCACCATGGCTACAACCCGCCCGCACCTCCTCGGGTGGGTCCCCGGCGTCTCCCCGCCCCTCGCCTCCCCCCGAGCGCTTGGGCTCCTCCAGCACGCAGTTGTTCAGTTTGATCACCGGGAGGGTGAAAGCGTTCACCGAAGAGGCGACGATGGTTCTGGTCTCCCAAGGCTTGGGGACCGGGGCTCGGTCTACGGGCCGGTTCTGGTCCCGGTAGATGCTGTAGACCGTGTCTGTGAAGGTCTGCCTCTCGCGCGAGGAGCTGCTCCTCCGGCCGAAGGACCTGTGTCCGCCCCGCTCCTGCGATTTCCCCGAAACCGTGGAGGGCCAGGAGCTACGGGTCAGCATGGTGGCGTTGAAGGAGGGGCCCGGCTTCCCATCGATGCTCTTCGACTGCACGTAGTTCACAAATCCATTGAGTGGTGTGCAATCTTTGGTGCGTAAACTGTGGATGTCGATAACGGTCGAGTAGATGTCCCTCAGATTGATGATTTTGGTGTTCCTGTCCCGGTTCTCATGTAGCACGGCGTTGGCGCAGATGAAGAGGAAGATGCCGACACCCATTACCAAGGGACCAAAGACCTTCAGTTCATCTGAGTACAGGCACCAGGCCAAGAACCTGTCAATCACACCTAAAGTAGGCGTGGCAGTGTTAGATCCGTTAGCCTGGCTGTAGTTCACCAGGTCCTGACTCACTGAAAACCCAAGTTTACCGCTTACTGTCCAGTTGGACCCAGGTAGAGTTCTGTTGTAGCTGCTCCGATGTTTTTCCACCTTTCCGGACAGCTGACGTTCCGGGTAAGCCAGACTTTGCCTGGGCCAGTAGCCCAATATGGCCATGGCCACACCCACCAGCAGGATGACCACGCCCACGCCGGCCACCAGCCCCGAGACGGACAAGAGCTTCAGCTTGCCTTTGATAACGACCACATCGTTCTTCCTCTTCTTCTTGGCTTTCCTCTTGCGCTTGTTCTCGGCCCGGTTCTTGGCCCGGAGCGAGTCCTGGCGCCTCGCTGAGATCCGCAGCAGACCCCCGGTGGCGATCATGATCGGGATTGGACTACGTGGCTGTCACTCAACCTGAGGGGAAAAAAGGAGGAGATGGCAAAATTGAACACAAGCGACTCCTAAAAACCTTTTTTTTTTTTGATTTGCGGAAACATAAGCTATCTTTTAGTTCTACATTCTTTATATTTCTTATATTCTATAATGCGAGAGGAGTGGTATTTCCCTGGACTGTGTACACTTTATGAAATGATGAGACTGTTATCACTGTTGTAAAAATGTTATCTGAGTGAGTGTGGATAAAGAGCCTGAAATCTCATGCATAAACAATACACCGCCAAAAATACTGACACTTTGACGTTTGACATTTCAGAGACAAAGATTCTATAAATTGCACTTTCTGAAAAAAGAAAGAAAATGGCAAAAACTCTACATTCATAACTGGCGTGCAAATATCTGATATTACATTCATGGTTCAATTAATGAGCCCATGTGCAGGACTAAGGTCCCCTCTGTTCACAATTAGTTAATATGCAATAGTGGGTTCATGCGCATTGTGTAATTAAATTGTAATTGATGTTGAAAATGTGCCTTTCGCAGTGTAATTTACCGTGTATCCTGTTTCAGTCAGGCCAATGAAAGCCAGGCTTTTTTTCCATGATAAAAATTTCAGTGCACGCGTGCAATGCGCCTAAACGTCTCTCGTCTCCCGAAAGACATCTGGCCTGATTTATTCAGGCATTCATTTTATCATTAATAGATTATGAAAGCAAGAGCAGGAGCAATCCAATCACTCAGGGTAGCGGTGTAGGAGACACTGTCCTGATCCTACAGAAACAGGACCCACGCTGTCACGGACAGTAGCATAAATAAACCGAGCAGAGATCCTCTCAACAGCTACCCAAGCAGAATAGTAAGTAAGGGTGTAGTTTAGAGAGAGAGAGAGAGAGAGAGAGAGAGAGAGAGTGTGTGCGTGAGAGAGAGAGAGAGAGATAGAGAGAGAGAAGTAAAATAGTAAAGTAAATTTAGTAGCACATCATTTCACCTGTATACAAACAATAGCATTAACAATACATATTGGTCCAGTCCATAACGGGGGGAGGGGGGTTCTAGTTGCCAGGATTGCCCCTGTCTCATTGAGCAAAAGAGACTCCTCTGATCGATTTGGGCCAACTGCACAGCTCAGCCGGTGGACCACAGAGTGAAAATAAGTGGCACGTGTCGGCATGGATTCCCCATGATTGTCACAGCAATGGCAAAGACACACTAATTGAATGGTACATTCCAACTGAAGACTGAAAAAAGGACAAATTGGGGATAAACGTCGGTTTAAAAAAAAATCATGTGAATCCTAGAAGAATAGGTGAGCCAATTGCATTCGATATTTTTTATTTTTTTAAAATTTTGTTTCTGATTTTTCCCCATTTTTTCCCAATTTAGTAGCCAATTGAACCCCTATTCTAATTCAATTCCCCCCGTGTAGCAACCGCTAGAGAATCACCGCTACACAACCCCGTCAGCCGGCGGTAGGACGGGAGGGCGCCACGTCCTCTTCAGGGCACGACTCCTCCTAGCTCCTGACCGTGATTCCAGCCCGCCCAGGGGCGCTATGCGCGCAGCGATTCTCTCCGAGCCCCTCCCCCCACCCGGAAGCAGCTGCCAATTGCTGCTCCCACAGGGCGCCGGCCATGCTCGGATCTGGCAGGACCGGGGCGCGAACCCCGATCCTCGGAGCACAACCGCACCGACTGAAAGTCGGCGCTTTTACCGCTGTACTACCGTGACGGCTTGCATTCGATATTTTAACAGAACATACCATACATCAAGATCCAGGTAATACTAAATGTAGTTATTTTGTATTTCACACGCATCCTGCGGGTTCTTCGCATTACCCAAAATTGCTAATTATGAAGAGCCCAAGCTTAATCTACAGCAGAAGCTCCAAGGGGCTGGTGGCGTGCGTCTGAAGCAGTTTGAAGCTCGGAGCTGTGTGAAGCACAAAAAAAACACAATTATGCTTCACCACAACAGTGAAGCTGTTTGAAGCACAGAGCTGTGTGGAGCACAAAAACACACAATTATGCTTCACCACAACAGTGAAACCAATGGCGGAAAACCTGCTGAAAACAAACAGACTGCCACAATTAATTCAGGAGATGAATTACCGAGGGAGAGCAGTTCATAATCATGATGGCTGTTGTAGCGTTTTTGACGAGAAGCAAATGGCCTCCTTATCTCTGTTGATGTTTTCAGTTAGAGGCAATGGCCCCTTGGATGCAGCATTAGCTTCCCCTGCACCCTGCGCGCGACAGAGGGAATCGGGAGAAGCAGCTGCCGTCCGATCACATTAACGAAGAAATAGAAACGGGTCTCTGTCCAATTTATCCACTTTGCCTTTCTAAAGCTTGCCTGAAGATCTCAATTCAGTTCAGTTACATCTTTGAGGCCATATGTGTGTGTGTGTGTGTGTGTGTGTGTGTGTGCGTGTGTGTGTGTGCGTGTGTGTGCGTGTATGTGGGTGGAGGGATGGAGGGGTTGTACTTGCGGGCACAGGAGAATCAGTAATATCATTCAACTCCATCGGCCTTTGACCTCTGAGCCCCCACCCAACAGTAGCCTTGGTGACAACAACTAGCATTGATAGGGGAAATGCCAGTACTATCCGCTCATCGTATTTACCTCCAATATAAGCCATTGTGAATAAACGGTGCTCAGTGTTACGGTTTTTAACAATAAGCACAAATATACGGGGCAGATGGGAGAAAAGGTGAACGTTCACACTGCATTCCCAATGGAGGCATTAGTCATTTCATGCCGCCATTGGCCTGCAGCAGGGGGACTCTGTGATTAATGCTACACATTAGCATAAGCGTTGCTTGTTGCTTGTTGGAACCAAGAGGCCAAGACTGGGCTTTCGTTTTGAAGCTCACTTCCTGGTTGGGCTGGGAGCGGCAATTGTGCCGTTGCTCACTAGCACCACTGCGATTGGCTCCAGTATAGGTCTTTCACCATGTAAGTCAATGGCAGCAATGTGGTCAAAATACTGTCAATACATTTTTCCCACAAAAAAATGTAATTGCAATAGGTGCCTTTCCTTCATCTAATGCCTCTGCATGTGCTGATTTTTTTAAATATCGTGTCGTTTGGACAGGGTGTTCAAATTTTTGTTCAAGACCAATCAGAGGGACAGGCTGAGTCCTCTTCGGCTCCACGGAGCAGGCGCAGTTCGTACAAACGGCCGGCGAAAAAGACATCCGGAGCCTCAATTCGGTTTTTACGAGGCCGTGGGAAGCCAATGGGTGACGTCACAGTGGCTTTGTCCATATTTTTATACAGTCTATGGTTGGAACGCAGCCGTTCTTTTACAGGTTAGAACCCGTCCCGTTTTTCTAACCGAATTCGTCAACAGCGAGCCTCCTCTCGTCCGTCCACGTAACGCGACGACAACAACGGCGCGGCAAACTGCTTCATCCCGATCGAGGCTGAAAGGTTCAGTCTGTTAGGGGTAATACCCACACACAGAAAAAGGGTGTCATCGATCATAATGTAATGGAGTTTGCACAACTAATGTCATAGGACATCAGCATAATTCTTTAAGCATAGGATAGAAACCTTATGCCACCGAGTGAAATAATTAATTCGACTTCTCAGTGAAGATTAGTTCATCAGATATTACGCATATCTGGCATCAGGCATGGCGGACGCGGCTGATGTAAATTGGAAATATTCCAACTTTTTTGGAACTGGCGTTCGTAAACGTGGGACGTGTGCGCATGTAGGCGGTTTTGGAGCGTCTGATCTTTGCCCATCGTATTGTATGTTGTGATCCAGCTATGTGTATAGGGACCTGTCAGCTATGATTCATCGCCCTCGACAAACCTGCCAAGTTTCATGAGTCAATAAACTGTGTGTATTTTATGGCCAGAGTGGAAATAGGCAAGAAAATGTTTAAAAAATAGAAAAATGTGAATAAAAACAAGAGCTTTGTGCACAGTTACAGATACTGCTGAATCCTACTATTTTCCTAAAAAGGTAAATTCATTTTTTATTTTGAAATACCACGTTTCATCAAATACCGAAGAGTCTCATTTTTACTGGTTGCTTCATCAGTTTGACCACAAAAGAGGTCCAGCTTGGAGCTGTCCGTGGTGCTGACCTCTCCCATATCCGTTTGTAGCTGGTGGACTCAAACGACCTTTAGATCTCATTGTTAGAATGGTGCATGTTATTCCCCTGGGGGGAATCCAATGGGCACCAACTCACATGTCAGCTGCAATCCAGTATGATTGAAATGTGTGTGTGTGTGTGTGGGGGCGGGGGCATATTTCAATATTCATTCATTAAATTAAAATACCAAGGGGTGGCAGTGTAGCATACTATTTAGGGAACTGTGCTTGTAACTCCTGAGGTTGTAGGCCTGATTCCCAGGTGGGGCGCTGCTGTTCCACCTTTGAGCAAAGTACTTAACCTCAGTAGCTTCAGTAAATATCCAGCTGTTTAAATAGATTGAAATGTAAAAACAATCTGCATAAATCGCTCTGGGTAAGAGCATCTGCTAAATGCCTAGAATGTAATGTAATTAAGGGATACAACAGTAGGGGGGTGAAGTGCACAACATGTCTGCCCCTCCTGGGTTTCAACCCACAGCCACTGCTTGTCTGTATCTTGCCATAACCACTGATCCACTGTCCTAACCACTGCTCCACTGTCCTAACCACTGCTCCACTGTCCTAACCACTGATCCACTGTCCCAACCACTGCTCCACTGTCCTAACCACTGATCCACTGTCTTAACCACTGATCCACTGTCCTAACCACTGCTCAACTGTCCTAACCACTGATCCACTGTCCTAACCACTGCTCCACTGTCCTAAACACTGCTCCACTGTCCTAACCACTGCTCCACTGTCCTAACCACTGATCCACTGTCCTAACCACTGCTCCACTGTCCTAACCACTGATCCGTCCTAACCACTGATCCACTGTCCAAACCACTACTCCACTGTCCTAACCACTGATCCACTGTCCTAACCACTGATCCACTGTCCTAACCACTGCTCCACTGTCCTAACCACTGCTCTATTGTCCAAACCACTGATCCACTGTCCTAAACACTGCTCCACTGTCCTAACCACTGCTCCACTGTCC
This sequence comes from Synaphobranchus kaupii, assembly GCA_029718625.1. NCBI lineage: Eukaryota > Metazoa > Chordata > Actinopteri > Anguilliformes > Synaphobranchidae > Synaphobranchus > Synaphobranchus kaupii. The sequence continues at coordinate 23,082,654 of CM056394.1, forward strand.
TAACCACTGATCCACTGTCCTAACCACTGCTCCACTGTCCTAACCACTGATCCACTGTCCTAACCACTGCTCCACTGTCCCAACCACTGCTCCACTGTCTTAACCACTGATCCACTGTCCTAACCACTGATCCACTGTCCTAACCACTGCTCCACTGTCCCAACCACTGCTCCACTGTCTTAACCACTGATCCACTGTCCTAACCACTGATCCACTGTCCTAACCACTGCTCCACTGTCCCAACCACTGCTCCACTGTCTTAACCACTGCTCCACTGTCCTAACCACTGCTCCACTGTCCTAACCACTGCTCCACTGTCCCAACCACTGCTCCACTGTCTTAACCACTGATCCACTGTCCTAACCACTGCTCTATTGTCCAAACCACTGATCCACTGTCCTAGCCACTACTCCACTGTCCTAACCACTGATCCACTGTCCCAACCACTGCTCCACTGTCCTAACCACTGATCCACTGTCTTAACCACTGATCCACTGTCCTAACCACTGATCCACTGTCCTAACCACTGCTCAACTGTCCTAACCACTGATCCACTGTCCTAACCACTGCTCCACTGTCCTAAACACTGCTCCACTGTCCTAACCACTGCTCCACTGTCCTAACCACTGATCCACTGTCCTAACCACTGCTCCACTGTCCTAACCACTGATCCACTGTCCTAACCACTGATCCACTGTCCAAACCACTGCTCCACTGTCCTAACCACTGATCCACTGTCCTAACCACTGCTCCACTGTCCTAACCACTGCTCTATTGTCCAAACCACTGATCCACTGTCCTAAACACTGCTCCACTGTCCTAACCACTGCTCCACTGTCCTAACCACTGATCCACTGTCCTAACCACTGCTCCACTGTCCTAACCACTGATCCACTGTCCTAACCACTGCTCCACTGTCCTAACCACTGCTCCACTGTCCTAACCACTGCTCCACTGTCCCAACCACTGATACTGTCCCAACCACTGCTCCACTGTCCTAACCACTGATCCACTGTCCTAACCACTGCTCTATTGTCCAAACCACTGATCCACTGTCCTAACCACTGCTCCACTGTCCTAACCACTGCTCCACTGTCCTAACCACTGCTCTATTGTCCAAACCACTGATCCACTGTCCTAAACACTGCTCCACTGTCCTAACCACTGCTCCACTGTCCTAACCACTGACCCACTGTCCTAACCACTGCTCCACTGTCCTAACCACTGATCCACTGTCCTAACCACTGCTCCACTGTCCTAACCACTGCTCCACTGTCCTAACCACTGCTCCACTGTCCCAACCACTGATACTGTCCCAACCACGGCTCCACTGTCCTAACCACTGATCCACTGTCCTAACTACTGCTCTATTGTCCAAACCACTGATCCACTGTCCTAGCCACTGATCCACTGTCCTAGCCACTACTCCACAATCTACAATTTACTCATTTGGCAGAAGCATTTAGCCAAAGTGACTTACAAAAGTACATTTAACATGGTAAGCAAACACCATAAGAGCTAGATATAGCTGCAGCTAGTGAGATTTCACCATTTTCATTATTAAATATAAACAAGTGTGAGCTCTCAGATATCTGCCTGTGAATCTTCCTGATTGACTGGAGAAGGTCACTCCACCATCAGGTGACGAGGGCAGAGGAGAGCCAGGGCCGCGAGTAGGGGCTAACAGATGCTCCATTCTGTTGCACATGCTTCAGGGATCTCAGAGGGGGACTCAACCTTATGCTTCAGGGATCTCAGAGGGGGATTCAACCTTCCTGCTGTGTCCTTGTAGCAGGGCTTCCCAAACTTGGCTCTGCCACATGGACAGGGTAAGAAGACTCGGTCTCTGGTGTGAAATCCCTAAAGAAAGGGGCACAGGGAAGAGCTGCGGAGGATGGGGGATGTTACAGACAAGCCGGGGCTGCGGGTTCAAAACCAAAGAGGGACAGATGTGCTGTGCCCTCTGTGCTTGTACCAAACTAAATGTTTGCACTTGCGTTTATCTTCCTTACAGAATAAATATACCAACCAAAAACAGGAAGTAATTTACTGTGTGTGGCTGGAGGAGCGGCAAGCAACCACTATCCAGCCTGCTGCTGTCAAAATGGACATGGAGGTCACAGAATGTACAGAGCCAAATGAGGCTGAGGGTGGGAGGCACCTGAGCCCTGTTACCCACGTACAAATGGGGGCGTGACTCAGAATCAGTGGGAGGTGCCTGTGCCCTGTTACCCACCTACTAAAGGGGACAGCTGGGCCACATGACTGATGTCAAAAAGCTAGTTCCTATGTTTCCCACATGATTCAGTGAGTAAAGATTCCTGTCGCATGTGGACGCTGTGCCTCATAGACACGCAGCTTCAAGTGTATTATCATATTAAACCTCCTGTTATTGTATTAATACTATTTATTATATATTGAATTATACTTGGGGAACTGTTGCACCTTTCGGAAAGGTACTTAACCAGAGTTGCTTCAGATAACTTTTTTATCAAAATGTAAGAACACAGCTATGCAGGCCACCCTGGATAAGAGACAACCACTTAAGCAAATACGTGAGTTCAATTTATTCCAAGTAAAGAAGCACCAGTAGGGACAGACAAAATATTGTGTATACTATTATTGGGACATTAACCATGATCTTCCAGAGATAAAGAATATTTCTTAAGACACATTTAACTCCAGAATATATTTGAATAATTGTGAACTTGTGATCTCTCATGACATGGAGGACCTTCACAGAAGGAACACATCTTTACAGAGATGGCCTGTAAAAGAGAACTTCTCCATCTGCACAATATCAGAGGAAACATCACTGTGGACATACTGAATTAATACATTACAGCATGCTTCACATTCATATATATAAAATACGTCTAAAACCTTAAAAAACCACAACGTAAAAATTACCTTACACATGGACAAATAAAAAAAGAAACAAGAAACAAAGCACCTTCCATTTAAACCAACTGAGTAGATCTTCTCGACAGCTACCCAACCAAGTTAGTGAGTATGGGTGTAGTTCAGAGAGAGAGAGAGAGAGAGAGAGATAGATAGAGAGAGAGAGAGAGAGAGAGAGAGAGAGAGAGAAAGAGAGAAAGAGAGAAAGAGAGAGGTATTATTTGCAGATATTCAAAGCAGTCCTCGAAACTGAGCAAAGCAGTAGTGAAGACGAAGACACTCAACCTGTGTTTTAAAGATCGAATGATAAAAAAATAGTGTGAAATATTGCTTCGAGTAAAAATGTATGTTATTCCGTTGCGCCCTCGTAGCCTGTGCGATTAAGCACTTGAATCAATCAACATTTTGAAATATCATGATTTTGGTGCATTGGACATTGGATTGGATTCAAACAAACAAATTCGTGTCTAATAATTTTCCTTTACGCACCAAAGTATTTTGTACACAGCCCGCACGTTTGATCAAGGGTCCAAACTGTCAAGACTACGACTAAAATCGAGTATAGAGATTGAAATGCGCTTAGTAAAGGACTTCCTCGTTGTGTTGGCGAGTTTACCCACTAATGCGTCACACTAAAAATATATGCGCAATTACAATGCTTAGTATTACAACATTTATTCAGTCCTGCATGCCAACTGTGCATCACCTGTCTCTGACCACAGACCGTGGATACCGTGGTTAACAGAGAAGAATGGCAGTCTTAAAAGGTAAATGCAAAAGGTATAAGTACGCCCTGTAGGCTATGTCACGGGATCTACTTTAATCCGTTCTGTATTACATGAAAAGCAATACTCCATTTTACAAATCAGAAATTCTGGAAACTGACATATATTGATATACTGAGTAGCCTATAAATAGCGTACTACAAACTCCAATACATTTTGCAATAATTCTGGTTTGTCAATTTTGTGAATACGTGTCATTGAGTTAACATTTATGCTGTCATATGGAGATCCAATGTCGTCTAGCCTACTATTGGGCGATTCCTTCCCGTTGTTTTGATATCTCACTATGATGAAAACAGCGGATGCTGATATTTAGCCTGTGTAAGTTTTGTTCCAATTCAACAATTTCGTACATGAATCAAAGATTCTTTTGTTGCGCTTCCGAGTTAAATCAGATGTGGCATTCGTGAGTAGGCTACAATAACGTGCGCGTGAACTTACCAATGACCCAACGATAAATTCATCAAGGGAATAAAAACGAGGACTTTAAAAATACAAATATGAATTCAGCAGAAAGTTTCTTCTAATCCGGTCGCCTCGTGTAACGAAGAAAAGGTGTGCTTTGTATTCCAATTGACAAGGCATCTGGGGGGTCCTTTTCAGCAAAGTGCCAACACGCCACATCCAGTAGTTTCCACGGAGGTTCCAGTATTCCCCGAATAAGTGCCTAAATCCAGCGCAGACAGCTCACATTTATTCGGTGCGCTCTGACGCCTGTCATAGGACTGTGCCACGAGTTTTGTGATGGTGACTTTCGTGCCATTAGGCAGAGATGTTGGGGAAACTGCTGGTGTTTCTCTGGATCTTGGCTGTCGTTGCTATGATACCAAAGAAGGCGACATGCTAAAATTTAGGAAGGACAAGAGTATTTTCTTAAACATACTCTCAGAGGCGAAATCCGATCAAATGTACAAATTCGGTACGTCGCTCCTCTACAAACGACATCAAAAAAGATGCGATCGACAACATCTCATCCCGACTGGCGTTACGACAACCCCTGCTATGAAGAATATTACCTAAACGTGGGGAAGCATTACCCGGCTTCAGCAGCTGACCTCAAATTCACATTTGAAAATGGGGAAATCTTATAAATTCACAAATCAAATGTTTCTTTAGAGAAATATTCATATCAATTTAATAAAGTGTGTGCATCCATGTGGTTTACATACGCAAACCACCCTTATTAAACGGAGCAATTCAAAAAACAGACTACATGATACAAAAAAACCCCATAACTTCAATGATATCCACACTATTGCCAGTTTATAAAACGACCTAAGGATATATTATTGAACGTTCCTGTTTTATCATTTGCCGTACGCTGAACAACCGCAGGTACAAGCCTTACCAGAAAATGAACTCCAGGACCACTCATCTTCTACTCAGTGTAGGTCTATCCTATTCTCTAACAGTGATCCACAGCGTTAAAAACTGAAGCTGAGAATAGCCTAAATACTCCAGCGGTGTGGGACCCGGCAATATTCCTCTGGGGGTGGGGGTGGGTGGGGCATGTGCGTTTGCGCTTTGGAGGAAATTTCATGGAGGTTCGCAGTACGTTGCTCCAAGCGTTACTTTACTTAGACTAATTTCCTACTATATATTAATATATGATTGAATAATAGATTATCACATATTATAGACTGAGTTTTATTTTGTTCGTTATTTTGCAAATGTCGAACATTATTCCAGTTGGCCTATACATTAATGTCTGTCTCTCTAGAAGCATGTATAATTAGGAACACAGTATTTTAATTGTATTGGCAGCCAAAGCACCTTCACGGACCAACAGGTAGAAGCCGTAATATGCATGTGTCACCAAATAGACCTGCATTAAACAGATGTGGGTGTGACAAGTAAAACGATTGGTTCAAACAACAATGGACAGCTGACAATAGGCCTACCTATTTTTCACTGAGATTAAATTTGTAAAAGGCAGCTTTAACATGCGATTTTTTGTGTGTTTTTCATCAGTAGGCTAAATAACACTACAGTAGGCTATATTTTTAAAAGGGAACGTAAACAATATCAAACGCACAAAGAGAGAGAGAAAAAGCCGCCGCGTCGGGGTCTGGCGCATCCACTGTCTACTCTGTACAATATCCATCTCTTCGCATGATTACAGGAAAATACGGGACGTTTATGACACAGTTCGTTTCAGAATGGACTACTTTCTAAAAATTGTTGATATACTGCACCTGCATGCTCACGTGACCAGGAGCACAGTAGATGCATGTCATGTCAATAAAGCCTCAATGCAGGTGTCTGGGGTGCTAATACGAATGGCGATAATTCCAGATTTACTTCATTGGCGCTTAGCAGACGCTCTTCGAGCAAAGATCAGGGATCGAAGTGCAATTTATTAGCTCACTTGGGCCTACCACAAGCCATTTAAGTTTTCAAACAAACCAGCTTGTAGCAAACACATTCTAAAACATTACTGTCTCCACACCGCAAATGATTTAGCCAGCAGCTCAAAACTTTGTGGCCACTGAGAGCATCCCCACGATGGTGAGTTGGGTTGGTACAGAAAGAATACTGAAATCCTTCAGAAAGTGCATGAAAGAATATATTTTTCTTATGATTATATTCACATCTGTTAGGAAGAATGACAGAGATATACATTTAGATTATGCTCGTTTAATAAGTTGGGATCCAAATGGAAGTACCTTTTAAAGTGAAATTCACCAGCTGAACACAAAAGTCTGCATTTACATACGTATATGCACAGAGCATATGAAGACCCTGGTGCTAAAAGCGCTGAAGTCACAAAATGTCTATTTTGAGAAAATCAAATCCGAAAATATCATTGATCCATAAAATCAGCCATTAAAAGTTTTGCTGTTTTTATGCATTGCTTAGGCACCTTTTCTGTTAACAATATTTATAGGGTGGACTTAGCTAAACAAATACAACGTGTTTGTACGCTCAACTTGAATTGTCTAACCACTGTCATGATAAGAACTGTCCTAACCACTGCTCCACTGTCCTAAACACTGCTCCACTGTCCTAACCACTGCTCCACTGTCCTAACCACTGATCCACTGTCCTAACCACTGCTCCACTGTCCTAACCACTGATCCACTGTCCTAACCACTGATCCACTGTCCAAACCACTGCTCCACTGTCCTAACCACTGATCCACTGTCCTAACCACTGCTCCACTGTCCTAACCACTGCTCTATTGTCCAAACCACTGATCCACTGTCCTAAACACTGCTCCACTGTCCTAACCACTGCTCCACTGTCCTAACCACTGATCCACTGTCCTAACCACTGCTCCACTGTCCTAACCACTGATCCACTGTCCTAACCACTGCTCCACTGTCCTAACCACTGCTCCACTGTCCTAACCACTGCTCCACTGTCCCAACCACTGATACTGTCCCAACCACTGCTCCACTGTCCTAACCACTGATCCACTGTCCTAACCACTGCTCTATTGTCCAAACCACTGATCCACTGTCCTAACCACTGCTCCACTGTCCTAACCACTGCTCCACTGTCCTAACCACTGCTCTATTGTCCAAACCACTGATCCACTGTCCTAAACACTGCTCCACTGTCCTAACCACTGCTCCACTGTCCTAACCACTGACCCACTGTCCTAACCACTGCTCCACTGTCCTAACCACTGATCCACTGTCCTAACCACTGCTCCACTGTCCTAACCACTGCTCCACTGTCCTAACCACTGCTCCACTGTCCCAACCACTGATACTGTCCCAACCACGGCTCCACTGTCCTAACCACTGATCCACTGTCCTAACTACTGCCCTATTGTCCAAACCACTGATCCACTGTCCTAGCCACTGATCCACTGTCCTAGCCACTACTCCACAATCTACAATTTACTCATTTGGCAGAAGCATTTAGCCAAAGTGACTTACAAAAGTACATTTAACATGGTAAGCAAACACCATAAGAGCTAGATATAGCTGCAGCTAGTGAGATTTCACCATTTTCATTATTAAATATAAACAAGTGTGAGCTCTCAGATATCTGCCTGTGAATCTTCCTGATTGACTGGAGAAGGTCACTCCACCATCAGGTGACGAGGGCAGAGGAGAGCCAGGGCCGCGAGTAGGGGCTAACAGATGCTCCATTCTGTTGCACATGCTTCAGGGATCTCAGAGGGGGACTCAACCTTATGCTTCAGGGATCTCAGAGGGGGATTCAACCTTCCTGCTGTGTCCTTGTAGCAGGGCTTCCCAAACTTGGCTCTGCCACATGGACAGGGTAAGAAGACTCGGTCTCTGGTGTGAAATCCCTAAAGAAAGGGGCACAGGGAAGAGCTGCGGAGGATGGGGGATGTTACAGACAAGCCGGGGCTGCGGGTTCAAAACCAAAGAGGGACAGATGTGCTGTGCCCTCTGTGCTTGTACCAAACTAAATGTTTGCACTTGCGTTTATCTTCCTTACAGAATAAATATACCAACCAAAAACAGGAAGTAATTTACTGTGTGTGGCTGGAGGAGCGGCAAGCAACCACTATCCAGCCTGCTGCTGTCAAAATGGACATGGAGGTCACAGAATGTACAGAGCCAAATGAGGCTGAGGGTGGGAGGCACCTGAGCCCTGTTACCCACGTACAAATGGGGGCGTGACTCAGAATCAGTGGGAGGTGCCTGTGCCCTGTTACCCACCTACTAAAGGGGACAGCTGGGCCACATGACTGATGTCAAAAAGCTAGTTCCTATGTTTCCCACATGATTCAGTGAGTAAAGATTCCTGTCGCATGTGGACGCTGTGCCTCATAGACACGCAGCTTCAAGTGTATTATCATATTAAACCTCCTGTTATTGTATTAATACTATTTATTATATATTGAATTATACTTGGGGAACTGTTGCACCTTTCGGAAAGGTACTTAACCAGAGTTGCTTCAGATAACTTTTTTATCAAAATGTAAGAACACAGCTATGCAGGCCACCCTGGATAAGAGACAACCACTTAAGCAAATACGTGAGTTCAATTTATTCCAAGTAAAGAAGCACCAGTAGGGACAGACAAAATATTGTGTATACTATTATTGGGACATTAACCATGATCTTCCAGAGATAAAGAATATTTCTTAAGACACATTTAACTCCAGAATATATTTGAATAATTGTGAACTTGTGATCTCTCATGACATGGAGGACCTTCACAGAAGGAACACATCTTTACAGAGATGGCCTGTAAAAGAGAACTTCTCCATCTGCACAATATCAGAGGAAACATCACTGTGGACATACTGAATTAATACATTACAGCATGCTTCACATTCATATATATAAAATACGTCTAAAACCTTAAAAAACCACAACGTAAAAATTACCTTACACATGGACAAATAAAAAAAGAAACAAGAAACAAAGCACCTTCCATTTAAACCAACTGAGTAGATCTTCTCGACAGCTACCCAACCAAGTTAGTGAGTATGGGTGTAGTTCAGAGAGAGAGAGAGAGAGAGAGAGATAGATAGAGAGAGAGAGAGAGAGAGAGAGAGAGAGAGAGAAAGAGAGAAAGAGAGAAAGAGAGAGGTATTATTTGCAGATATTCAAAGCAGTCCTCGAAACTGAGCAAAGCAGTAGTGAAGACGAAGACACTCAACCTGTGTTTTAAAGATCGAATGATAAAAAATAGTGTGAAATATTGCTTCGAGTAAAAATGTATGTTATTCCGTTGCGCCCTCGTAGCCTGTGCGATTAAGCACTTGAATCAATCAACATTTTGAAATATCATGATTTTGGTGCATTGGACATTGGATTGGATTCAAACAAACAAATTCGTGTCTAATAATTTTCCTTTACGCACCAAAGTATTTTGTACACAGCCCGCACGTTTGATCAAGGGTCCAAACTGTCAAGACTACGACTAAAATCGAGTATAGAGATTGAAATGCGCTTAGTAAAGGACTTCCTCGTTGTGTTGGCGAGTTTACCCACTAATGCGTCACACTAAAAATATATGCGCAATTACAATGCTTAGTATTACAACATTTATTCAGTCCTGCATGCCAACTGTGCATCACCTGTCTCTGACCACAGACCGTGGATACCGTGGTTAACAGAGAAGAATGGCAGTCTTAAAAGGTAAATGCAAAAGGTATAAGTACGCCCTGTAGGCTATGTCACGGGATCTACTTTAATCCGTTCTGTATTACATGAAAAGCAATACTCCATTTTACAAATCAGAAATTCTGGAAACTGACATATATTGATATACTGAGTAGCCTATAAATAGCGTACTACAAACTCCAATACATTTTGCAATAATTCTGGTTTGTCAATTTTGTGAATACGTGTCATTGAGTTAACATTTATGCTGTCATATGGAGATCCAATGTCGTCTAGCCTACTATTGGGCGATTCCTTCCCGTTGTTTTGATATCTCACTATGATGAAAACAGCGGATGCTGATATTTAGCCTGTGTAAGTTTTGTTCCAATTCAACAATTTCGTACATGAATCAAAGATTCTTTTGTTGCGCTTCCGAGTTAAATCAGATGTGGCATTCGTGAGTAGGCTACAATAACGTGCGCGTGAACTTACCAATGACCCAACGATAAATTCATCAAGGGAATAAAAACGAGGACTTTAAAAATACAAATATGAATTCAGCAGAAAGTTTCTTCTAATCCGGTCGCCTCGTGTAACGAAGAAAAGGTGTGCTTTGTATTCCAATTGACAAGGCATCTGGGGGGTCCTTTTCAGCAAAGTGCCAACACGCCACATCCAGTAGTTTCCACGGAGGTTCCAGTATTCCCCGAATAAGTGCCTAAATCCAGCGCAGACAGCTCACATTTATTCGGTGCGCTCTGACGCCTGTCATAGGACTGTGCCACGAGTTTTGTGATGGTGACTTTCGTGCCATTAGGCAGAGATGTTGGGGAAACTGCTGGTGTTTCTCTGGATCTTGGCTGTCGTTGCTATGATACCAAAGAAGGCGACATGCTGAAATTTAGGAAGGACAAGAGTATTTTCTTAAACATACTCTCAGAGGCGAAATCCGATCAAATGTACAAATTCGGTACGTCGCTCCTCTACAAACGACATCAAAAAAGATGCGATCGACAACATCTCATCCCGACTGGCGTTACGACAACCCCTGCTATGAAGAATATTACCTAAACGTGGGGAAGCATTACCCGGCTTCAGCAGCTGACCTCAAATTCACATTTGAAAATGGGGAAATCTTATAAATTCACAAATCAAATGTTTCTTTAGAGAAATATTCATATCAATTTAATAAAGTGTGTGCATCCATGTGGTTTACATACGCAAACCACCCTTATTAAACGGAGCAATTCAAAAAACAGACTACATGATACAAAAAAACCCCATAACTTCAATGATATCCACACTATTGCCAGTTTATAAAACGACCTAAGGATATATTATTGAACGTTCCTGTTTTATCATTTGCCGTACGCTGAACAACCGCAGGTACAAGCCTTACCAGAAAATGAACTCCAGGACCACTCATCTTCTACTCAGTGTAGGTCTATCCTATTCTCTAACAGTGATCCACAGCGTTAAAAACTGAAGCTGAGAATAGCCTAAATACTCCAGCGGTGTGGGACCCGGCAATATTCCTCTGGGGGTGGGGGTGGGTGGGGCATGTGCGTTTGCGCTTTGGAGGAAATTTCATGGAGGTTCGCAGTACGTTGCTCCAAGCGTTACTTTACTTAGACTAATTTCCTACTATATATTAATATATGATTGAATAATAGATTATCACATATTATAGACTGAGTTTTATTTTGTTCGTTATTTTGCAAATGTCGAACATTATTCCAGTTGGCCTATACATTAATGTCTGTCTCTCTAGAAGCATGTATAATTAGGAACACAGTATTTTAATTGTATTGGCAGCCAAAGCACCTTCACGGACCAACAGGTAGAAGCCGTAATATGCATGTGTCACCAAATAGACCTGCATTAAACAGATGTGGGTGTGACAAGTAAAACGATTGGTTCAAACAACAATGGACAGCTGACAATAGGCCTACCTATTTTTCACTGAGATTAAATTTGTAAAAGGCAGCTTTAACATGCGATTTTTTGTGTGTTTTTCATCAGTAGGCTAAATAACACTACAGTAGGCTATATTTTTAAAAGGGAACGTAAACAATATCAAACGCACAAAGAGAGAGAGAAAAAGCCGCCGCGTCGGGGTCTGGCGCATCCACTGTCTACTCTGTACAATATCCATCTCTTCGCATGATTACAGGAAAATACGGGACGTTTATGACACAGTTCGTTTCAGAATGGACTACTTTCTAAAAATTGTTGATATACTGCACCTGCATGCTCACGTGACCAGGAGCACAGTAGATGCATGTCATGTCAATAAAGCCTCAATGCAGGTGTCTGGGTGCTAATACGAATGGCGATAATTCCAGATTTACTTCATTGGCGCTTAGCAGACGCTCTTCGAGCAAAGATCAGGGATCGAAGTGCAATTTATTAGCTCACTTGGGCCTACCACAAGCCATTTAAGTTTTCAAACAAACCAGCTTGTAGCAAACACATTCTAAAACATTACTGTCTCCACACCGCAAATGATTTAGCCAGCAGCTCAAAACTTTGTGGCCACTGAGAGCATCCCCACGATGGTGAGTTGGGTTGGTACAGAAAGAATACTGAAATCCTTCAGAAAGTGCATGAAAGAATATATTTTCTTATGATTATATTCACATCTGTTAGGAAGAATGACAGAGATATACATTTAGATTATGCTCGTTTAATAAGTTGGGATCCAAATGGAAGTACCTTTTAAAGTGAAATTCACCAGCTGAACACAAAAGTCTGCATTTACATACGTATATGCACAGAGCATATGAAGACCCTGGTGCTAAAAGCGCTGAAGTCACAAAATGTCTATTTTGAGAAAATCAAATCCGAAAATATCATTGATCCATAAAATCAGCCATTAAAAGTTTTGCTGTTTTTATGCATTGCTTAGGCACCTTTTCTGTTAACAATATTTATAGGGTGGACTTAGCTAAACAAATACAACGTGTTTGTACGCTCAACTTGAATTGTCTAAAAATGTGACTTCAGTACTTTTAGCACCAGGGTCTTCATATGGTAATCTGGTTACTCCAAGAAGTTCAATGGCCTAAAGTTTAGGACAGACTCCTGCTGTGATCTGTGGCATTATGAAGAAATGAAACTAGTTACAAAACAACAAAACTATCTATACTCATAGAAAAAGTAATGAAATTGACATTTAACAGAAACATTCATGACCATTTACTACCATTTACAACTTTTGTTTAAATTATGAAAAGTCAGTATTACAAGTGACGTGGTATTTGGTTCTTCACAAAAACAGACCCATTCATTCATTTAAATTTGTCATCTGTCTATTTGGATGGTTCTTCTTGCTGTGTTTGTTGATCATTTCTGCTAGAAAATAAATAAGACTGAATAAGAAGTGTTACAAAGCGCTGTCACTTTTGACTGACGACGGCCTCATTTTAATATTCAGAACTGCAATATTACAATTTGTATCTATCCTCATAATATACTTTAAAAATAATTTATTTGAATGCATAATATATTATAAAATAAATTCTGTCACAATTTACCATGTAAATACTTTTGGTGTTTCAGTGTGATATATTAGTTATATTCCGTAACTCTACGCGTTTCCAATTCACGACATTTCACAATAAATTAAAGAAATCAGTAGACATTGTGAAATTATATAGCAATTGTACAAAATAGAATTAAGTTAAATTAGGACACTGTGTAGTATAAGATCAGTAGCAGAGCTCATACGCTATCAGAAGTTAACACCCGTTTGATTTTTACCGGTGGTGCTTTGGAAACAGCAACCAAGCAACACTACCAACAGACAGACCTCAATGTTACGCCTAGCTTTTCATGATTGTCATTTCTGCCATCCACTGTGTTTGGGGGGGGGGGGGGGGGGTAGGAAATCTAGATACACACAAACAGAGTAGAAGATGGCGCTACATGGCTTTCAAGGCAAACCTTTAAGGATAAGGCCAGTAACTAAACACAAAACCTTACCAGGTGTACAAAGACACAGGCTTGTTCCATTGGCCATCCAGCGCAGGACAGATGCATTCTTCAGTCTCTTGACTAAGGTACGAATTCAATCTAATGGCACAGTGGTTTGCCCTACACTTTTTATAACAATCTTGTGTCACAGTCCACAACATTTTAAGTTAAATTCGCCCACTGCCGAACTTAATATCCTGTCTAAATAACAGAAAATGCAAGCACTTGCAAAAATTGTTCAAAGTTACTAAAAGAAACCACAATATGTCAGGAAATAGTCCATCCTAATGCTGATGGATTGAGTGGGGGTGGCTTTGACCTCATGTGTTGGCGTCAGAGCTTCCTGATTGGTTGTCCTCCGCATTCCTGAACATCAGGACGGAGTTGTAGATCTTGAGAGCCGGGCCCAGCTTCACGCTCATGATTTTCACAATGTCGCTTTGCGACAGCAGCAGGAAGGACTTCCCATCAATCTGCTGTTGAGAGACGACAAATCAAGATGACACTCCAAGCAGTCAGTGCATATCCGTGACTGTGTGCACGCCTACTGTGGTGGGGAAGGAAGGAATAAGTTAATCTTGATATCCCAGCATGAAGCAGCCTCTTACTGCAGAACTACCCGGCGCACCATCTGTCTACGCCCAAATCAAACCATTCATCAGGCAGACCTCTGTGTGCACTTACAGCAGTGGACAGTATGACAAAGCTGAGCTTTTAGAATAAAGTCTAGCCACAAATACATGTACAGTAGACCTTACAAACATACTTGTCTAAAACCATTACATGTGGTTTTGTGCAATGAACTGTTGGGTGATTTATAGTGACTGGTATGATGCACAGTGTTACTTTGATGAAGGTTCTACAGGTGACAGCCAACTAGTAATTGGGTATTACATGTGATTAGCTGTTTCTGCTAACGTGTTAATAAACTGTGTTTTTTACTCGGAGGTGTGTCTACTCAGGGTCTACTGCATGTTGTTGCAGGGTATCGCATATTTCACTGTAAGATGGCCAGGGAGTGTGGAAAATACTAAAAAGATGTGCTACTAATACCGCTGATACATTTCTGGAGGTAATTAAAGGACATGACTCTAGTGACATTGCTGCGGTACAAATAACTAGTTTTCAGCTAGTTTCAAAAAGAGCAAATTTGGCTTGGATGGTAATTTCAATCAGTGAGAGACTCTATAGCACTGTGTGTCACACTGTCTCAGGTTCACTATGTTCTCCTTCCCTGAAAAATCCCCGTTTCCTCCCAACATTCCACCAAACCAGTTGTGAAACCTAACCCTCATATTACGTTGACATTTCATGACGCCTTTTATGTTTGGGGTCAAATTGACGCCGAAAAGTTTAAACTGACACAAAACTAATGTAATAAAATTTTTTTTACACTTTATACTCATTTGTGGTCATATAGTGTCAAGATGAAGAAACAAGGTTAGCTGGTTTTTAAGAGATGAGGCGTCAAACACTGAATCGGGTCAAAGTGACCCGGAACATAATATGAAGGTTAAGTGGGTGTTCTGCTAAGACTTACAGTTAAAATGTGCAAATGTGCTGGGCAGGAAAGGCTAGGTTGCACCTGTTGGGCTTAATTAAGTGGATGTACTGAAGAAGAGGAGGAAGTTAAAGCTCATTAGTGTGCAGCAGAGCCTCCTCCAGCACACTGATCTCCTCTCACCTCCTCTCTGAAACGCTCCGCTGGGTCCTCACAGCCTGGGAGGGACTGGATGAAGCTGGCCACCTATGCACATGCACGCACACGCACGCACACGCACACACACACACACACACACACACACACACACACACACACACACACACACACACACACACACACACACACAGAGGCTACAGTTGGTAAAAACAGGTTACAATCCAGGCTAGTGACAACTAAACAAAGTCAATGGTCAAGTTCACAGTGGGACAGTGCTGCTGTTAAAATGCTTCTTTAAACCGTGCAAGTTTTATAGCTGAAAACCTTTTAGTTATATTAGAGTCAAGCACCTGAATCAACTGCTTTTGAGCCCCTGTCAAGTGAAATGCATGCAGGACTGAGCAGCCGAACCATGTCTTGCAAACTTGGAAAGTGCATGATTAGAACTCGCAAGTTTGAACCGGCAAGCTTACAACCTGCAAGCTTTTAAACTGAATGCTTAGAACCTCGCCTCAGTGAATAAGGACATGCTAAAACCCTGCCAAAAAGCAAATCACTTTAAGATAAAAACAATTTCATTAAAAAAAAAAATTATTCATTCATCATTATTACATCAATGTACGGTTTATGTAAACATAATTACAACAAATAATATGTCGGAATACATTTATCCTTACAAATGTCAAACATAAAACATGAACATAATCAAGTACGCTCCTCTAATCAATCAGTCTTCTGCATAGTGTATATTGGGCCCGATTCAATCCATTCCAAGTCCATCATAGCTTGTTCATAACCACAACATAAATACATTGAGCAAGTGCCACATTTAATATTAACTTCAGGGACAGCAGAACAGCAACCCTTAACTGGCGTTCATTATTCACGACGCACAAAGAATATTCTGTGCACACAATGTAGGCCCTCTGGACTGCGTGTAGGAGACCGCGAGAGTTTCACCACGTTCGAATTTAAATAAACTCCGATCGGCTGTCTCCATGGTGATCTTAATGGAGAATCAAAGCCGGGGCTTTTGCCGAGCGCCCGACATTACTCCATAATGACCCGGTGAGTAATGCATCTGAACCATGATCTCCGGGACACCGCCGATGAGTCCCCCCATGCACGGGGCCAGAAACGGCATTCTACGGCTTATCCCTTATGGAAATGTAATATACTGCAGTATATTTTAAATATATTGTGATGATCATTTTGATATATTTACAATATACTGCAGTATATTCTTTTTCCATAAGGGATAGGGGGTCATTTTACAGCTGGGGCCGCTCTGTCCATTTATTTATTTTTTTTAAAATTTGTTTCTGATTTTTCCCCATTTTTCTCCCAATTTAGTAGCCAATTGGACCCCTATTCTAATTCAATTTCCCCCTGTGTAGCAACCGCTAGAGAACCACCGCTACACAACCCTGTCAGCCGGTAGTAGGAATGAGGTCGCCACGTCCTCTACAGGGCGCGACTCCTCGAGCTCTTGACCGTGAATCCAGCTCGCCCAGGGCCGCTATGCGTGCAGCGATTCTCTCCGAGCCCCTCCCCCCACCCGGAAGCAGCCGCCAATTGCTGCTCCCACAGGGCGCCGGCCATGCTCGGATCTGGCAGGACCGGGGCGCGAACCCCGATCCTCGGAGCACAACTGCACCGACTGAAAGCCGGCGCTCTTACCGTTGTACCACGCGACGGCCCCGCTCTGTCCATTTTAACGACCCCTCACGCTTGATTGCTTGAGGTTTACAGCATCTCTTAGGCTTAGGCTACCAGGGGAAAAGCGAACTCTGATAAAAAACAAAGAGGTTGGGAAAGAGATTGACGTGACAGTATGTGTACGTTGCTGTTATTTATTTTGCATGCATGTATATTTTGTTAACAGGTGGTAGAGAGAGAGAGAGATAGCTGGCTATCAAAGACATCCTGGGTAAAAGTGAAGGGCAGAGCAAGGCTGTGAGCTTCCTGTGGGTCAGTGAATACAGGATATGGCTTGCATTAGCCTCACAGACCCCTCTCACATCCACTGCCCTGAGGGGCTGTGCAGACCTTCTCTCTCAAAAGGTGTGATGTGAAAAGTTTTATTCTCAAGTCACTGAGTGGAATATAAAAAAAATATATAAAAAAACCTCAAGCTTAACATTCACATCACACTGTCAGTTGGGCAAAAATCCTCATTGAGATTCTCAGCGCGTCGACAATATTTTTCTCCCATTTCCAAAATAATGCACATACGTTGCATTCAGGCGCGTAACTGATTGTAACTGTAATTGTCTGCTCTCAGGAACTCCCCGCGTCTGCCAAACAAATCTGCACAATTCTGGAAAACCGGAGCCACTTTAAATTGCGCACCAGGGTTTCTGTTGTTCTTATTTCAGAATGTGCTCCACTGGCTTTATCACTCTATGGACAGAAGACAAAGTAATTAAGCCGAACTGAACTTGACATGGAGTCGTAGATTACTGGGGCCCCTAGGATATCACGCTCCTCCAAAATCTATTAACGCACCGCAGATCCAGGTCAGCTAGAACACACTATAGAGCCTTTTCTTCACCTTACAAAGGAATTGATTTTATAATGGAATCGTAGCAGAAACGAGGAGAGCAACAGTGGTAAGCTATTCAGCGTATCATTAAACAGTTGGATATTTGCTGAAGCAATTTGACTTAGCTCAGAAATGCCACCCTGGATTTGAACTAGCATATGTCCAAATGACGCCAAGTGTTGACACAAACTGCTAGCCACCGTGAGGGAATGATGCGTTACTGGACTAAGCCTACACCCTGGTCTTTGGCCACAGCCGGTGAAATCAAGCGGCAGCGTCAACCAGGCCCACACTATTCCTGTCCCTCATTATTCTAGGAGAGTTTCAGGTAATCGTTAACAGTGCAGCGCTGCAATACATTATTTCAGCTCCATACACACCCCCACCCGTCCCCTCCCCAACCCACTACCCCTCATCACGCTCAGGGTACATCATACATACATCATGCTATATATAGCCCCGGTCCTGCTATGCTTCATATTACAGGAATGCGCTGATTCTCCTGGCCTGGTCGCAAGTCGCTTTCCAATCAGAATATAAATCCTAGGCTCTGCCTTCAAAGAAGAACAAGGCTGCCACAATGCAATCAGGAGACGGAGCATTGTACAGCGGATTGCCGCAGGGGCGGCAGTGTAGTATAATGGTTAAGGAACTGGCCTTGTAACTGAAAGGTTACAGGTTTGATTCCCAGGTAGGACACTGCCGTTGTACCCTTGAGCAAGGTACTTAACCTGAATCGCTTCAGTATATATCGCTGTATAATTGGATAATATATGTAAAAGAAATGCTAAAAAAAAAGGTTGTGTAAGTCGCTCTGGATAAGAGCGTCTGCTAAATGCCTGTAATGTAATGTAATTTAAAGGAGAACTTTACACGGTGCGTCTCACATTGCTGGTCCTGCGGAAGCGAACGTTGCTATCGCTCATGGCGCTATCCATCACGCTGCTTCTGCTCACACTGCTATCGCTAACGCTGCTATCCATCACACTGCTATCGCTAACGCCGCTATCCATCACACTGCTATCGCTCACGCCGCTATCCATCACACTGCTATCCATCACACTGCTATCGCTCACGCTGCTATCCATCACACTGCTATCGCTAACGCTGCTATCCATCACACTGCTATCACTAACGTCGCTATCCATCACACTGCTATCGCTAACGCCGCTATCCATCACACTGCTATCGCTAACCCCGCTATCGCTCACGCCGCTATCCATCACACTGCTATCCATCACACTGCTATCGCTCACGCTGCTATCCATCACACTGCTATCGCTAACGCCGCTATCCATCACACTGCTTCTGCTCACACTGCTATCGCTCACACTGCTATCGCTAACGCCGCTATCCATCACACTGCTATCGCTAACGCCGCTATCCATCACACTGCTATCGCTAACGCCGCTATCCATCACACTGCTATCGCTCACGCTGCTATCCATCACGCTGCTATCCATCACACTGCTATCGCTCACACTGCTATCCATCACACTGCTATCCATCACACTGCTATCGCTCACGCTGCTATCCATCACACTGCTATCGCTAACACTGCTATCCATCACACTGCTATCACTAACGTCGCTATCCATCACACTGCTATCGCTAACGCCGCTATCCATCACACTGCTATCGCTAACCCCGCTATCGCTCACGCCGCTATCCATCACACTGCTATCCATCACACTGCTATCGCTCACGCTGCTATCCATCACACTGCTATCGCTAACGCCGCTATCCATCACACTGCTTCTGCTCACACTGCTATCGCTCACACTGCTATCGCTAACGCCGCTATCCATCACACTGCTATCGCTAACGCCGCTATCCATCACACTGCTATCGCTAACGCCGCTATCCATCACACTGTTATCGCTCACGCTGCTATCCATCACACTGCTATTGCTCAGGCCGCTATCCATCACACTGCTATCGCTAACGCCGCTATCCATCACACTGCTATCGCTCACGCTGCTATCCATCACGCTGCTATCCATCACACTGCTATCGCTCACACTGCTATACATCACACTGCTATCGCTCACGCTGCTATCCATCACGCTGCTATCCATCACACTGCTATCGCTCACACTGCTATACATCACACTGCTATTGCTCAGGCCGCTATCCATCACACTGCTATCGCTAACGCCGCTATCCATCACACTGCTTCTGCTCACACTGCTATCCATCACACTGCTATCCATCACATTGCTATCGCTCACGCTGCTATCCAAAAAATTTAGGAGCACACTAATCCATCCCAGTTAGTAGAAGTGCTCCTAAATTATTTTTCCAGTTAGCATACATCAATTTTCCTAAAATGGGAGCACTGCCCGGCTTGATGAGGCTCAGGTTGAATGTATTACGTGAAGCTCGCCAGCGCCGGTCAGCGAGAGGGAGACTAATCGCGCTCCAATGTCGGACGCGTCCGTCACGGCCTCAGCTCACCTGGCCGAGAATTATATCACTTTGTTTCTAAACGAGCGTGTGGCTCTGACGGCACCGACAGGAAGCCGCACGGGCCCCGTGACTCCGGAGCAGCTACGTGCGCGCAAACCGCAGAGGATTTCCACAGTCATAAAACAGCACCAGCGGCACCAGTCACAGCTGGGACAGCCATCACAGAGACCCCACAGGGCCCCTCTTCCGGCCTCTGCGTGAGGCTCACAGAGACAGCCCAAAACCACGCCATCGACATAGATATAGAAGGCGGTATAATTGGGCACGCAGGAGCTGAACGCAGACACGCAAGACTGACTCCTCCGGTGGAGAGCCGACCTCAAAGGAGCCGTTCTTCCGCTTTAATTAAACCGCCGCTGTGGCGCCCCCAGTTAAAAGCCATTTGATGCTGTAAATTCATGCGAAAGCACATTTAGAATACGAGCGCGCACCAGCGCCCGGGGCACTATGGAAAGATATCAGCCAATAAATACGCACAAAACATAATTTTAATTATTCACATGATTGCCATTTTACATCTGATGCCATTTTCATTGTTGAGGAACACCAGGATGGCGGTCCCAGTGCCAGACTACATCCGTGGGATGCTATACCCTTACCCTGCTGATCACTGTCCATTTAATCATGCAGTTTTCTTTTACATTTTATATACAACCTAATTGGAAGTAGGGAATAATTACTTATTTTATTCAAAGATATGTTTATTGAATTAACTAGGGAGCAATTAAGGCCATCTCTGATTTGCATACTCACAAGGTTCTATGTAAAACATTGGTTTGATATTCTTGTTTTGATTCTAAGTTGTTCACTCACTTAAGGGTAAAACAGCAGCAACCAGTCAAGATCAGAACCTAGAACCGCCTGGCTGTAAAGCTCAGATGCACCACTAAACCATGTAGATGGCCAAAACAAGCGCTTCATATTCATCGACTCGTCCAAGACAAAAACGGAGAAGTCATATTCGTTTAGAGGCAGTATCAAACGGAACCCCCTCCAATAAGAAGAATTCCTTATTTCAAATAGATCACAGACGGAACTGTGTGGAGAAAATAAACTTGACCATGAAGACCTCTTCCTCTTATATTACTTTTCGGTTTGTGAGGTTGAATCTCTGGGGGTCTTATTTGCTTTGCTTCAGCGTTTGAGATGTTCCTGTGTTCGAGCGCTAAGACTTGACATCCTACAACGGGCCAGGAGAGGGGTATTGATCCCCCCCAGTCCCGGTGGAACATGGGTTCTCTCACCAGCCTGACGATGGGACACGGGTTCAGAAGGCCAGGCCAGGAGTGCCCTGAGACACTCGCTTTAATGAACAGAGACAGCAGAGCAATAATTACACTCAGCTCTCCTTCCTCTCCCCATCTATCAGTGCCTTCTGTGCAGGGGGCACAGCTACAGGGCTCTGATTCAGTAAACTGGGAGATCACAGTGCTACAGGGTTCAGTAAACTGTGAGATCACAGTGCTACAGGGTTCAGTAAACTGTGAGATCACAGTGCTACAGGGTTCAGTAAACTGGGAGATCAAAGTGCTACAGGCTTCAGTAAACTGAGATCACAGTGCTACAGGCTTCAGTAAACTGAGACCACGGTGCTACAGGCTTCAGTAAACTGAGATCACAGTGCTACCAGGTTCAGTAAACTGGGAGATCAAAGTGCTACAGGCTTCAGTAAACTGAGACCACGGTGCTACAGGCTTCAGTAAACTGAGATCACAGTGCTACCAGGTTCAGTAAACTGGGAGATCACAGTGCTACAGGGTTCAGTAAACTGTGAGATCACAGTGCTACAGCCTTCAGTAAACTGGGAGATCACAGTGCTACAGGCTTCAGCAAACTGAGATCACAGTGCTACTGGGTTCAGTAAACTGAGATCACAGTGCTACTGGGTTCAGTAAACTGTGAGATCACAGTGCTACAGGGTTCAGAGATGGATTTTTCTGCTTTGGTCGATAAGGCCACCTTCATCGTAATTGGCCACATTCTGTATTTGACTACCGCTACCCTGAAAAAGCAGCGTGGATGGGTAAAGCAGCTTGTGTTTGAAACTGATAGCAACGCCCTCCCATTTATGACTGTCCAGATAAAAGTCTGCCTTCAGAGAGACATGCTTCCTCAGCGAATCAGGCAAGTTATCTGGCAACAGTTTGTTCCAAATGTGACTCTAATGAAGAACGAACTCATCTTCCTTCAACCATAGCTTTTCAGTGTACATTTAATACATCACTGAAGTCCCACTTTGAGGATAAATGGATGAAGGAGGTTTGGCTCATATCCAGACGGCTGAAAGTTAAAATCCTGTGTATTTGAGCTCTATATATACAGTTGTATCAGTTATTAATATATAAACTGCAAGCCAGATGAGTAAACCTGGTATCCATCTGACTGGCCGATCGTATCCAGGTTGCCTTCATCATTATAGCCTAATCACTGGCGCTTTGAGTTTGCTGTAAACACCCTGCACACCTGGTCACCGATGACAGCGGGATTTCCGCTTCGCTCCCTCCCTCCCAACGGTGCAACAGCAACAGAGCCAAACAGAAAGAGCCAGAGTCCAAAAGACGCCACTGTTTACCGAGCATCGGGCGACAGGCTCTTTCTCCCAGGCAGAGGTCGCGCTAGGATTTTAAACTGCCGGCCAGAATGTCCGGAATGATTAGTTTGTCGGACATATGATAAAAAAAACGGCCATATCTATTTTCAATGCATGAACGACAGGCAGGTGCATTTAATGATGTAGCCTAACAACATATGTTACAGCGTAGTATTATATTTTGGACTGAAAACGATTTGAAAATATAGGAATAATATAAATAATATAAAAATTTAATATTACAGCTTCGCCTTGCACAAGCGGATGAATTACATTAAAATCGCGCATTTGGTGTGCGTGACTGCGTGCGTAATGTTTTCTCAACAAAAGAAGCTGTCTTGATTTTTGCATCATTAGTTTATTAGAACACATTGTTCTTCAGAATAACGATTTTAACATTTCTTTACTCCAAGGCAAATTGAGTTGCGGAAGATGCTATAAGGAAAAAGAGGCAGCAAGGACACGTGACAATTGGGATCTGACCTAACGTTAACGAACAACGCTTTTGGGAAAATCAGACCATAACAGTGTAGGCTATTGATTTAACAAGAAAAAAAAATGCTGATTATATCAAGGCCTAATGATAAATTGCCATGATATTGAGACTAAATATGTTAAATTAGCTATATTGCGGAGTTATTTATAAAAATTTTTTTACCGGCCCGAATGTCCGGAGGGAATGACATTTTCCGGCCTTTGTCATAAAAAAACAGTAAAAACCGGCAATTGCTGGCCTAATGCGACCCCTGCTCCCAGGGTCCCAAACGGACTTCCTGTGACGATGTTAACCCCTAAAATCCTGTTTCAGACTTTAGAGGCCCTGTGCTTTAGTGTCTGTATCCTACCTCAGACGAATGCTGAGAAGATCATCACGGTATCAGTACAGACGAACAGTAGATACCGTAGATTTTCTAGGTTACTCAGGTAGGCAGCCAAATGACAGTTGGAATCCTTGGCTTAGGCTGGCAGGTATTCTTGGGGCTTGGGTGTGTAGCGTGACAGATACTTTTTAAAGAAAGCTGCTGTCTCTAAAGGTAATGGACCCACTGAGGTAAGCGTACCCGGACGAAGGCACTGCTAAAAAACAGGCGCCTCCCTCGCTCACTCACCTCGTCCACGGTCCAGTGCGCCACGTGGCTGGCCTGTTCCCGCGCCACGCCCGGCAGGAGCTTGCAGTGCTGCTCCCAGCACAGGGTCAGCTCGCAGCCCGGCCCGGCGGGCGGGGCCGACAGGAAGACGGACTGGTGCAGCGCTCGCTCCAGGCTGTCCACGTCGCCCCCTGCGGGAGAGAGGCACACAGCACAGCGGTCAGACGCGGGTGCACAGCGCCACCATCTGGGCCAGTTTCCCCAACGGCAGCAGGTCCAAACTGTGTGTCCTATCCTGTGTTCATTCCAGCGACCGTGTCGGTCTTCACCCGTTGGATGGACAGAAATATACAAGAAAAGGTATTTCTTCAACCGATTCCTTTTCATATTTCAGTGCTGCCACCATGAACGCAGTCTAGAAACACTGAGCGAGGCAAACCAATGTGAGCCTAAAGGGTTAGCACTCATGGCTGTAGTAGAGGAAAGAGCTTGTGTTCATGTTGGAGAGGTAGCGGAGTTAAAGGTTAACAGTAGGAAAGGACAGAGCTGATGAGATTAAATGGTGGCTGAGGCACGTTTGAGATTAGCCACATCCAGCGTGCTCGTTTCACCACTCCTTGGGTAATAATGAGCTCTCATTTGCAAAAAATGAGCTTGGCGTGGCCTAAAATAAAGTGTCACATTTTCTCCAGTAAACGAAACGCGGTAGAGACAAAAAAAAAAAAAAAAACGTATGCCAGCATCACATCTTTATCGGCGATCAATGTGTAACACGGCAGAACTCGCAATGATTAGCGACCGGGCTTCGGAGAAGACGAGGGCGAGGAACCGGCGAGCTCCCAGGATTA
Organism: Synaphobranchus kaupii; assembly: GCA_029718625.1. NCBI lineage: Eukaryota > Metazoa > Chordata > Actinopteri > Anguilliformes > Synaphobranchidae > Synaphobranchus > Synaphobranchus kaupii. The sequence continues at coordinate 23,107,556 of CM056394.1, forward strand.
ACGCGGCTTGATTGAAAATCACCCGACGGCGCTAACGAGCCGCGCCGCGGCGGTATCGGGCCGTCCCCCACCAGCCCCGTCCCTGGAGCTCGGACTCAAAACGCCACGGCGCTAACGAGCCGCGAGACAGAGGGAGAACGAAGCGGGAAACGTAGGGGAGGGGACGCTCTGTTTTGCGGGTCAGTGCCATGAATCTCCGGTAATTAGGAGTGAGGCTTGGGCGGCCAGAACGGTGGCGGATAAAGGAGTTTTCCGCGAGAGTTTCTCCGCAGGGGAAATGGGTGACAGGTTGAGTTACAGTCCCCGGGCATGAAAACAGGTGTGATCCGCTTCCCGCCTAAGTGCCTGTGTCTTTAGGCCCTGTTTCATCGCTGCTGAGAAAAACCGCCGCCTAACTACATGATAACCCCATTCCCGTTTTCAGATAACCGACGTCTTGCATGCCCTTATAAGCACTTATTATAAAATTACAGATCTTTAAACACCACTGCCATTTGTGTGCAGTTTTAAATGGACGACTTTTTAAACTTTTAAATTGCAACCAGGCTATCCATAATGATATTACATAGAAAATAATGCGCTGACTGCAATGTTGTGCACAGAATAGACTTAATTTAACCTGACAGCACCGGTGATCTCAGTGCAACAGTTATCTTTATGACGGGGGTAGCACTGCTCTTAGGGCATTTTTAGTATAACATCATCGCTGTTTGTGTTGAGGTTGAGAACGAACAAGTTTTTCCCATGGCTGCCCCGATCAAATGCTCCTCAGAGACGATGAATAATTCTGGCCCACATGCGGAGAGGTTACTGGATAATTACAGTTTAGAACTCCGCTGACGTTTCATTTTCAAAGAACACACAAGCTACCGCGAATAATGATGATGTTCGGCCAGCCAATCGCATTTCATTTAACACAGTTCGCCTCACAGAAGAGCCGCCGCGTTCAGGCAGGCTCAGAGGTGTGGTATGAGAAGGTATCGCACACAGGGGAGCACAAGCTTTTCCGAGGACGGAAAATGGCTGTAAATACCAGTTCTGATTTGATAGCAAGCCTTTGACATCTACAACATCTCCTCTATTTCAGAAGTTGAACTGCCTCGTTCAACTTCCATGGGATAAAACATTTCACCGACTCAACACCGACAACTCCCATGATGCGTTTAATTTCAGACGTTGTGAGGCTACCTACACAGTTGAGCAATTTCAATAAACAGGTTTCAAGCCAATGAATAGTAATTAGTTTTGGCAACAATCGCCATGCACACCACAGATAACACACACACAGTCTATGACTCCATACAAATAACTGCCTATAGTCTGGTTTTCAGTTCACTTGAAGTCTTAAATATGTTGTCTTAATTATGTATTTTAACTAATTAGTAGTTTGATTGGAATGGTTTATATTTGTGCTGCTTACAAACTGAAGATGCTTGCAAACTTATCACACTGCATTTAGCCTACTAGAGCAGGGGTTTCCAACCTTTTCCATCCAGGAACCGCCACCCAGGCTCAAAGGCATACAGGGGACCCCCACCCAGGCTCAAAGGCATACAGAAAGGACCCCAATCATAGTTTAGAAAAGGGTTAAATATTTTTTTAAAAGGTTTTATATTTAGAAATATTTCCCCAAATCAATATATAGTCATTGCAAATCAAGACCCCCCGTACAGTACCTTCAAGGACCCCCAGGTGCTATAGGATGATAAACACAAGAAGTTTTGTCCAGCTCAAAATTGACTCTGAGGGCTCTGATGTGGTGACGGTGGACTTAACACAGTGTGTAGCTTAAGTATCCATTACACAAGCACGTCCAGCCTTTTTCATTTGCCCCTTTGTTTCTGTTTGTAGAACGAGGGGGCATAGATGGGAATTAGCCAAAGGTAAATTCCGCACAGACATTAGGAAGTACTCTTCACACAGAGAGTAGTGACTGTGCGGAATAGCTTGCCAGGCTATGTAGTAGAGCCAGAAACTCTGGGTGATTTCAAGACCAGGCTTGATATGGTGCTGGATACTATCTATATTGTAGGAAAGCACTAGGTACCCTTTAGTGGTAGGAACATGGCGAGCATTGTTGGGCTGAATGGCCTGTTATCGTCATTAAGTTATGTTATGTTATGTTTCGACCGCAGCTGGTTATAAAGAGAGCGGTCGGTATGACCAGGGCTGTTGTTCTTACTCCCGGCATACGCGCGGCTAACAATAAGGAAGCTTTAATATCAGCACGCGATGCGGTCGCTTTGATCAGTTCATCTTTTGATCATTTAGGCCAGGTCTTAAGGGAGGAAAGAACGTGAGCGTGATGCGGAAACACAACTGTGGCGCGCTACGCTGCCGAACCAGACTGGGAAGGGCATCTACTACATTTTACACCGTGTGTTACGACAATATCCGTGTGTGTCTAGGGGAAAAAAAAGAAGAATAACGTGATCCTTGACCCGTTATTGTCTTTTGACTGTATTGTAGTACAGAGCGTTCAAAAAGACAAGTAACCATGGCGATTTTTGGCGATACTTTAATTATGCATAAAGGTGAACTCGAGTGCCTGTCATCCAGGATAGATCACTTCGATCGTGTGCATTAGTGGGGAAACAGGCTGGCTTAGATTCTGTCAAATGAATCAACTGACATTTCGCCATTGAAATGCTTACAGAAATAAGCCTGGCATTCTAGAAAATATCAATATCAAACAGTGCTGCTCAGCCCTCTGGACATAAACAAGCATCTCACTCAAATGTTACTGGTGAGTGGCCCTGATTCTCAAACACGAGAGTCCACGTGGGAGAGAGAGAAAGAGCAGGGAAATTAATATTTTCCTCAACACAGGCAATGCAGAATAAAGCGGTCTGATGGGAGGAAGAAGCTGTCCTGTAGCCTGCCATATAATTCGCAGTGATATAGGAACATGGACACGCAGGTTGGGGCAAGTAGAATGGCACTCAAATGGATGATAAACGCAACACTGCGACTGCACATTATCAGCAATGCGTGTTGCAGGTATCTTAAATAAAGGCCTAAATTTTGTATTCACAGCACGCAATCCCGCGGAAGATTTGCGCTTTTGACGTGCGCATTCCTGAACTGTGTATTAAAGAAAACCCCGGGTTCCCAATTGACGTCTGTTTTTGTGCCAAGATGGAACGTAACCGTGAGACGATGCAAAACGGGTAAAGTTAAAAATACCAGGGTGCCTTTTTTGGGCTTCCTGCCAACATGCTCATCATAAACATTTCGGTGAAAGGCTGAAGTAGCGAGACGAGCAGCGTTTCTCCCAGAGGGGCGCCGCAGGGACAGCACTCTCTGCCTCGTCACTGTCATTGCTGTGTCTGTTTGCTTTATCTGAACCCCCGACTAAAGGCCACCTCACAAAAAGCACAAGGAAATGAGTGGAAAACATAACGCTCTCCGATATCTGTGGGAAAAGCGCATCGGAATTAGCGGACTGCGAGTCTGTTTTTCCCTCGCGACGGAAGCCACCTTCCCGAGGATAACGTCGGGTGTCGTGCGGTCCTCGGAGCGGTTTCGCGCCGTGGAAAAAGTGACATTTCACTGTTTTATTTAGCTCGACTGTGACGCAGTGGCCAGGGCTCCTCACAATCTAACCAAACATTACGCTCGCAGCTCTGGCTACACAAATATCTACAACACGAGACCATTCTTCCCCCCCCTCATATACAATAGTTTTAATTTCTCCTTTTCATAACTTCAATGATTGAATGTCATCGGTGAAAGTGTAATTAACGTTATGTTGCAAACAATTCACTGATCCACTGATGAAAACACGAATAAAGCACTCAATATGTTGAAGGGATAAATTGCCTGCCAGTTTCTAATTACTCAATGTTATTCTGTGCATGATGTTGCAGTATTAGCGGATGTGGATTAATGAAAAATAAGTGTGATTGATGACTGTATTATCTTTGAAAACATCTGCCATAATGTTTTTGCAGCATAAGGTCATCGTTAATTACACTCATATAATGATTAATGTGGTGAGGTATATAATGGGTTTTTCCTTAGGTTTCTGTTAATTACTGTGAGGCATTTGAAGGACAATCAACTGGTGTCAGCAAGAGCGAAACCTCAACTCCAGCTGGTGTTAGCTCTCCTGTAGTACTGTGTGTGGCCTGTCACTGGCTCTCCTGTAGTACTGTGTGTGGCCTGTCACTGGCTCTCCTGTAGTACTGTGTGTGGTCTGTAGGGTATTAAACAGTCAGTGGTTCTCCTGTAGTACCGCATGTCCTGTAGGGTGTAAAATAGTCACTGGCTCTCCTGCAGTACTGTGTGTGGCCTGTCACTGGCTCTCCTGTAGTACTGTGTGTGGCCTGTAGGGTATTAAATAGTCACTGTTTCTCCTGTAGTACCGCATGTCACGTAGGGTGTAAAATAGTCACTGGCTCCCCAGTAGTATATTTATCAACCCCAAACAACCTTCCAGTTCTGCAAATGGATGCACCCTTGGAGCGGCTGTCTGAAGCCAAAGTTATAGCCTATACGCCTGACATGAAGTGCCCTGCGGCACTAAGCGGAAACAGCAGGTCATGGAAAACACGCTGGGCCCGTGTGCACACTCTGGATTTAGCTGCATTAAGCTTGCATCATAGCAAGCACTGCCTTCTAACGGTTACTGTTCTATGCTCCAGTAAGGGGTGGGTATAACACACTGACAGAAGGGGTTATACAACTGAAAAAGGACAATTGAAAGACAGCCTATATTCCTCACGCATTTACCCAACAGTACATTATGTATAGACATATCCAGCAACAACTTACTGGTCTTTTAATAAAAGTGCACAACGTGACATTACAAAAAACGACGGTGAAGTTTAATTAGATCAAAAATCCAACGGTCTCTTCGGGGGGTCTGAGTAATGCCTTCCCCGGAGTTCAGCCCGTCACCGCTACAGACGCCAGGACGGCGAAACCGCGTTTCGCGCCAGAGCCGGGCAAAACCGACCGCCGCGGAACTCCACTGTAATTCCAACAGCAGACAAACTCAGGGAGAATGAGAGGGATTCTCTCTGAGCTCCGGAGTCTAAATCCCGCCGGGTCCCAGCGGCGCGATAAATAACGGCGGCGCCTCATTTGCGTGAGGCCGTCCCCGCGGAGCGAGGGGAAATTAAGATTTTAACCGCCACATTCGATGGCGCCGCCACAGCGCTCACCCGCCCCCCCCCCTACCCTTTTTACAGCCGGATCCGCGAACACTTCCACCCCGTTTCCTCCTTTAAACGTGAATCAAACGGCTCGACGGCGCAGCAGCAAAGACAAAAGGCGAATCCATTACGGCTCAAACGCTCCGCATCTCAAGGGCGACGCAATGAATCACCGCTGCACGGGATCTTCAAATGATTCCACATGACGGTTCCTTCCTTTAAAGTTCAATTGTCCTTTAAACACCAGCCAACTTGTGCAATGGAACATGTACAAAGACTGCTATATGGAACATAGGGCTCCCAAAATGTTGTCCTTCTGACTTCAAAAATAGGCTGGCTGTACATAAAATGGAAATCATAACATTCTGAATGTTACATGCGTAATTAGTCGTACTAAAATATATTAATGAACCTGCAATAGATGGCTCACAGGAAAGCAGCTTGCCTTGATTTATGTTACACAAAGTGTTTATGATGCACAAGTACACCCCACAAACAGGATGTCTGTCACAGGGCTATTACCCACAATCCGTCTCTTTCAATCGACTTAGGTCTGAGCAGCTGACCTTCCATGGGTCAGAACATACGTATGGCCATTACTCATAACAGGCAGGCTGTGTGATGTAGTACTGCACCGAAGGTCAGCCAGTCACCGGCGGCGAGGGTCGTCATGCCTACGCTGCGGCTTCCCGTCCCGTTCCTCCGGCTCAGCCAGGCAGAACGAGAGCCAGCTGGCCCACGCCGGTGGCCATCGGCACCCATCTCCCGCGCCTCTGTCCAGCCGTGGACTCTGGACAGCGGAGGGGCGGTACATTTTTGGAGCCTCCCCAGATGGGGCACTATATTTGCACTACCGACACAGGCACTTATACTGAAGGGCTTCTGTAAACATTATGCTGGACAGATATTAAACTAATAAGCCACGGTAATGTAAGCAATGAAAGAGCCCTGGGATAAGGCAGGCTGCTCATAAAATAAATGAGCTGGACTCCGAGGTGTACCCTGGCCAGACCTGCGATGTGACAGAACCCTGCAGGGAGCGAAACCGTAGGGAAACCTGCCACCGCTAATTCAGTTAGGCCCAGAGGATGATGGGAAGGCGCGCCGCAGGGGGGACGAGGGAGCCGCGTGACGGACCCGCGCCGCGGCTAACAGGCTCGGCCGCACCTGGGCACCCGCGGTCACCACGGCAACAGCCACACTGCATCGGCGCACGAACATACCGAGGGCACCGTTCGCCCTCTCCGTGCCCCCGCGCGAGCCGTTTGAGGAAGGAGAAACAACAGGGAAGAATTATAGGAGAAAGGGAACATGCAGTAAAAATGCACTAATGAACCCATAGCACATGGTCTTAAAATAACTGCAGCTGCACAAAACCTATTGAGTTTTCCTGGGAGGTAATCAGGATGCATTTATTTCAGGCGCCATTCGATTTTTAACCAGGGCCCCTGAATGAAAGAGCAGTTATTCACAGAGTCAGCTGAGGGTGAAGGCAAGAAAGGATTTCAGACGGCAAAATGAGGGACGACAGTCTTCAAGAAATGAAAAAAGGAAATCAATAGCGAATCGCAACATGTAATAACAAGTCACCCAGCGCAGGCCACTAGTAATAAAAGTGGCCCAGCCAAAATTAATACATCAAATATGAACAGGAATAAAAAAAGGGACATTACTTGTAACGATCAAATATTAAAGGTCGCGTTAAATAATAAACAGAGGACAGAGAGAGGGAGCATGAGGGGAATATGAAATATAATATAGAACAGCACAAAAAGCAAACATCTTTATTGTGTGAAATCATTAGGACAGATAGATGTAGATTCCCGCTAACTGCTTGCACTGCAGACAGCCTTAATTCTCGGGGTCCGGTCATCAGGGGTACACAGCCCAAAATGCAGCAGGTTTTCAGCGCTGTTTGCCAGACAGATATCCGTTTGGGCGGGGGGGGCGGGGGGGGGCAGCCCAGGACACAGCAGATGTGAGAGCCTGAAAGAGCCGGACTCATCCTCCCCCGGCTACACCCCGCCAGGCAGGCCCCCGCTGGGAAAAACACACTTATCAACAAACAGCGCAAACGGCTAAAAATACTGACATTTATTCGGGCTCCGTCGGATCCGCCTTCCAAACCGAGTCTGAAAATAGGCAGGGAGGCTGGAATGCCCCAGAGAGAGCGAGGACGTTCAGAACAGAACGGCGCGCGGACGTTCAACCGGGCCTCCCGCCGCCCACGGCGTTCCCGATGCCGCGGCCTTTCTGCTTTTGACGTGATTAATTTCATTGGCAGATACACAAGGCAACCAAAAACAGCAAACAAAATTACACCGTGGGTGACAAACACCAAACGACGCAAATAAAACCCGAAGCACGATGCTAAATGCTAATACCCCGAGACACAACTCAACACACAAAACACCATGCAGCTCTTAGCCAGTTAGCACGAGCACGTAACTGAAGTATAAACTTCACCACAACTAGTCAGCTATCGCGATCCCTAAACGCAAGCCAAGCAGCGTTGAGTCCTCAGGTGTCGACAGCCCTGGTATTCAATGTCTACTTCCTTTCAAACTACATATGCCGCAACTCCCGTGATTGCGCCGGTTGAGTCCGGCGCACGTTAGTGGTTGATTTCCCGAGTGTGACCACAGCACGTGCGTCACATGCAGAAGAAACCTGGGCGGTAAACTTACACTAGTCTGCACAGTGGGATGGAAAAACATGCATCTACCAAGCAGTAAAATGTGGCCACATACACCACTGTTCAGAGCAGAATTAGAGGTGCGTTAGTCATGTACATCAAATTCCTTTCTGGCCAGTAAGGATTTTCTAACTCCGCAGTCAGTGACCTGTTTAATTAATACTTGTGTATGATGAGAAATGAAGGTGACTCATTTGTCACATAAAAATTATCAATATTTCTTAGCACCAGCGGGTACAGGTAAAGCACGAGGTGTTAGTGTTCTAGAGGTAATGCGTCTTTCTTTATAGCACAACAGCAAAAAAAATAACGCAGACACAACATGTTAGAACACTCCCCTAGCCTTCCCATGTTCAAAAGGGAAAATTCCGCTGTTCGTACCACCGGTGCGATCCCTGTCTGCAAGCATGGGTTCAAACAGGTAATAAACAGAACCTTTCTGGCCTTCCGGCATAAGTTCCTTTCATGCATATTTAATACATCCTAAAGATTTATACATCATCTTAATGTAGACAAAACTAGGACAAGCCGTGAAGGCTCATTTTTTTCAAAAATCTCGGTTGTAATCTACTGTACGTACAATGTAATCTAATGCAAACTCCCATGTGTAAAAGTCACACTTTCAAGGGAATGACCTCATGTGGAAAAGCACCAATTAGAACAGCAACCTAAGAGATTGCAAGATGGAGGAGGAGTTTCCAGGAGCATAAATCCCTACAGAGAGATGGTGGAATCACATGCCTTCCAAACCAATGGCCAATTTGTCAGTGAGTTTAAAAGAATAAAAAATAAATAAAATATGCTCACACTCCATTATAGTCGATGGTGTGTTCTATATAGCTCCCAATGTTGTCACATGACTCTTGTCCTTCCGCATGATTGGCTGGCTTGGCGCAATTTCTAACGGCAAAACAGCACTCCAAACCTTCCCATGGACACGCCCCAAATATGCTCTCCACAGGTCCAACGCGATGAGCCAATCACAGCACAGGCAAAACTAGCAGGTAAGACATCTCACATCCAAGTACCAATCAGAACCATTTTCATTTGTTAATGTGCAAAATCGTAAATCTACATAAGGGCATGAAAAGCCGGCCTGAGTGCATTGTAGAATGGGGTTTAATTTCTCACACGCTCTTAGGTGTCGTACAGAACTGCCGCCTTGCGACCTCATTACGAGGCAGGCCCTGTGAAGGACTCCAGGGAGATGCCATTGTTCTCACAAGGCCTGGACTGAAAGGACTATAAATTATTCAGTTTAACGGAAAAAATAATGACTTGCTTTTTTTCCCCGCGATCTGAAGGGGAAAAAAAGAAATCGAGCGTCGGTCAGCTTTAGAAATAATGAAGCCGAACTCTTTATTTGTAAGTGAGCGAGGGAGGTGGCTGTCTATGGCAGATGGAAAACAAAGAGAGGAGGGCAGGTCACGAGAACGTCCATTACAAACTGCCATGTTCCCGGCCAAATCTTACATAGCAAGGCATGGATCAGGTACCATGCAGGAAGCAGGAAACCCACTAGCTGACAAAAAAAAAACAGATAGGCCTACATCCTAATAATAAAAACTGATTAAAAAAAATAATAATAATTATAATAATAAGACAATTGTCACTGGAACACCACAGTGTTGTATGGACAATGCACGCACCTGACCCAAATATATATATCCTGACCTTAACCCCATTGAAAGTATTTGGGATGTACTGGAGAAAACTTTACGGAGTGGTTCGACTCTCCCGTCATCAATACAAGATCTCGGCCAAAAATCAATGCAACTCTGGACGGAAATAAATGTTGTGAAGTTGCATAAGGTTGTTGAAACAATGCCATGACGAATGCGTGCCGTAATCAAAGCTAAAGGCGGTCCAACGAAATATTAGTGTGTGCAACTTTCTTTTTGGCCAGGCAGTGTATTAGTCAGTATCCTGTCCTGGCTGCAAAAAAATGTATTAGTGATAATTTTTTCACTGCTTAATAGGCTGTGTATGAGCAGAATCTCATATAATTGCGTATTTTACATTGCAGCCAGGACAGAATGAAGAGCCCTCTGGTAGCTGGTACTCGCATGCATTTCATTCACATTTAAGACAGCTGAAATTGCCACCTGAGAGCACAGTGCCTTAGAGCTGGTGCACCTCAAATTTCTTTCTCCTGCTCTGTTGAAATAGCCTGGCCTCCTTCATTAAATTTTCAGGTGAAGCTATTCCCTTGGAGAAAAGCGAGAGGTCAGAGAAGTCTTTGGTGCGATACTGACTAATACACTGCCTGGCCAAAAAAAAAGTTGCTAATATTTCACTGGACCGCCTTTAGCTTTGATTACGGCACGCATTCGTCATGGCATTGTTTCAACAACCTTACGCAATTTCACAACATTTATTTCCGTCCAGAGTTGCATTGATTTTTGGCCGAGATCTTGTATTGATGACGGGAGAGTCGAACCACTCCGTAAAGTTTTCTCCAGTACATCCCAAAGACTTTCAATGGGGTTAAGGTCAGGACTCTGGTGGCCAATTTATGTGTGAAAATGATTCCTCATGCTCCCTGAACCACTCTTTCACAACTTGAGCCCGATGAATCTTGGCATTGTCGTCCTGGAATATGCTCATTGATGGGATAACCTGGTCATTCAGTACATTCAGGCTAAATTACATTTGTCGGCAAAAGTCGGCACAAATTAGCATGCAACTGAAAAATGATTTACATTTCTAGCCTGAAAAAACATTTGTCAAATAATATGGTATGTCAGAGGACAAATTTGATATTTATTCAATCAATATCCTATTTCACTGATGTCATAACAAAGTCAAATAAAACACTCAAGCGGCTGCATCTAATCTGCTTTATTATCTCATTCCAATTGGTGCTGGGACCCAACAGGGCCAAGGTAGGAGCCCTGATGTACTCTGTGTGGACAGCAGTGAAGGTTCTCTCCAAATTCCTATCTGACACTGATGTGGTGGGAAGGGAAAGGTATTCCTTGGCATGCCATAACGGGAGGTCACCGGTTAACCACGAAGAAAATGAAAGTTAATGCGCTGACAGAAATACCCACCTGAAATGAGTTGTGTACACAGCCGACTGATCACAACCTTAGGAAAATACATCATGCTCTAATGAGATAAGACGCTGAGTGCCTTGACCGTCTGAGACAGCAGTGACACATTTATGTTTCACGTTTAATATGTTTTGATTGGCTACTCAGAACAGGTCAATAACCTGACTGCAGCTATAAGCACAAGGTACAAAGACTGACGGTGACACTAGTTGATAGCAACATCTCTTGAATGCAGAGTTGTTTAAATAAATATCATTCTCTGTGATGACAATGACATGATTTATGTTTAAACATGATTCTCAATATCAACGTCCTCACGGTTAGTTATAGACTTTCCAGAACCCGCGGGAAATTAGTTCCACAGAAGCTGCATTTATCTCTGACATTTTCAAACTGACAGGATTTTTCAAATGCAAATGAAGTTAATCAACCACGTCAAGCTAATTAAGTGGATGGCTTAATCAAAAGGACAATCAATAGTGCACTTGAAAGTTTAACAAAGTAATTATCTCCCAAACCTACAAAGACAGTTTTTATCCATCACAATGAAGCTGGCAACTGGATCTAAACAACCATTTACGTAAAGAAAACGCTGCTTTCAGCCTTTGGAGATGATCGTTTTTAATGCCGTCTGTTTCAACTCAAATGAAGATACATGACCACGCTCGCTCTACAATCTGAAACTACCGACCAGCCAAGCCCATGACCTTTGCCTGGAGTAGTACTGAGCATGCCGCTACTCAGACAGAGCAATCATCTTCAAGAACTGAATTTGACCCCTCTGACTCCTATAAACTGATGGAAGTGCTCACTGACACCTATCTCAAACACACGCAAATAAAAACAGGAAGACGGAAGGGGAAAGCTTCTAACCACGTCCAACATGGTGTCTTGGCACATTGTAATTGCAATGGGACAAGCATTTCAGCAATGGACAAAATTCCAGTGAAGGCTTTTGCAGGGTGTATATTAAGTCTTTATGGCTGCACCGACAGGGACAGAGCTTATGATAAAGGAGAGGGCATGTATAGCCCATGGAAATCCTGAGGAACATGTGAGCAGCACATTTTATGGAGACATCTTTGGACATCTTTGGATGGCTTGTATGTTCACATTTGTACACCCATTGAAAAGACCTGGGAGGAGGGATATTCTCACCCTTCTTATAATGCCTTTACCGCTGCCAGATATTCATTCCTGACCACACCTCATAATCCCCATTGTATTTCTCTACTTTTCCCTTATCAACTGTAAATCCACAAGGCCTGCCACGTGAAACCTTGTGGTGACTAATTTTAGTGTAAAAATTCAAGGCCCTTCGGTTCAAAACCGGCACAGTCCATTCGTTATAATACTTTTAAGGGCTCTAGCTTACAACTACATTTCACTTGGAACGAAGAAGGACATAACCCCTATCTATCTTCAGAGTGCTCCAGCACACCTTCGAGGAAACGTGCGTGATTTATGTCCTCGGTCAGGAAGCAAAGGCCAACGTTATTAATGGAGGTCTGCTAACCCCACTGAAACAGTTACCTGATTGTACCACGGAGTCAGAGGCCAAGGTGAAGATCACTTAATGGCAGATTTAAGAGCCCCCCTGACGACAGTGTCCCTGTCATTAATCAAGGACTTGCAGGCTTTTCAATTTGTAACAGTAACAGCACATGAGGGACTAATTCCTTATCAGTAATCAAACGGGAGAACAGCAAAAAAGAAAAAAAAACGGTGTGAATCACTGACCGAAACGTAACTCACTCTAAGCGCAGATAGGGCCTCCTTTAAGGACTCCTGTCAATGCCTGGGTCTGTGGATCGCAAGATGCGGTCGCCATAGAGACACCGCGATGCCCCGTCCCCCCCCATCCCTTGTAGCGATCCAGGCATCCTGTCTCCATGGAGACATGGTCTCTTGATTTTTGGGGTCATGCTCCCTCACGCCCAGCGGACGCAGACTGGGAGTCGAGATCCTGACTGTGTCTTGGCTGGTTCTCTGTCCCTGGGTACAGCTCCATCACTGCTCAGATTAGGGTGATGTATTCTCTGGGTACAGCTCCATCACTGCTCAGATTAGGGTGATGTATTCTCTGGGTACAGCTCCATCACTGCTCAGATTAGGGTGATGTATTCCCTGGGTACAGCTCCATCACTGCTCAGATTAGGGTGATGTATTCTCTGGGTACAGCTCCATCACTGCTCAGATTAGGGTGATGTATTCCCTGGGTACAGTACTATCACTGCTCAGATTAGGGTGATATATTATCTGGGTACAGCTCCATCACTGCTCAGATTAGGGTGATGTATTATTTTTACATTATTTTACATTACAATTATTTGGCAGACGCTTTTATCCAAAGCGACGTACCATAAGTGCATATTAAAGGTCATTGACGCGACTACAAAGCAGATCCGACAAAGCACAACTTTCTCACAGCGTAGGAGCTATCCCTAGTAATAAACATGAGTAGTACACACAGTCAGCTATACATTCTGAGCTATAAAATACCCAAAAAAAAAAAAGAAAAGTTAAATAGAAAACAAGCAAAAAACAGGAAGCGAGTGTGAAAAAGTGCTGGATATCTGGGTATCTGATCAGATCGGGTGATGTATTGCAGTGCTTTGGCCTATTTGGCCCCAATATAATGAGATTTCCTTTCCTGCAGTCATATAGCACATTTGAATGTCTTACTACATTTCACATATTCTCTTATACTCTTAGGCATGTCAATTTCTTTTTTCAAAAGGAATGTATGTAATAATAAAGGGTAGCTGGTGGTAATTTATCACATAATATCTAAATCATCATTAAAGAATTGCTTCACCATCTATTATGTGACTACTAAAGTAAGGAAAAATCCCAATGCCTTTTCTTTGGCTGATACCAATGCTTGTGTTTTCTAAATATAGACATGTCAATCACTGGAACATCTACTGCGATGATTGTGACAGATATGCCCCACTTTTCATGCATTCTGGAGTCTACTATCAAAGGTAGCATATCAGTGTTGTTATGGTAACTACAAGTCAATGAGGGCTGAACGGAATTACATTCTAATGTCAGTGATACGGCAACATTTTAAGCTACATCTGTTATCCACAACTGGCTTCAAATAAATCTCCTAATTTACATCATAGAGACCATCCATTCACAGATGCATTTATTTAATTTATGCACAAATGCTGTGCTTTGTAGTTTGTACTGTGTTTTCACGAGTCCTCTGTCGGTTTTCTGCACTTGTCTGAACGGAAAAAAAACAAAACATTCTTAGGATCATCCTCTCGGTCTCCGTGGTGCCTGATGCCGTACGGCGCAGGCGAAAAACGGACAAAAGCTGGAATAAAAAAATAAAAAAACATAATTTGAAAGCTTTTACTGAAAACAGGAAACACTTGGGGACGAGACCAGGCCAGATTCATATATCAACACAGTCATGAAGCATCATTTAAACCCCCACTGGACACGGTAAAAACTCTGCGGAACCTACATCCTGGGCTCTGGTGTCAGTGTTTTCTCAGCTTTCTCGGGTAAAGATTTACGCTGCAGTATGATAAATTCTGAACGAGCCTGTGACGACCGTGTCGGTGACGACCGAGTCTTCAACAGACAACAGTCACCTGTGGGGTCATGAACTGAGGGGCGTTTCCCAGCTTGAGTGACAGACGGGCCTGGTGTTCCCAGCTGAGGGAGATGGGAGGGGCAGATGGCCTGTTAACAGGAAGCCCAGGAAGCCCTTCAAGGATGAGCCCTGAATCATGTGATCCATCCCTGCATAAGTCTCCATGGCAGCATTTTGATCTAGTAAGCCAATTTCATCTACACGCTTTGTTGTTGCCGTTTAATCACGTCGGGCAGAGACACGCACACAAGACTACATTCAGTCCAGTACATCAGATCAATTTACACTGAGCAAAGAAGACAGAAGCACTCAGCACATCGCCTGATGTACACAGCGCATACTGTCAACAAAGGAGGCGCGGTTAGCCTCACTCAATCTGCACGGGAAACTGACACCTTTCAATATGCAAAGAGGTTTATAAACAGTCGGAACAGCTGTGGGGGCTGACATTCTGGAAACCATAGCAACACCAGAAAAAACTAAGGCCCACATTTAACAAGACCACAATGCATTTCTGCCTTTGAACAAGCATCGCTGGTTTTTATCGTTTCAGACAGAGTTTCCCGAAACTCAGCTCTGGGGTCCCTTGTGCAAACTGGCTTTTGTTCCAAGCTGGTAACTGGTCTCAATTAGAAACTTTACTGTCTACTTAGGGACATATTAAGCTATAAGCTATGGAACTCATGAAGAGTACATATTCATATCCACATGCCAGGACTTCTAATCAGTCTGATCAACGAATGCGTTCATTTTCTGTAATGTGCCATATGGCAACACGTTTGACATTACATGAGTTTGGCGGTTGCTGAGATGAATGAACAATGCAGTCAGCGTAATGAAAAATACTAACGCCTGCTAAATTCTGCTGCTAAAACTTCAGGACAAATCGCTTTGCAGTTAGATTGAATCTGACTCTCAAGAAATTCAATGCTCATGGGTTGATGGGAAAACCGCGTCGCTGCGGCAAGGTTATTATCGTAAACTAAAACTAGGATGAAAACTAAGTGAGAAAAAACCTTATCGTGTACTGAAATAAAAATAAAAATGAGAGTTTTTGAGAAAATTAAAACTAAATGGAAAGTAGCAAACCAAAAAAAATACACATTAAATATTTTTAATTTTGTCTTTTTGATAATCTAAGTGGCAGGTACTAAGGAAGAGACAATTTTGGGCGGAGAATTTTCCCCCTCTTTCTGTTGAACGCTACTTCATGATGGTGATGACATCCTATGTAGACCAAAAAATAAGTCTGCTGTATCCATGGGTACTTGGTGCTCACGCATTGGTGAATGAGGAAATGCCAACGTGTGTCGCCTTATTCCAGACGCCACTGGCAAGTTTTGAAACGTGTCGAAAATATCGGGGAGAAAACGCCACAGTCCTGTTTGGGATTACTATGAGTAACGTTATGAGTCTGTCTCAGACAACACCAAGTACATTGTGGTGGATCTTTATAACAAGATACGCGGTCTGCTTATCACGGGGGAAGATCCCACTAATTTAAAAGTAGCCTACACTTGAACAGCTTCCTAACTTACGCACACACACGCACGCACGCACGCACGCACGCACGCACGCACGCACGCACGCACGCACGCACGCACACACACACACGTTTGTTGATGTCCATGTATAGTGGATTGTTGTTCAGTCCTGTCATTTTCATTCAATCATTCAAGGCAAAGCTAGTTTGAGATGTTTTGCAAAATTTATTTAAATAAATGTTAAAAAAATAATTTGATTTATTATTTGTTTTACAAAATGCCTGGTTTAAAAATGTACACAATACCTGTTCTAAACCTCTAAAACATTACTCCTAACAAATGGGGTACCCGCCCAAACAAAAACAAAAAAAACTAAAACTACAACTGAAACGAAACTGAACTAAAACTTTCCAAAAAACTAAAACTAAACTAAAACTAGCAAACGCACTCTTAAAACTTAAAACTAAAGCTAAACTGAAATTGAAATCAAAATGGAAAACTAAACAAAAACAAAAACTAATGGAAAAATCTAAACTTTAATAACCCTGTGATAAGATAAGAGTGGGAAACCCTGTCAGAGACTACGCTGACTCCAAATAAAGCACTTTGGCCGCCGTTCCGCTTTGGCTCCTCAAGTTCTGTTTGGCGCAGCCAGAGAACACGGAGGAGATTGCTTTTGCCATGCAGAAAGATTTCATTATAATGCACTCTCCTATAATTAATGATAGCGTCTATTCCCATCTGAATGAAGTTCTGCAATATTTCCCTCTTTGCGGTCGACTATTTTTATTGACAGGGACATTTTCTCATCCCAGTGGCTGAGGGACATTTTTATTGCTTTGACTGTCATTTTAATCTCTGTTTTTATAGCACATGTAATTACCAGTCGTTTCCCATAGTGCACTAAATTAAATAGGGCATCCACTACTACACAGTGTTAATTCAACTCCAACGGAGTACATATGAGTTCAATAGGGACCATATATACTCCGTAAGAGTTGATCAACACTGAACATTTTACTGTGTAGGAGGTTTCTATAATATAACTCATTTGATCCTCACGCCCGGTTATCATTTATTAAGGAGGTGGCCTTATCCAGCTCCGACTGTACTTTATGTGGGCCATCCCACCTGAGATCCGAACCCATAACCTTCTGGTTCCTGTTTGGGTGTCTTGGTCCGAGATCCTCAGAGATGTAGTGCGGAGGGCATTGTAAAACTGTTTTTTTTTTTTACATTTTCTTTTTTTAACTTTAACGTTACTGGTGCCGTGCATCCTCCGTAACTTTGGGCATATTCCGCCAACTAATGCCTCTCCTCGCTATGCAGTCCGCCAACTGCGCTACACGGTCGCAGCGTTGGATACGTGCCTGACGGGCACTGCCTATTCACCGATTATCCTACTGGATAATTCACATTGTAAACTGGAACAGCTTTAATAATCTGAATGGGAATTATCATCAGAAATGACGACTGGTCAGGGAACACAATGCTTCTGTAGAAAACGTACTCCCACACTGTATTAGCTCCATAGTTTTACTGAAAATAGCTGAAAATGTATGACACAGACCCTGAAATCTAGTGTAATTTCCACTGGTGAGAGAGAGAGCGCCGCTTGTCTGAGAGAGCGCTACGGTCTCTCTGATCGCACCAAACCAACGACCATAATTCGCCTCCATAGCAACAGGCAGAGACATGAAGACCCCTTTCTGGAAGGTGAGCCATGTTGTTTTACGCTGGCTGCCGCCTGACTGGCAAGAAGCAAGAAAGCTCCTTTTGGCTGCTATGGCAACAAACATATTATACGTACAAGGGCTGTTGTTACCATAGCACCCCAAATCTGAGTCGTCATCGTGATCAAAAAAATAATAATTATTCAGAAATCGATATTCACAACAGGATTCCCACGAACAGGCTGAGCGTGCTACATGAACCAGAAGTATTTAGAAAGTTTGGACTGGCTTCCACTGTCCTGTTCACGGTCTTGGGAATAAATTATTTTTGTGCAGTGTTTTTTATTTTTGTTAAAAATCGACCATTCCTGCCTGACAGTGGCTGTCAAATGAATACAAGATACAGTCCCAGTGATTCAGAGCCAGGAAGAAAGACTATGTCTACCAAGAGATCGCTGATGAATATTCACGATGCCGTTTGATCCTGGTAGCAGTGTCACGCTATCTGTGGGTGTAGGAAATAATGTACGCATTTAAAAACATATGCTTGCTTTCTGACAGTTTACCCATTCAGTGGAAATGGAAATAAAAATGGCAAAAAAAGTAAGATACCAGTTCATGCACATTAGCAGGGCTCTGCTTATCTAACCATGTTATTCCAAAGGTCAGATCTGTAAATCCGACGTGGATGTGTCCACTTTCCAGCCGTAAAAGTGTGCTTTAACATCCATGAAATCTTTAACATCTGAGATGCGCAAATTTCTAAATCGTAATTTGTGACCCATTTTCCTTTTTACAAGGTATCGTCGGATCTTTAAGATGAGAATAAATGCATGATTAGCTCAAATTAGCATGCCTTATTTCCTACGGAATATGAAAGAGCCATTTCTGTGTGCAGTGCACACATTCCAGTGAATTAAACTCAGACATGAACATTCCATCAAAGATTAAAAAGGTACACCAGCTTGCTGAGGATCTCCGAGAGCTTAATCAAAACTGACAAATGCATGGCCACCACTACACTCCATGGCAAACTGCTCGTATTGCCAACATACGTAAGCAACTGATTGGTGGATCCATGCCCGTCTCCGCCCCTCTTGCATAAAGGCCAATCCTGGGATGACACAGGACAGCTACCCTCTCTGTCTCGCCGGACACGCAAATCACTGCAGTTGGGCCTCATTGGCTATCAAAGCTGTCATTCACCTCACGTGACCAACCGCATCCGTCTGGAACCGAGCAGCTCCTAACTTCAGATGAGCAATTAAATGATGATAGAGAAGCTGATAGATTTATACCCATTTTCCTGGCATTTTCTTTCATGAACAGGGAATTATAACATGATTTTCTGTTGGGTAGTGTTGATCCTTTTTATGTGCCATAATTTTTTTATCGAAATAAAATGTTACCGAAGAAGCAAGGCAATGCTGAAAGCAACAAAAAAAATGTCACATGCAACAAAAAAAATCACATGCAACAAAAAATAAAATTAAAACCAGGATCCCATCGAACCCATCAACATTTCTACAAGTACACTGAGTAACACAACTGGGGAAAAAAATGCTTCAAGGATGGTGGCAACATCATCCCTCTCTCTCTCTCTCTCTCTCTCTCCTTCTCTTCCCACTTCACCCCCCATTCTCTCTCACACGCCTACATATCCTCCTCCTTCTCAATCTCTCTCACTCACTCTCATTGTCTCTCTGTTTTCATCCTAGCAGACGGAGGACGGTCTTCTCGGTACGGAGCTAAAATTAGCTTGTCGCTTGAATGAACCGCTAACAAACGCGCGTGGTCCTAAAGGGTATGACATGAGAAACCGAACAAAACAAAAATCTCAAACAGACATACCTACTTCCTGTTCCTGTTAACAGGAGCAAACTCAGAGAAACTCCAAACTACCTTGGTCTGACAAGACTTGGGATGTGGTAAGGCACATCCAATCACATACAGTACTTTGCTAAGGTCAATGAAAGTAGCATAGTGCTTTACTTTAATTATTAAAGTACTGGACAAAGAATGACACTCGGCTAGTGTCCTCAAACAAGTTCACAGTCACGGACAACACAGTCCATTACGGCTAAGCATCCTGAACGGTCGTTCTTCTTCCTAATGGGATTTTGCATAAGGCACTGGAGCATAAAGCATAAACCCAGTGCAACCAAGAGAGCAGTAAGCTCAGTATGTGTCATAGCCACTGTAAACAAGGCCGATGCTCAGATCACCATGAGGCCGATGAAGAGGAACCGAGAAGAGCAGCCGGATGGCGCTGAGTCACGGTCACGGCGGGCGTAGCTTTAACTGTGAATATTTACGGCCGTTAAAACTTGTTAGCTTAAAATGAACTGCTCATAACAAGTTTTTCCACTAGCCCGGGGTTAAGGAGAGTTACGAAAGAAATCTCCAGAACATCTGCGCTGGACCCAGTAAAGCAGTACAGCTTTGACATACTGCTTCTTCAGCGGCACCCTGTACACACAACGCTATTCAAAGCCTTAGAAATTTGCAGTTTACACTCCAGCCGTGGCTGCACAAACTGAATGTGGGTGGTAATTTAAATTGAATAAAGGGTAAGACCTGGCTATATTCAGGGTATGAAATTACCTTTTTCACCCACCGGCAAGAGTGGCTTGTGGATTCTAAAAATCACCAGCCACATTACCTTTTACAATATAACACAACCTGGTTGGTTACCTGCCAAACTGGCTGTTAGCGCAGAAATATTACCAGCCACAATCAGCCACAAATCAATCAAATTTTACCAGCATTTGGCTGGTGGCTGGTGTTAATTTCGCACCCTGTCTATAATGCTAATTCTCTGGTCATGGCAAACTGTGACCTAACAGTAACAGAAATAGCCATGTTTTTTAAATTTATTTATTTGTTTTTTGGTGGGGCAAGAGCCCCTTATATCTAGTCTAAAACAATCCATGTCAAATCCTGAACTACAAGCCAATCCATAGTCCAAATCCAAATCCAATGCAATCCAATCCATTAATCCAACCCCATTCAATACATAATCCAATTCTATTAATTACTTAGTCCAATTCAATAAATAACATATCACATAGATATAAATAACATATAACATGGAACATTAAACTTTTTGGGGTTGGTGAACATCCGGTACCAGCCGGGTGGAGTGGCTCCAAAAACAACCAAATCCAATTTGCTATCCAAATCTTAATCCAATCCAAAATCAAAAGCCAAAATTCTAACCTTCCGTTGCCAACCTTACGTTTTTCATGGACCAAGTGCAAGGATCACCTGTGCAAGACATGATGAAGTTGCATAAAATTATCATAGCCACAGGCTGAGAAACATTGTAACGGAGAAAGTCATGTACCATAGCGACGGCAATCCTCTCAAACCAAAATAGCCACATTTACTGTCAGTCAAAATCTTAGGACAAAGATGCAAAAACGCATTCACAGGCATGGGGCGAGAAGGGGAATAACATTATTCCTCATAAATGATCAACTCTCACACAAGTTAGAAATTGCAAATGTATACTAATTTGGTAATCAAGAAGAAGTTTTTCCTTTTATGTTTGAATTTTATGTAAAGCATTAAAAAATTGCAACAAAGGACAAAACACTACATTTCCCATTATGCAATTATCCGATTTTTCAGACACTCCCAGCTCCACACATCCAACTAATAATAAAACAAACTGGCATATATGACTACAATATGTACTGTCGGATTTGGCTCAGGGAGTTTGTGATGCTAAAAACAAAATTAAATCTGTGTAGCGAAAGCTGTAGAACCAATTACCTTTGAGCAAACTGTGCATGTCGATATCCTCCTCCACCTCCCCCTCCTCCTCCTCTTTGATTTCCAGACGTTTGGCTGACTGAGCTTGCCTAGGTGGAGAAGAGACAGAAAGACAGAAGAAAGGGACACAGTGTGGTTATCCCGTCAAGTTGACGTAAATCTCTGTCTGTAGTAGACAGAATCAGGAAGAGCAGCTTGGGCCTCGCAGTGCACTACTGTATGGAACACATTCTCAGTAGACAGTGCCCAAACAAAAGAATCAGTCATAATGTTCAGTAGGCCCCCATATCAGAGAGTGGGATGTACTGTGTTGTGTCAACAATCATGGCGTCTTATTAACATCCTGCATACTATTCACACAGCCGGATGGAACCCAAGACAATACTACTAGAAGGAACAATGCATTTGGTTGGACATCATACTGTATCTTTAGAGAGAGCTGGTCCGTGTTCATGCAACCCCTCTTCCTGATCAGAAATGACAGCCGAGGGAGGGTCTACCTGAAGTTCTTGCCACATTGCTTTTACCTATGTTTTATAGATCAGCTGAAGGAAGTAAGGACACGATTTTAGCATTTTCGAGCACAGCCTCAGCCTTAGCCTTTTAAAGCTTCCTGCATTCATGTCTACCTGAATGCTTTACAAGGGGTTGCTTGTCAAATTCTTACTGTTTTTTTTTTTTCATTTTCCAGATTTGTAAGACCTTTAGAGACAGTTCTGCTACCCTAATCTAATTTTCTAATCTCTAATTAAGAGATGAGTCTCGATGTTTCCTTTATTAGATTGTCAGGAAGTCCTTATAAGCCTGCAGTTCCTTTCATAAATGACACAAGCTGCATGTTTATGTTCTAAGAACAAATATTATTTTTACATGAAAAAGCCTTTGAATGATAACAATATTTTGCATCTCGTATATCAACGCAGCCACTTCTGCAGGCGCCCAAAGTAAATAATTCTGCTTGTACTACAGTAGTGCAAGAGGAGATAACAGGGGAAAGAGTACTACAGTAGTGCAAGAGGAGATAACAGGGGAAAGAGTACTACAGTAGTGCAAGAGGAGATAACAGGGGAAAGAGTACTACAGTAGTACAAGAGGAGATAACAGGGGGAAGAATACTACAGTAGTACAAGAGGAGATAACAGGGGAAAAGAGTACTACAGTAGTACAAGAGGAGATAACAGGGGGAAGAGTACTACAGTAGTACAAGAGGAGATAACAGGGGGAAGAGTACTACAGTAGTGCAAGAGGAGATAACAGGGGAAAGAGTACTACAGTAGTACAAGAGGAGATAACAGGGGAAAGAGTACTACAGTAGTACAAGAGGAGATAACAGGGGAAAGAGTACTACAGTAGTACAAGAGGAGATAACAGGGGAAAGAGTACTACATTAGTACAAGAGGAGATAACAGGGGAAAGAGTACTACAGTAGTACAAGAGGAGATAACAGGGGAAAGAGTACTACAGTAGTACAAGAGGAGATAACAGGGGAAAGAGTACTACAGTAGTACAGTAGTACAAGAGGAGATAACAGGGGAAAGAGTACTACAGTAGTACAAGAGGAGATAACAGGGGAAAGAGTACTACAGTAGTACAAGAGGAGATAACAGGGGAAAGAGTACTACAGTAGTGCAAGAGGAGATAACAGGGGAAAGAGTACTACAGTAGTACAAGAGGAGATAACAGGGGAAAGAGTACTACAGTAGTACAAGAGGAGATAACAGGGAAAAGAGTACTACAGTAGTGCAAGAGGAGATAACAGGGGAAAGAGTACTACAGTAGTGCAAGAGGAGATAACAGGGGAAAGAGTACTACAGTAATGCAAGAGGAGATAACAGGGGAAAGAGTACTACAGTAGTACAAGAGGAGATAACAGGGGAAAGAGTACTACAGTAGTACAAGAGGAGATAACAGGGGAAAGAGTACTACAGTAGTACAAGAGGAGATAACAGGGAAAAGAGTACTACAGTAGTGCAAGAGGAGATAACAGGGGAAAGAGTACTACAGTAGTGCAAGAGGAGATAACTGGGGAAAGAGTACTACAGTAGTGCAAGAGGAGATAACAAGGGAAAGAGTACTACAGTAGTGCAAGAGGAGATAACAGGGGAAAGAGTACTACAGTAATGCAAGAGGAGATAACAGGGGAAAGAGTACTACAGTAGTACAAGAGGAGATAACAGGGGAAAGAGTACTACAGTAGTACAAGAGGAGATAACATGGGAAAGAGTACTACAGTAGTACAAGAGGAGATAACAGGGAAAAGAGTACTACAGTAGTGCAAGAGGAGATAACAGGGGAAAGAGTACTACAGTAGTGCAAGAGGAGATAACTGGGGAAAGAGTACTACAGTAGTACAAGAGGAGATAACAGGGGGAAGAATGTATGACTCTGTGACTTTTTTTAATGGTTGATAGCGCACGGAGAGCGTAGATCCATGGGGAAAATGCAACCTGACAGAATTCATCACATGAAGAAGACAGGCCGCCGCGAAAAATAGAGGTGACCCCTCGGTCCGGCCCCGTTCTCCTGGGAACGTCTTCCTTTCCGCGTCCGAGCCAAGAACAGTAAATGCGCAGAGATGCACTTAGAGGGAATGCGGGCTCTTCCCACGGACGTACTGAACTTTCCCAGCACGCGCGGCATAAAAAAACCTGCTTAATACACAATGTGCCATGAACTCAAGTGCATCCTATCTCAAAACAGCTACTACCCTTATAACCCAGCGGCTCTGCTTCAGTCTGGTTGTTAAATAATAATACCCGTTACATACAGACAGTAAAGCTAATCACATTAGACACCAAATTCAAGGGAAAAATCAGAAAATCGCCCTGGCATAAAGACACGTAATGCTCCTTTGTAGGTCCACCCAAACGCTTTTTAATCTCGTTTTAATTTGAAGCTGCTCCGGATCAGTGGTCATGCGCGGCGGGGGGAAGCTCCGGGGAGCCGGGCAAGTCTGGTGTCTGCCGTCTCCTCAGTCAGACGAAGCCGCACAGGCAGATCAAAGCCGCGAACAGCCCCGCAATATCGAGCCTCGCGCAGAGGCGGCATAGACTGTCTGACATGCTCGGCGTGCTCCTAATCGTAAGGAACGCGTCTGTCGAAAACAGAAGAACTAATGAATATGCGGACGCATCTGTGAACACGTTCCCATTTTGGCCTAGATGCCAAATTAGAGGAGCGCTCCCATTGTTGTACTTCCCATTTCAGGAGTCGTTCTTCGTGAAAATTTTACTGACAGCGACCAAATGAAGAAATCGTGGTGAATCTCTTTATGAAACACTGATCAGAGACGCATGATTCATAAAGCCAGACAGTGAGGTCAGGGGATGAAGTTTATTGTTAAGCCTGGCATTAATGCAGACAGTTTTACTATGGGAGGAGACATGGGGGGAATAAGGGAGGGGCTTCAGGGATAGGGGAGGTGCTTTTAGAATAGGGGAGGGACTTTATATAAATGGGAGGGGCTTGCAGAATAGGGGAGGGGATTGAGGTTTAGGGGAGGGGCTTTCTGAATAAGGGAGGGGCTTGAGGGATAGGGGAGGTACTTGATATATATGGGAGGGGCTTAAGAATAGGGGAGGGGATTGAGGTTTAGGGGAGGGGCTTGCTGAATAAGGGAGGGGCTTGTCGGCTTACCTGCTCTGCAGCCTGGCCGTCTTCCTGGCTGGAGAGAGAGCTTCCTGTCCCTGAGTGATGGGCTCTTCCCCGTGCCCTCTCTTTGCCGGCGTGTGTCCGGGCGGCCGAGGATTCGAAGCGCACCTCCTCCTGAGCCGGCTCGCCCCATCGTACTCTGACATTATGACCCTAAAATAAGTAAGAAAATTCGTATTTACCTGAAATGGCTTGGTCGGCTCCGCTCAGCCTCTGTGGTACTAAACAATTATACGCTCCATAAACCTTAAAATGCTCGCCAAATAAGTCTGAGACCTGGCTCAGCCGCGCCTACCTCACAACGCCTTGTAAAGCATTACCATATCACTCCAAAGGGCTTCACTGCATCGCCCACAGAAACACAAGGAATGGGTGCAGCTTTTCAATTAAATGTATAACATAAAGCTTAATTCGTCCTCCGGTGTTAAAGGGGGGAAAGTCAGCAACACGACTACGGAGAAAACTCCCCGCGTCCCCGGTGCTCTCCCCCGGTGGACTCACGCAGAAAAGCATTCATCATGGCGCTAATAAACCTCCGCTTTTTATCTCCTGACCGCTGGCGGCTCTCCGGCGGTGTCGGAAACCGAGCACAGGGAGCGCGTTTGATTTAAGGACATCATTCCAAGCTTTAAGTAAGCTGAATTGAGCCACTGAGTCAATCATTTATAGAGCCTGTCCCCAAACTATGTAGACAGAGAGAGCCACTTCAAAGGGCAAAAATCTCCCAAAAGCAAATGTAATCTTCCCCGCGCTTAAAATTCTACATAGAATACCGGTACAGTCAGGCCATCTCTTAAATCTTTAATTAACGAGTCCGACTAGCGAGACGAAAGCGGTCCCTTTAAGAACGGGCTGGCTCGTCTTCTGCCTGACCGCAAATGTGCGGAAAACAAGCCTGACGACCAGTAGGTTACGGTTTCACATCCCAAAAGGGGAGCGCTGCAACTGAACCACAGAGAAATCCATTTAACCAGAGCGGTAAATCCCCAGTAGGACGCATGACAAACATGTCAAATGTAAGCAAGCCGAATTACAAAGGTGAGAAATGGGTATAAGAGAATGCAGCAGGGAGAGATAGAAGTCCCACTGTAAAGACCCCCGTTATTGGAGATGGATGGACCATAACTATTTTTA
The DNA here is from genome assembly GCA_029718625.1 of Synaphobranchus kaupii. NCBI lineage: Eukaryota > Metazoa > Chordata > Actinopteri > Anguilliformes > Synaphobranchidae > Synaphobranchus > Synaphobranchus kaupii. The sequence continues at coordinate 23,133,798 of CM056394.1, forward strand.
CAGCTCACAGCATTTGCCCATTTTCACAGAAAAATAGGCCCTGGGTGGCCCTAAGCTCAGATGAGCAATTCTATTGGTCCCTAGCTCATAAGCGAGGAAACCAATTTGCCCCTGTTCCATAAACCCAAGGGAAACATGCCCTGACTTGCTGATGTTTTGAAACTGTTTTCCCTCTTCACACACTCTTCCACACATGGACGTCACGGTCGCTATTATCTGCTTGTTGTTTATAAATTATTTCAGCGCAGATGCACGCCAACATCACGTCTCTATTCACCAAAAGGCAGAATGGCTTTCATCTATTGGCTGAATGATGTCTGACTATAACTCCTGCACTCTCACATTTCTCATGTATATTAATGTTTTTTATCTATCAAGCCAATGACGTTGCAGCTGCTGTTCCCATAACGACGCTCCACATTATTTTGGAGATGCCACTTTTAGAAGTGTTGTTATTTAGATTTATCTGGTGAGCTGAATAAACAACTGGCTGCATGCAGGTCACCACCACACAGCCATTTGGCCTGTCCTACTTTTAAACTAATATGGCACGCAATCTAATCTCATTGACTTGCACTTACGGTGTGTGTTTGTGTGCCTGTGTGTATGTGTGTGTGTGTTTGTGTGGGTGTGTTTGTGCACGTGTGTGTGTGTGTTCATGAGTGTGTGTTTGTGTGTCTGCGTGTATGTGTGTGTGTGTGTGTGTGTGCATATCTGTGTGTGTGTGTGTGTGTGTGTGTGTTTGTGTGCCTGTGTGCAGATCTGTGTGTGTGTGTTTGTGTGGGTGTGTGTGTGTTGGTGCATGTGTGTACACGTGTGTGTGTGTGTGTGTGTGCGTGTTTATGAGCGTGTGTGTGTTTCTGTGTGTGTGTGTGTGTGTGTGTGTGTGTGTGTTTGTGTGCCTGTGTGCATATGTGTGTGTGTGTGTGTTTGTGTGGGTGTGTGTGTGTTGGTGCATGTGTGTACATGTGTGTGTGTGCGTGTTTATGAATGTGTGTGTGTGCATGTGTGTGTTTCTGTGTGTGTGTGTGTGTTTGTTTGTGTGCCTGTGTGTATGTGTGCGCGTTTGTGTGTATATGTGTGTGGTTATGAGTGTGTGCGTGGTTATGAGTGTGTGTGTGTGTGTTTGTGCATGTGTGTGCATGTGTGTGCACGTGTGCGTGTGTGCACCTGTGTATGTGTGGTTATGAGTGTGTGTGTGTGTGTGTGTGCATATCTGTGTGGGTGTGTGTGTGTGTGTGTGTGTGTGCACCTGTGTATGTGTGGTTATGAGTGTGTGTGTGTGTGTGTGTGTGTGTGCATATCTGTGTGGGTGTGTGTGTGTGTGTGTGTGTGTGTGCGTAGTTTATTCCTTGTCTTGCAGCTGCATCCCTCTGAATCTGGTCCTCAAAGCCCTTCCCCTGGTCTGAATGTGCAGCAGATCGTCTGACTGCTGATACCTCTCCTGGTTACTGACACTGGCAGTAAAGACCGCCGACTCGGGGAGACACAGTAAGCAAGGCATGCTGGGAGCTCAGCCTGATGTCTTTAATCTGCCAATTACATCAAGCAACACCAGCCAGACCACACAGCCAGAAGTTTCCATCAGCAGGAGAGTGTGTCCCCCACCTGTGGGAGGGCACGACAGCATCCTATAATGGGCATTAGGGCTATCAACTGGTTCAAAAAAGTGAATTTAAATACTGTATGAATATTTATACAGTTTATTATATTTATTGCAAAATTTATATGAAAATGCCAAAATTGCATCATTAATGCATTGCCATGACATACTCTTGGGCGTTTCCTGTTAGGCGTGTTGCGTCGACAAGGAGGAACAAAAGAAGGCAAAAGAACATCATTTTTAATAAAGTTTTGGCAAAATAGTTTATACCACTGATTGTTTAAATCTATAATTATAATTTTGGTAAACTTAAACAATCAGTTTGATAACAACGTTGCACTGAGCAAAGCATGCTGGGACTTATGGCAGGCTCCGCCCCCTTTCACCTTGTCTCCGAGTGGCAGGCCTCCTTCTCCTCCAGCTCTGCGGGACACGGCGTCTTGGTTTTTTGGACGAGCTGTACGGGGACCATGGCGACGTGGCGCTCTCCTACCAAGCGGTCCGGGAGGGCAACCTCTTTCTTCGTGTTGATCTCCGAGTACGGGCAACCAAAGGCACTGTGGAACAAGACCAGGGGACATAAATCAAACACGAGCACACCTGCTGAACACAGCTGCTAAACACTGACCTCATCTGCTGCACACTGGCCACATGTGCTGAACACTGAACACAGACCACAGCTTCAGGCTCAGCTGCTGCTTAAACCTGGGTTGAACAGAACCTGAGCATGTTGAAGCTGTCTGCAGTAGGTCTGTCCAGGAAGGAATGATGAAGCTAATCAGTTATCAGATACCCATTCCAAAGTTCTCTTTTCTACTCTTAAATTAGTTTAAACAGAAAAATTTATATAAGTTTCATTATTTAAGCTATGCAACCGACAAACTACTAAGAAATTGAGTTAGCCAAAGAACATTGACAGAAATGATTGTGGGTATGATGTAGGATATGTTTTATAAATATTAATTAAAAGACCCATTAAGATCAGACGCATATTCATATTCCTGACACATTGAGGCCAGAGAGGAGTCTTTCCCATTGCTGAAGAGCTAAAGTAGCAAACAGCTATCAAGGAACTGAACGAACAATTACCGAACATGGCAGCTGACTTGTCCCTATACACAGGACGGTGTGAAGCGCAATCAGATGTGAACAGACAGACTTCCACCAGGGGAGACGAACATCAAACGTACAAGCTGTCAGGTGTGTTTATTAAGGCAGTGGTTCTCAACCCTGGTCCTGGAGTACCCCTGTTGTTTTTTGTTTCAACCACAATTGCAATACCAGAATTTTAAACTGTTAATTTTTCTTAATTAGGTGTTCTTAATGTTTAGAGGGATTATTTACCCTCTTAAGCCACATTATGTTAGAAATAGCTATGCATGCCATGAAGCATAAAAGTCCAATATTCACACTGTGCTGTATTGTAAACAATTAATAAGAAGTAAAAAAAAAAAAAAAGACTGAGGTGAATCAATAGGCTCATAATTGGTGAAATTGTGGACACATGGCCACTAAAACTAACGGTAAAGCCCCACAGAAAGCGGTGAAATTGCATGCCATCGCTCTCGCCTCCCACAATCTTTAATCTGATTGGTTATTGCGCCACGTTCCCCGTCTCATCTGGACGCCTCGCATAGCAAGCAATCCCAACATGCTTTGCAGACAGGAGGAATCGCCTCTCATTGAAAATGAATGGAGGCGGTGTAATCGCACGAGAAATCTGCGCCACACCGCTTTCTGTGGGGCTTTACCGTCACCGTTTGGTAAATAATGAAAGAATTAAAAGACAAAGCAAATGGTAACGAGCCAAACCTGTATTGTGTTAACAAGTTTAAGGAAAAAATTATGAAGGAACTTAAATTTGTGTTTAATTACCTAATTAGGAGCCTATTCACCTGAGTTCTTACCTCTTCTTTGTAATTGTTTTGCAATATAACACAATAAGTATAATGAACATTTTATTCTTCATGGCATGCATAGCTATTGCTAACATAATGTGGCTTAAGAGGGTAAATAATCCCTCTAAACATTAAAAACACCTAATTAAGAAACATTAACAGCTTGTTAAAATTCTGGTATTGCAATTGCGGTTGGAAAGAAAACCAGCATACACAGGCGTCCTCCAGGACCAGGGTTGAGAACCACTGTATTAAGGCACAACAAAGCCCTTCAGACTCTCTCCCACAGTAAAAAAAAGCCTTTCAATCCTTTCAGGAGACTTCTTAAGTTCTCCATGGTCAGCTTTTCGTTGTGAAAAATATTGGTGTCTGTCTACCCCGCCCCTCCCCCCCTACCCGTTGGGTCAAGACGGCGTTCAATTTAGGCCAAAGCACCACGTCCCCCTAGACTTAAAGAAAGGCTCACGAGAGTGAAGAAGACACAGAGGCTAGAGAAAGAAGAGGAAATGAGGGGGGCGCCAAGACAGACGGACACAAAGATAAGCGGCAATTAAACCCCAGAGGAGCAGGGGAGACTGATGAAGGGCTTGAAAGCGAACGCAGAGGAGCGACCAGCGTAAAAAAACATCTAAAGAAATTAGAGGAATTCCACCGCGGTGTTTTTCCCTCCTCTCTCGTCGTAAGAATCTCTCTCGCTTCTGACTGGGTTCGCTTTTAAAACACAATCTCTGGAGGGGGGCGGAGACTAATTAGTGAGAGGCGGGGTCCTTGAGGGACGGAACACACTCTATTTAAAAAGCGAACATATGCATCTGTGCCGCAGTCTGGTCGACCCGACGCTTCCCCCACGCTGGGCCTACGTAGGACCCACTTCCTCCGCTGGCTCTCTGCGGCTCGGTGCGCAGTAGCATATGGTCCCCAGAGCGCTTGGCAAAGGCAGGCACTGTGAGTAACGCGTGGCAGGTCACTGGCAGGTGTGTATGAGTGTTGATCAAACTGTCGACCGTGTTGGAGAAAAACAGAAAAACAACAGCTTCAAGATTAGCATAAACGTGATATGCTACACTATGAAAAGTATGGTAAGTATTGGTTGATGTAGAGATATTTTGTGTATTTTGTAATTAAATTGTGTTTACCTTGTTATCATATCAGATGAATGCATCTGAACAGACACTGAAGTGTTTGCATGAAATCTGACTGCCTGTAATTCAAGAAATACTAATCTTGAGTTACTAACATTTTAAAAAGCAACTGAAGTTTTCCCATGATTCTTGGGTTACATCCCCTTGTACATGCAACGCAATACAATTTAAACTCGAGCTACAAGTGTCTAACATCACCACACTGATGAAGCAGGTGGTGTATTGATTAGCACAAGCAAAGCTAAATCCTCCATTGTTTAAAAAAAGTCTCTGTGACGCCATTGTTCGCATTGATGTGAATATTAGAGCAGTGCTTTGTAGTGGCTGGTACTCTGCACCCAATAATATAAAGCAGGAATCGTTATTCAGTGGGAGCCATTTCATCTGCCTGAAAATATCAGATTTATAAGAACATAAAACATAATAACGAGATCAGCTCATTCAGCCCATCTGCGCTCGCTGTTTACCTAGAAACTAGGCAGTATCCGAGAGAGTGCTTGCTTTGATTTAAGAACGATAAAATGCCAACAGTTTCAAGGCAAAACTAAATATTTAGGTGCTTGTTAAGCATATGAATAATAATTAGGCAGAAGTCCTTCTAGGAATGTGGTGAAAGTCTATGCTCAAAAGAAAGCAGGATGTTATAAATATGTACACACATTCGCACCTAAGCTTTTGATTTCCTGAATGGAGTGTAGGCTTGCCGCGGGGGGCGAGTGACAGGGCCAGAACGACAGCAAGTGACAGGTCACGCTCAGGCCAGAGGACTCTGCACAGTCACGCATTTGTGAAATTATGCAGACCTGACTTTGTTCATGAGACTGAGGGCCGTTCCTCAGGTGAGAGTTACCAAGAGAGACCAGAGACTGTTCCTCATGTTAGAGTGAGCAAGAGAGACCAGGGACTGTTCCTCATGTTAGAGTGAGCAAGAGAGACCGGGGACTGTTCCTCATGTTAGAGTGAGCAAGAGAGACCGGGGACTGTTCCTCATGTTAGAGTGAGCAAGAGAGACCGGGGACTGTTCCTCATGTTAGAGTGAGCAAGAGAGACCAGGGACTGTTCCTCATGTTAGAGTGAGCAAGACAGACCGGGGACTGTTCCTCAGGCGAGAGTGAGAGAGACCAGAGACTGTTCCTCAGGTTAGAGTGAGCAAGAGAGACCCTGGACTGTTCCTCAGGTGAGAGTGAGCAAGAGAGACCAGGGACTGTTCCTCAGGTGAGAGTGAGCAAGAGGACTGTTCCTCAGGTGAGAGTGAGCAAGAGAGACCGGGGACTGTTCCTCAGGTGAGAGTGAGCAAGAGAAACCAGAAACTGTTCTTCAAGTTAGAGTGAGCGAGAGACCAGGGACTTTTCCTCAGGTAAGTGTGAGCCCGAGCCAGTATCTGATATTGCAGTCAGGAGAGACTCAGATTCAGACAGAGGACAACCAGTGGGAGAACATACAGCACTGCTGGAATGATCTTGAATGATGTTCTAGGCCATTACCAAGAGAGCATCAGTATTATGGAAGGTATTTTTATTTACCTTTATTTATACAGGGTAGGTTGACTGAGCACACATGCTCTTTTGCAGCAACGCCCTGTTAACGCCCTCCCCAATTAGCCTAACCTGCATGTTTTCTTTTTTGGATTGGCAAGGCCAACCATATATTTTATTTTGGTAACATGTTGTGTGCCTGACACACACACACACACACACACACACACACACACACACACACACACACACACACACACACACACACACACACACACACACACACACACACACACACACACACAAAATCGGCTGGTGTATCCACACGTAGCTGGCATATTCCAATGTGCCATTTGTTCTTCCGAAGAAATACATTACATGATAATTTTCCTGTAAGCCAATATCCATTCACCTGCATATTACACGCGTTTCATTACACAGCGTGTCATACTCACTTCCTTTCTTCGAATCTCATCTGAGAATCTGTCATTCTTCATCGCATTAAACAAGACTTCCATTTTGACCCGTCACTGGCAGAAAGCTGTCAGTTTAACCTCCCTGTGAATGTCGCTGAAAGGGGAGGGGCTGATGAATGAAGGAAAGATCCCCCAGGTGTGATGTGCCTGACATACGGTGAGCACCATAATTCATTGGACAGTGACACATATTTTGTTATTTTGGTTCTGTACTCTAGTGCTTTGAGTTTGAAAGGATACAAGGTTGAAGTGCAGACTGTCAGTTTTAATTTGAGCGTATTTTCATCCATATTGAATGAACCATTTTAAAATTATAGAACCTTTTGTATATAACAGTTGGACAGTTTAACATAATGTAGAATAAAGTAATCATTTTAAATATTTAGTCGCATATCCTTTGCATGCCATAACTTCCTGATGTCTGTGACCCAACATTATCAAAACACTCTTGATGTCTTATTTTCTGGTACTCTTACAAGCGATAATATAACTTCTCTGCATTTGAATGGATCTCTATGGGAATTGGGAGGTGGGACTAGATTTAGTGTAGATTATACATGGTTGTACATAAGCTTCTATAATCTCTAAACGGTTCATGCGAGTACAGAACCAAAATAACAAAAAATGCGTCACTGTCCAATGAATTAGGGTTCTCGCTGTAGATCCCCCAGCTCCGCCACTCTCCCCCTGCCCGCAGGTGAGACAAAGCGCTCCCACTGCGCAGATGATATTAAGCGGACAGAATCGCCGTGGCTACCGCACACCGGGGTGGGGACGAGGGGCGGGCAGAACCGAGGGGTCCCGCACACGCTGCTTCCGCGCTCCGGTACGGTTACGGGCGGGAACGGTTCGCTGGTTTATCACTCCTCTCTCACAGCATCATTGCTTGCTCCTTCGCTGACCTGAAGCACAGCGTCTCCCTCGGGGATGAATGCGGCCGAGTGAGCAGATTCCCGCCATGAATTCCCTTAGTGGCTTCCTGCACTGGCATACCACACGTCAGGCCTTCGTGACACTGCCGCCTCAGCGCTACGGCTGACAGGACGAAGCTCTTCCGACAACTACCAACGGTATTCAACACACTGAGACATCCTATCAGGAAAGAGAGTTGTGTGGTTTGAAGTAGAAAGCATTCATTAACTCAACCTCGTTAGGGCTATGTAAATTGTGCTTAGTGCATTCCATTAAACACTTCCCTTCAGGTATGGTTTCTGATAATTCTATTAATCCTAGATTTCAAAGCCCCAATTACATGAGGCTCTGTGATAATTGCACAAAGAAAGTACTGACCATTTCTAAGTGAACAGCCCTGGGGTACTCCGGCATGTCTGAGGCGTACGTTTCCGCGCAGCACGTGCGCAGAACTCCCAAACTCCCAAATTCATTCTCAGCGTTAAGAGGCTGGGCTTTGTACGTCTTAAGCGCTCGATGAGCAGCGCTTCCCACAAATGCAGCATTCAGGTCACGCCTCTGACTGCCGGCCTTGCAGACGACCAGTTAGAGCGTCGTAACCATTACTACGCTCCAACAGTCCCACCTCCCAACACACTCTGGTACACACTCGCATAAAACCCTTAATGCTGATATAAATCTGTCCTTCTTGCATTCATTCATTCATTCATTGTTTATTTGCTTGGCAGACACTGCTTTAACTTTTTTGCCCTTGTTTTAAAGGATAGGGACCTCAGTCTTCTTCCTGATGGCAAGATCTCAAACAGATGATTCAGGAGATGTGAGGGAATGACGATTATACTTTCTCCGCCTTTTGACTGTGCGCTCGTCATGCAGCTGTTTCATGGTTCTTTGTTGTCTCCCTATTATCTTACTAGAAAGTCATGTCACCCTCTCCAGCTTAGTTTGTCTGATGTTATTTAGAGAGCCAAACCAAGCTGGTCAGTGCTGATTCGATGAAGCAGGTGTAAGATGTTTGCAGTACTGACTGACTGACTTTCTGAGTTAGCAAAGGAAGAAGTTGATTGACATTTGGCATGCATTCGATGACAATTGGCTCAAAAGGTCAGTTTGTTGTCTACAGTGGTGCCTAGATATTTACATCCCTCAGCTCTTTCTATTGATTTTGCTCTGATGGCATGAAGTCTCGGGGGGGAAAATGTATGCATTCAAAATTCGCATCACAACATAGTTGGAACGGGTTGATAGTTTGGAGCGTTTCCTCAAAGTTGGAGAGGTCCACAATCACTGTGTCATCAGAATACATGAGAAATTGCACATATACAATGGTCTAATCCACTGCTTTATCTGATGAATTATGTATTGACAAACAACAATAACCAGCAGACCCTGTGGCTGTCCTGGGCCATTTTTCTAGACCCCTGATATAGTCCCATACTGTATATGAATTTGAATAAAAAATGGAATTACAGATGACTGCATTCAAGGGGGTTCCCATCATTACACACCCATATGATTTTTCACCCCTGACGAAAACCCTTTATCCATGCAAACACGACTATCTCAAAAGGTTTCCTTACTGCTACATATTGCATGTTTTGAGTGCCGACTGGAGCCAGAAATATCTCACGATGCAATGCATTTTCTATTCGCGTCTTCCCAAGCTGGGTCCAAGGCAATCCACCACCCACCTTCAAACACGCTTCCTTTCTGACTTCGCTGGGGCTATGCTCATTCCTACAGCTTAAGGCATTGCTGCAACGCAACGCAGCACTTAAGGGACCGGGCTTCCACCCAAAGCGCTCGGCTCAATCAACAGATGTGCCACCGCGACCGTAGCCCTGAGCACGGTACTTAACCTGAACAGCTTCAGTAAACATCCAGATGCTTCAAAAGTGCACTGTATAATATGAGAAATTATCCATCTATTTTCCAGCGCGTAAAAGGATGTGTGAATACTGTAATTCAGCCTGGATGAGGGCATATGTCCTGCAAATTAAATTAGCGGATCGCAAACGATCACAGAACAGCTCCCTCCCATCTGTTAATTGAGGCTTGAGACTAAACACTAAGAATAATCTTGAGAAAGAAGCAGGTGGGTATTCCAAAATAGACTCTCCTGAGCCACTGAACTTCCCACGTCTTGATGGGTTTAATTCTCCATGGTCTTTTACTTTGTTCCTTGTTCCGAGAGAACTGACGTAAAATATGCCCGCTGATGTGTGTGCGTGTGTGCGTGTGTGTGTGTGTGTGTGTAAAAAGCTCCTTAGTTACAGTATGAGTTTAGTCCTTGCTGTGCATGGATTACAGCTCTGAATCCACATTATGATTACACTATTATTACATGGCATACATGGCATAACTCTGCAGGTATTTTCTATACTGAAGTACTTTCTGAGATACAGTGAGGCCAAAGCCCCAATTATTGTCCTTAAAGGTGAACTATGCAGGATTTTTACCTTGAAAATATTATAAAATAACCACGCTCAGTCATATCTATGATGCACTGGCAATCTCTGTCTTTGTACACATTTGCTGAATCTGTGCTCCTCTGCCTGTATTTATTATTCTAATATTTGTTTGGGACGTTTCTGGGTGTGACACTCTATTCTGTGTCGTAAGGGGTGGGTGTGGCTACAAAGCCTGTAAGGTTTCAGCGGAGCGTTTGTAGCTAGCTAGCTACTGCAATGGCTGAGGTGAAGAAGCGCAAGTACAGCAAAGCCAAACAAGAATCCGACAGGGCGCATTCAAGAAGCAACCTAGGAGTCGAACAAGGATTTGCGTTTCCTTGATGGAGACAGCAGACGTTTAGCAAGGGAATGAAGTTGGCATGTTTTCTGTTGAACCTGTAAGTAATGTTACCTGTAGCTATCCAGCTAGCTAAGTTAGGTAACTAAATGGCCAAAGTCGGGTAACTTGAGTGGTCGTGGTTGAGGGCAGAGGAGACTTCTTTTTTTTTTTGTAAACAAAGGACCAAAGCAAGGCAAAAAAATCCTGCATACTGCACCTTTAAATGTCATTTCAATGTAATCTGGATTAGATACATTTCACTTAAAATCTAACAAAAAAGACAAAAAAAACATCGACCACAGCCATCTTAACACTGCCGGTTACCAATTATCAATTTAAACTGACGTTCTTTTATCGCCTTTTACCCGGATTTGCCCTTTTCTTTTTTACATGGTTCTAGATCGCAATATTTGAAGTTATATTTAACCTGTTTTAAAATTCATCTAGAGTAACAGACCACCTAAACCAACATCTAGGGCATGAGAATAGCTAACGCGTCTCGGTCAATTTGTAGGCTACCAACACGTTTCTGTGCCACGTTATTTTGCCTTTTGGATAACTTTTTTTGTTGAACAGCTTATCATTTTTACATATCTATACAAATTAACAGTGATTATGTTTATTGTTCATTTTTGCATATCTATACATATGCAAGAGCTGATTTTTATGGAAAACTGTTTTCAGTATTACACATCACAAATGTAAGAATCCTGTTAACCAAACTGAAAAGCACTGAAAATAAATAATTTATATTACCATCAATATTGTTTGACGTTGCTCTAATAGTGAACTGAACCAGCAGGTGTGCCATCTAGTGCCATATATCCTCATTAACAAATAATTCTGTTCAATAGGTCAAATAATGTGTTTTATTAGAAGTTTGCACATTGACAGGATCAATCTAAAAGTTCAGAATGTCAGCAGCCATATTGGCTCGGTACTGCTGAGACTTAGTGTTCCAGAACACTCTGGCATTGAATGAGTTAACTCACTGGTTTAACGGATTAACTGATTTTTCATATGTTTTGCCTGAAATTATGATTGTATTTATTACATTGGCTGCCAGGCTATTCAGAGTTAACCATTTCTACAACAAACAATGAGTCCCAAGATTTAGAAATGAACTAATACACTGTTTATTCAAGCCTGTGGTGATGTGAATGGTAAATTGTCTGATAATCTTGTAATTAAAACGCGTTGCCTGTCTAAGGCTTGAGAACTGCAGTTATCTCTCAGATTAATCCCCAAAAGGCCCCTGCAGCACAAGCAGAATTAGATGAAGTCCATTAATCTTACCCAAACACACCACAAAATGCAAAAGAAATGCACAGTCCATGCAGTGTTTGTCGTCCAAACACTGGCCAGCAAGGTTAAAAAAGAGTTGCACTTTTAAATGGGACAATAAGGTCAACCCAGTCAATAGAATGTAAATGAAATGCAAATAGAATTCAAACTGCATGGTAATTAATTTTAGGGCATTTTATTTTCTATTTTTTTCCCCCACAGTGCTTCTGAGGAAATATTGTGCTTTTGAGTTCAGAGCAGAAGAAGTAAGCGAGTGATTCTGAGTTAATTCGAATCAGAGGAACTGAACAATGACCCAAATTGATCTTGGACAGGAAGCCATCCATCAACACGTGCCTGAAGGCAAACTTCAGCTTGATCAGGAGATCGCCTGACCGGACAGATCTCTGAACAGCAGGCTAGCGAAGCCAGCAACACAATCACAGCTGCCTTGAAGTCCGACTCTCTCGGGAGCTCCTTGACAGCCTCCACGAACGCTGAAAAATGAATTCTACTAGAATCTCTTAAGACAGTAAAAGACAGGCCTGATTATGCCTCCTGCTAATTCACAAGCACCTCTCACTTCAGCTTTGAGAGATTTTGATTAAAACACAATCATTTGACTTGGGCCCGGACAGAGCTATAACAAATCCGTTTACTGGTAATAACACAGGAGGTCTTCACAACTGACTGCTTCTGACACTTATGTCAGTTCCCACACCATCACTACATAATACATATCTATCACTTGTTTATTGCAATATGGCGTTTTCTTTCATACACATGCCCTTTTAGTGTCATTGTAGTGGAGTATATGTAGACTTTATCAATCAGGCGAGTCTCGTAAACGATGAATAACAGGGCTATTTAGTATTCGAAAGTCTCCAAAATGTCAACAGCAGTCCTTCCTTGGAAATAATTGCATTCTTGTTTTCCCGTAGACGTGTAAATTATGTTACTGAACTAATGGCAGTCAGGTGACTGGTGGTCAGTAGAAAACCAATCAGAGCTCATTAATCATCAATGCCGGCCATTAGAAGCCATTAGAACCCCATTTATCTAATGTGACAATTATCCATTTACTCAAGGTGAGCCTCTGGGGGTGGGTACATTACAGCCCATTTGTAAGGAGTGTATTGGGACACAATAGAGGGGAAACTAGTGGCTTTTACTCTAGCAAGATCTCTTTACTGGACATCCCTGCATTTCACAAACGGGGGAGGGACTGAGGGTCCATCATTAACACTAGAAGCGCCAGGTTTCTTTCATGGTCGGGAACCGCCAAAGACAACGCTAAACAGTGTCTGTATCCTTTTTTTCTCACTGATGGGCCATTGGTTCTCCATCCCTATAGCGCACGGAGCGATAATGGTCAAAACCTGCAGCCCCCAAAGAAGCTTAGGAAACCTAAAATGCTATAGATCAACAATAAACAATTGTCAGGCTGACAGCTTCTTAAATTCTTACAGATAGTCTATTTATTGTACACTTTTAGCAGGTTGAAATAGGCTATTTCCACACTCTGCCGCCCACTGCAGCAATCTAAACACAAGCAGGTTCCTTATCAGAACAAATCCTAGATGAGTAGTGGCTCTTTTGAAAAATTTGATTGCTCCCTTTTGAGAATAAATAATTTAGTCTTGCATGGAATCTCTATTAGGCAACATCTGGTGTTATTCATTGTAAACAGCATATAGGCTAAAGCCATACAATTGCCGCTATAGCCTAAAATTATTTCCTCTTGAAAACAAAAACAACTCATTGTAATCAATTCAAACATTTTTGATTGGGTAAACAAAATAATAATTACAAATAAAGGATCAAAAACAAGCAAAGGAAGTACCGCACTTTACAGGCATATAATAATAGGCTACAGCATTAGGCAACAGGTGTGCGGAGCGGAAAAAAACATTCAAATTTTAAAAAAATGCTGCGAGCACTTTGTTCACATTCCCGTGTGATTCTACACATAAATTGCTTCGAAAGCTAATTTTGACTTTGTCTTTTTTATTTTAGTAGTTCTGAATAGACTATTTTCACACGCTATTTATTTTCTGCCTTATTATGAGTTCTGATTTTAAGAAACGTATCATAATCTTCGTCTCAATGGGCGAATTAACCCATTATGCAAATGCAGTCAATGCAGCAACCAAGAGAGAGAGAGAAGCCACGATTCACACTTGGGTACCAACGTTCAACCAGGTGTAAAATCTAGCTTCAGAAAGTAAATGTCCTCCTCAGTATTTTGTTCCAATCACCTGGATTTGCTAATTAGCACAATTCTTCAGGAGGTAGAACTAATTAGTGAAACCAGCTGGCTGAGTTAATGGGTGGAAGAAACACGTGGCAGGACTTTTACTTTCTGACCCCTGGATTTTACACTTCTGCGTTCAACAGCATTGAACATGGCGGTTCGAGGGGGGTCTGAGGTAAAATTAAATTTTGTTTTATTTTTGAATCTAGAAAGACTAATATATCATATATGCTTTTATAAGTGTCATTTTAGAATTATAACAATGCAGGCATTTGCAGTATCTATTTAGGAAAAGCCATGGTAAGACAGAAGGACAAACACTGGATAAATAATTCAAAGCTTAAAAATCTGAACGCCGATTGGCATGGCACTTGGCGGTTCTAGTGTTAATGTGGCACAAACGAGCGTAGTTTGATTGACGGCCCAGTGGCCCACTCACCTGTGGTGACCTGTGTAGCGCGGGCCTCTGATGTGGCCCACGCCCCTGCATCCTGGGGTCGGACACACGCCCTGATTGGCTGAGGTCTTGACGTCTGCGGGACCTATGAAGAAAGGGCAATTCTGTGAGCAAAATAAACTCAGGGAAAGCGTTCGTTTAGTTGCATTGTGCGTTCACGATTCATTCTTTTAAGGACTGCTGACTTGGCCAACGCTTGGGGCTTCCAACTGGACACCGACCCGGAGGTGAATTCACTTAGCTCAGAAAACAAAATGTTTTCAATTCATTCTGAGCTCAAATCTATACTTAATGGCAAATGCACGGTAAACTTTGTTTACTTTGTAGAGAACGGCGTGAGACACCGTGTTTCTAGCAGCAGGCTCACCTTCACACTGAGAAAAGGTAAAGTTCAAAAATGCAGAAAGGGTCGGTTCATGTTTATTGGACGCGCCGAGCTACCCGCTCAGCACAGTGAATAATGTGACCGTCAGTCTTCGCGCGCTACTCGATTCACCTCTTCCTCCTGTATGGACTCGTGCCACAACCTCCGCAATCCCAGTATCGGTGGGTTGGGAATGAGGGCTAAGACCCGAGCGACGGCGGGTGAGGATAACACCGCCTCCTCATTCATCAATCTGTGCATGTAGCCGCGGTGGCGGCGGCGCGGGCCACAGGCGGGATAAATGTGAGCTTCATGCTGCCATGTTCAGCAGTTCTCTCATGTTAATTGAGTCTGAACCCACTCAGGGATGAACGCTCCTGCTGGATCCACCTAATCGCATCACAGACACTAATTATTCACCAAGCGTACCGCTTTCATGTTGATGAAAAGTGGGACACTTTATCCCAGGGTGCTGTTTATTAATGAAAGCCTCTTTATATATATATATATATATATGTGTGTGTGCGTGTGTGTGTGTGTGTGTGTGCGTGCGTGCGTGTGTGCGTGTGTGTGTGTGTGCTTGTGTGTGAACAACAAGAGATGCACTCCACCAGCCGATTTAAAACTACATGGTCTGTTCCGTACTCCACAGTGTAATTAGACCTGCCATACCCATGTAGGATCCTGTATCTATAAGCCATCTGTGTCTACCGGGTAAAGGCTTTTTAATAACAGTTTTAGATAGAAGAATTTCAAGTGCAAACCGCTGTAACTATGGTTTACGGTCCAATATGAACAAAATGGGAAAATCAATAACCAACTTTGTTGCTTGAACTACATAAATACCGCTGGTAAGTCAGTGCATACCTGAACAGTGCTCGACTTCCACAATAAAAGCATCCATTCAATTGTGTAATAGCCTTTTACCTCTTAGAAAACCTTCCAGGTAATTGCTTTAGAATAAAACACCATCTTGAAAAAGCAGCCGATAAATGTCTTGGTTTAAGTACAAGTTTCTCTCAGTTTCGCAGAGGCAGAAGCCCAGGTGAGAGCGCCTAAGTGCGCCACACAAGAAAAACAGATTTTTGTAAGCCCGTATTTTCAAAAGCAACACGCGTATTAGGAGAGGAGAAGCCCTTGTCTGAACTGGTCGAATGCTTTGCTTGTTTCCTGTCACATTCTTGGTGCCCCGTATCTCAAAAGTCACAAGCAATCTTCACGTCTGCTAACGCAACCAAAATGTGAATGTTTTTTCACAAAGGTCAGAAACCGACATAAATGAGTAAGTTAAACAGTTTTGTTTCCATGTCTCACCGTTCTTAGCCAACTTCCTCAGAACACGTGTTGCACTTTTATTGATAGTACTTGGCAGTTATTCATTGGTCAAACTGAGTTTAATTATGTACATGTAGGTCCCTAAGGTCACTGACTACCTTTAGACTGAGCTCAATTAAGAGACTTTTTTTCTTTCTTAAATTTTTCTTGTGATTTTATCCACTTTCAATCTGACCAGAAGTCAGAGGTCATTCTTTGAACAATGCGGGCTGGGACAAAACCATTGCTTGTTGAAACTGCAAAAAATGCGAAAACCAGTGTAAAGAAATTGTTTGTGATGGGTGTGAGGTGGAAGAATAAAATATATTTTATATTTCACTGTATTTTGCTATGTGGAGACCTCTGTACAATTCATCAGTTGAGAATTCACCTGCTGACCTTTAGACAGACTGACCTTATGGCCACAATAGAGAACCATCTGTACAGCGAAGAGGTTTCGCTTTCCGTTTGTGATTTCTGCACTCTGGCGTGGTTTCGGATCGGGACTTACGTAAGGGCGTCTCCAGCGGGTGACCCGTTTGGGCACACCACCCTGCGGGATGCAGATCCGAATGGTCCGAATCCACCCAGAAATCAAACTTGTGATGCCAGCCGTCGAAGTGAACCTGTTTGGGCGGCGCAATACAGCCGATTAACAAATCCATATTTTTTAGCTTATTAACATGAACATGGGTTTATTTAACAGAGGCTTTTTACAGAACATTTTACAGTTGTAGTGCTGTAATTGTGTTGTAGCGCATAAGAAAAGATCAGCTGAACACCAGTATAGAATCAGTAACAAAAATATACTGTAACCCAAATAAAATACAAAGCTTTTCTGTAAAACCATTGTCATACATGTGCCATGCTGAAAAGAACATAGTAATAAAACTATTCACCTTGGGGTTTGGTTACCTCACATAAAGTAATTTGCTGAAACTATACTATACATATATATTTGAACATAGTTATCTGTCTACAATAACCTTTCAGCATCCCTGCCACATATGTGAGTAGATGCCCAGTATTAATTATTAATCCAGATTAAGATTTATAATTGGCGGGGTCAGACAAGCATGCATAAAACATACGAATTTGACATTTACCCTTTGCATACTAAGGATTTGTTGAAATCTAATAACCATTGTCTTCATGTGGGTGGGCAACATTCCTATATTAATGTTACCGTAACATCGATTTTAACCGCCATTAATATTAATGCCTTGCTTGGCAGAAGCCTTATTACGTATTTATACAGCTGGACATTTACTGAAGAAAATCAGTGTTTAACTGAAGTACCTGCAACCCGGAGCGACCCTGCGACCCCACGACCCTACAACCCCATCCCTTTCTCCAAGTCAATCCGATGAACTCAATTCATAACCCTTAGGATCCCGCACTAATGAGTTCTCCAGTGGCCTGTAATGTCATTCCGGCTGTCGAGCTTGATTTGGGTTTAGTTTGAACGTTCGGGCAAAATGGGAAAATAATTCAATCAGTATTGACTGGATTGGCTTCCCACCAAAGCTGCTGGCTGAGGTTCCCTGAAGGTGAGCGGGCTTTAATTGATTGTAACGGATAGTGGATTTCTAATTCACACTTAACGGACGGCTGCTCTTCATCCCGCGCTCACCTTCACGAAACGGCAGCCTCGTAGCGTGACCCACGCAGAGCCGAGTGCGGGCGACAGCCGCACGTTGTACCGGGGGTAAATCAATGCAATCAAAGTAATGGGTTAACCCCACCTGTTAAAGCCGCTCTGACCATTTGATCCTATAAGTGAGAATTAATCAGACTGAGAGATGGTCATAAATCACTACACACACAAACAAACATGCACACACGCGCACAACTCATTCACGCCTTTCTGCGCACAGTAAATGCCTGAGAGTGGAAAGAAGGATTTTTGGGTCCGAAAATAGAACCAGTGGGCCTCCAACATACTTCACGAGAGTCCACCAGAGATCCTTCTCCTCCCATACTTCTCCCATTCTCCCCCCATTCCTATCCAAAGGGTTTCCCAGTTACCAGCTGAACGCCAATCCTCCTCTTTCTCTGGGTTTCATTCACAGCTTGGGGGCGGCAGTTGTACCCTTGAGCAAGGTGCCTAACCGGAACTCCCTCAGTAAATATCCAGCTGTATAAATAGACTGTACGCAAAGCAATCCGTGCAAGTCGTTCTGGGTAAGAGCATCTGCTAAATACCATAATGTAATGTTATTGGTTGTTGTTATTTTTCTCTCGTCCTAAATATATCCCCGTACAGCTGTGTAATACCACGGGGATACCTAGCAATTATCATTTTAGTTTCTATTTTCCGCGCAGTTCTTTGGTGTGAGAGAACACCACGCAGCTGGCTGATCAGACACTCCTCATATTACAGGCTTTGGGTCTATTGTAGGGCCTCTTCACACTGCACATGCAGGCATTTACAAATCCGGCCAACTCACGCACTACCGGAAAGAGGGGTCCTCGCAATTGAGAAACTGCTTAGGCTGATGGGTTAGGCACAAAGGGTAATGAGGGTTTTCACTCGAATACCACTCCTTGCTCATTAAGTGATCCGATTTGTCAAAGTGAAGAAGCGGATGAAGCCACCTCCTGTTCACGCCCTCTGGGCAAGGAGCTCACGCTACGCTTTAGCTCATAAGTATCGATTATAGAGAGGGACAGTATTCTGAAGTAATTTTTGTGCAATATGACCAAACCAGTATTGAGGTGTTGTGATTTTAGTTTTGGAAAGCAATTTTTTTTAAATGGAATTCTCACAAAGTACCAAGTTTTTTGTGACGTCACCTAACACTCTAACCTCCTTTAATCGATTCCTGTCAGACTTTCGCCTGATAGTGTTAACACCCGCCTCCATCTTAGCTCGCGCCATTCTTGCTACAGTTCCCGCTCACCTTCAGCCCGTAGTCTTCAGACGTGACGATGGTGGCCACCCGTATAAGAATGGGGTTCCTTCTGTCCACAGCCTCTAGCTTCATGTTCACCTGGAACCTGTGTGGCACTCTCTGCAAAGCCCAGTAAACTGCATTAAAATGTTGACGCGGTCCTAGCGCACGTCCAGACGGGCTACATGACCACTTTCCGGCCTGCTCTTCACGTGTGTAGCGCTGCTTACCACGGAGAAAGCTTCATCCGGCACAGCCAGGGAGCCGGTATCTTCTAGATACTCCTCCCACAAGAAACATTCTGGATTGGGGTGTCCTGAAAAAGAGAAATAAATGGAGAAAAAGAAGTCTTGCGCCTATTTCTACAGGCGATTAGGGTGTCTGTTGCAGGTGCGTGGTCAGTGGCAGTGAATGGTTTGCTTCCCTTTGGGTCAGGACCAGGCTAGGCTTAGATCTGAGAAGTGATCCAAACTCCACTCGCAAACAGATATTTATGGAGATAAGCTACATTCAAAAATAAGTGAATGCTCTATGGCTGTAAACACTAGAACAGCAGTGCCTCCTATGGGTGAAGGCAGAGGGCCTGTGGTGAATGAATTCTTCCTCTGCATGTATTCTACAGCATAAGAATTTTCTGGCAGAGAGTGTCTCCGATGCTCTGTACGCTGTTTACACTGAAGTCTACACATCAATTACCATTTTATAAGAATGCATGTTAGGCAAATTTGAATCTTCACAATACCCAAGTGTGTTCTGTTGAAACACGGGACATATCTTTTGCACACACACACAAAAAATGTAGGCCACGGTCACGTGACTACCAGTGCGTCCCAGGGAATTCATTACAAGATGTGGCCAGTTTTATTGCCTGCTTGTTCTTACATCTGTCAAATCTAGTTTGGGTTGTTTAGTTCCTCTGAGAGCTCTCTGTAAGTGCTGCTATCTGCTGCTAGCCTGTTTCCCGCGCTGCACAGCCCCATTCACACGTCTGTAAGGCGTGCCGCGTTCGCCCGCGGGGGGATCAGGCGCTCCACACGCCCCCCTGGAATGAATGTAATGTAGTCTACACCATCCCTCTCTCCTCCCCATCCCTCAGCACACCTTACATTACGTTCATTTGGCAGACCCTTTTGTCCAAAGCGACGTACAATAAGTGCATGCTGAAGGTCGCTGAACGACTACAAGCAGGCCAGATGAAGTAGTTATCTAGCAGCTGCCTATAGACGTGAACATCAAGTCTGGTTCACACAGTAAGCTATGGCTAAGTCTTAAGGCTAAGATAGGATAAACTACAACATCACGATCAAGACACTAGTGCTCCACGAGCGTTAGAGAATCAAGATACAGGATACAATAAACAAGAAACAAGTGCTACATGAAAGTGGTACTAGATAGGTGGGTCAGTCAAGGTAGAGTCTTAAGACCGCGACGGAAAGCAGGCAGTGACGGAGCAGTTCGTAGAGGACTGGGGAGTCCGTTCCACCACCGGGGAGCTAGGGCGGAGAAGCCCCGCAGTCGAGACGCACACATTATCTGATGTTACGATTGTTCCAGGGAATTCTCTTCAAAGCTGGCTCAACCTTTTCAGGGGGAAATAAAAGACGATGACTGTACTTTAGGAGAGTAGTAACCGTGGGTCTAAGCAGCGTTGGAGAACGGGGGCCCAGCTGACTGTAGGCAAATGCTTTTGAATGTTCTGACCTGGATTCCACATAAATCGGGAATTTGATGAAGCAACAGAATTCTGCCCTTAATTTGGTTAACTGCTCATATGCCTCCGTCGTTAGTGGGCCTCAAGCTGGCCTCTACAAATCAATCTGGATGTGGTCGGTTGCCAGGTTATGTGAACAGGGCCAAGGTATGAGGGGAAAGACCAAACACAGGAATATACAGTGGGTTGAAAAGTATTTGTCGTGTATGTACATTTGACAAAAATGTACTTAATCAGGCTTTTTTTCTGGTATTCAACACAAATAACTCAATGTAATAACAAAATAACAATGTCAATGAGAGAAGTAAATCCTACAATTTGTTCCAAATTATTTCCAAATATAAAACAGAAAACAGTCAATTCCTCAAGAATTCATCCCCCTTGCTTCATTGTTCAACCATACTGACTAACCTTTGTTCAAAATTGCACATCATAAGTTGCCCAGATGTCATGTTTAGACTTAATTTAAGAACTTTGAACAGTATCTTCTTTTAAAATGTGTGTTAATACTGTCATTCAATAACTCTTAATGGGATTTTAGGAAGTACAATGGACGTTACATAACTATACTTAAACAGAGTATATGTGATATTGTTCACTCATGGATAGCATTTGAGACAAGCCCCTGGGGGTTCAAAGAAAACATAAATCATCACCTCTCCATCACTAAATGTAGAAGATTCAGTAACTTTTTCCCATCAGATTTCTACATTGACTTCCATAGTGAAACCAGACAGGAAGTTTTTTCATTACGAGATCCCAGACAGGATGGATTTCTTATGTTGAATACCAGCAAAAAAAAAACGATTCAATTAAATTTCATCAAATGTTCATACACATCAAAATATGAAAAAGTCTAAGGGGGCTGAATACTTTTTAAACCCACTGTATATTAAAAACATTTCACCATGTAGCTTGCTATCAAGCTATCGCTCTATAGAACAAATGATGTAGGAGGATCAAATTGTTAAACTATCCTGCATTGTTTGGACAGATGATATATGGATCATGGGTTACTATGGTGCATAATCTTTAATAATAATCCTTAAATAGCTATCTCGATGAGTAATATTATATAATAATGTATTATGCAATATTACTCATCTAGATAGATAATTAATTGGCCACTGTTGGCTCCCATCATGAACTACAATGAACCTGATCCAAAGAATGGCAACTGATAAGCCTGATGTCATGCAAAGATGTATGTATACTAATTTCCATTCTATTATAACTGATAATATTTCTTTATGGTTAAAATTAGGTAGCAACGGGTAGTTATTCATAGCAACATGGACCAATAAATTGGTAGTTCGCTTTAATATTCCCTGCAGAGAAAGCCAAAGTGAAAATCTATCATGAAAAACAGTAGTGAAATTCACTCATCTTTGACATGCATTCATTAAGCTTCCAAGGCAAACTGCATGTTAATATATGAAGGGTAAAGTCGTTAATTGGCAGAGCCATAAAAAAACAGAGCTGAGATCACCCTTTGGAAAAGACAGTAACGAGAGCATGGGCATGAGTGAGGAGGTTAAGTGCAGGTCAGAGGTCAGGTTCACAGTCTTACAGAGGGAAAGTGCAGTG
This sequence comes from Synaphobranchus kaupii, assembly GCA_029718625.1. Lineage (NCBI taxonomy): Eukaryota > Metazoa > Chordata > Actinopteri > Anguilliformes > Synaphobranchidae > Synaphobranchus > Synaphobranchus kaupii. The sequence continues at coordinate 23,155,959 of CM056394.1, forward strand.
CACTCACCCTGAGGTGCAGTGAGGGGTCGTCCGTGATCCTGGCACCAGCCCACTGGGTGGATGTGTGGGCTGCTGGCGTCACACCTAAAACAAAACTTCTCCCCTTAGCACTGTTCAGCAAACACACTGGTCCATCAGACTACTAGGATAACACTTGAGTTATGGTCATGTTTCAGCAAACACACTGGTCCATCAAACTAGGATAACACTCGAGTTACGGTCATGTTTCAGCAAACTGATCATGTCAAAAGGCCAAGAGGACCACGTAGGAGAAATCAAATCGGCATCTTCAAAAACGTTCAGCTAAAGAAACAGGAAAACTTTTCATAAATATGTATATGACTTAGACATTTTAGGTCTGTCATGAATCTCCCCCTGAGATGCCACAAAGTTTGCAGATTTTAATGACAGTTACATTTTCTACCGCGCTTACGCAACTTTCAGTCATTAATGTCAGTAGCTGGAAGGCATAACATTTCATTTTATTTTTAAATTTTTTTTTTAAAGTTGCTCATTTCAAAGTCACTCAATTTTAGTGACACAGGTGAGACAGCGAGATGCAATCAGAGCCAAAGTCTGGGCCCAGTCAACGTTTCACCTGTAGTTCTGTTAGTCGCTTTATTTAACTCTCACCCATAGTCGTACCTGTAGTCTCACCTGTAGTCCTGTTCATTACCGTGCTAATACCTGTACAGTTCTGTGTGCTCTGCCGCTCCTCATTCTTCAGGTTAGTAAGTTACCTGGGTAAGGATTCGTTTTACATACTGTCCCGGCTGTTGAGCACTAACCTATTCCTTTCAATAATAGCCGGGCGGTTTTCTGTTCTTCTCACCAGTAGTCGTACGTGTCGTCCCAGTTGTCGAAGTGAACCAGGAAGCGATCGTCTACGACGTCGGCGACAGACGCCACACAGACCAGAAAGGGGTTCTTCCTGTCGACAGCTTCAAGCTTCATACCCACTTGAAATTTGGAGCTGGTCACAGTCTGCCAACAAACAGCATAACGAAATAAGGGCAGTGGCATGAATAAAAACACTCGTGCTATCATACAGTACACTTCAGCCAACATCCTGGGGCAGCAGTGTAGCACAATGGCTAGGGAACCTAATAAGTAACTCCAAGGTTGTGGGGTGGATTCCACGCTAGCTGTTTTACCCTTGAGCAAGACACTTAATGTGAATTGCTGTATAAATGGACTGTTAATTCCATATCCTCACAGTGAACGCACCCTGTTTTGGTTTTTAAACAGACTTGTCGGTGCCATTTGAGTGTTGCAGGCCTCTTGGTACTTTGCCCAGTTAAACACATTTTCTTTATAACCTGAAAGATAATAAAAAGATATATTAGCACAGTAAGTATAAAGATAATGTATGTCAAAGGATTAAATAACATTAGAAGAGCCAGGCTTTATGTATATCTACAGTTTAAGTATGTTATTGTAACATTATTTCTGCATTTAAGTACATCATTGTACTAAAATTAGTTCAGCATTTAAAAATGTTATTGAAAAATGATTACAACATTTAAGTATGTTATTGCCACATTATTTCAGCATTTAATTACGTTACTGCAACATTAGTTCAACATTTAAGTATGTTATAGCAACATTATTACAGCATTAAAGTATGTTATTGCAACATCATTTCAGCGTTTACATATGTTATTGCAACATTATTGCAGCATTTAAATATGTACTGCAACACTGAAAAGATATACAGACATCTTGCAGCATACTGGGATACAGCTTACCTTTGGGAGGCTGAAGCTTGTGTCCAGTCATCTCACACCAACCAGCAGACTTTATGTCTGGAGAATCAGCATTCACCCAGAAGTCATAGCACTCCGGGTACCCGTCAAAATGAAGGCGTAACCGATAGCCAATCACCTTTGAGACAGAATGCATAACTGTAACACATGCTTGCATGCCATTTTCAGATTACACTGCATAGTGCATTAGCTTGGCTGGGGCCTCAGGGTGCCTTACTTAGCAAGTCCACATTTTCAATGCTCTTTCCACCCTTTTCTCCCCAGTTTTGAATGGCCATTCATATGCAGCCGTGCTCATGATGCAACCTCTGCAGCCAGTGTGGGACAGTAGACAAGCTTTTCCAAAGAACGTGATATCACCAGCTGCTTCTTTTCGCACCGCGGCCCATAAGCCAAGCTGCACAGACATGAGTCGGAGGAAGGCGCTTCATACGCAGCTTCAGCTAAAGATTCCTCTTATTGGTTGGTGTAGAAACTAAAATGAGGTGCTTTCACTGGCTCTTCGGTTTTGGCCAGCTCAACCCGGGCCGAAGCCCACTCACCTCCACCACTGACAGCACGCAGAATTTGGAGGGGTGGAGGGGGTCGATGCCCTCCAGCAGCATCCCCACTTTGAAGCCGTTCCGGCCCTGGGGGCGGGCCTGCAGCTGAAGGGGAACAAACAGGCAGAGCTCACCATCACAAACGGGCCCAACAAATTCGCCCACGCGCTGCCGTAGCACGCCCAGATGGACTCTGCTCGCCGTTACAGCGCCCGCACGCTTTCAGCTAGTGCTCGATTGTGTCTGTGCATGCGGTCTGGTAACTATAGAAACCACTGTTTCCTGCTTCTGAGGGAACAGATGTCTCATCAAATCCTGTCACGAAAAAAGAAAAAAATCAGCCGGCGACCGCCCAGGCAGACTGATTCCAGGACGAATCGCTGGCTTTAGGGAGAGAGAGAGATAGAGAGAGGCGCCCAGGACATATCTCCGCTCAGCTCCAGGGTGTGTATGACAGAGCACACAAAATGAAATGAAAATAAGGTTTTCTTTTCTCTGGGGAATCATATTTATTTTACTGTGTCTCGGACTTGAGGGGATCCTGCAGAGGTTTTTATAGTCTTTGTTGAACTTGAATTTAAAAACCTCTCCAGCATTCCCTCAGGTCAGATAGACTCAGTAAAATAAATATGATTCGCCAGAGAGAAACGATGTCTCTTAAATCTTAGAAAATCTGAAGATCTTGTGCATCAGACAAACACTTCAAGGTGTGAACCATCTTGCTGGAAGTGTAAAATGAAATTTTGGAACCTGTCAATAAATGATTTTGTGCTAAACAGGGAAACTTGGTTCCACATTTCTAGTGAATTAGCGATGACGCTGCACAGCCCATACAGAGAAAAAAATTGACCTTCATTCTATACCACGGAAAGGCTGATACGTTTCCCCTGAACTTCTACAGAGGCTATGTGACCTGAGTAATGTTCTCCAGGATGCCATCTCAAGAGGGCCGAAAGTAAAACTACAAATGAAGAAAATCTCTGAACCTCCTGATGATTGTGAATTAGACTGTATGGTGAGGATCACTTGTTGATTATAACATGATTCTCCATCACTTGTTCTGTACCACCTTTCTACAGAAAATCAGTGAAAGAATCTGGGACGTGGGGAAAGTGGAACCACTGGGAAATTAATGTGAATGTGCAGGGGGAAATTAGTTTCAATTTCAGAGATCCCACACTGTAAAATTAGGCCTTTTATACAGTAACTGGAGCTAAGAATAGGCAACTGAGAAGATAACGTGTTGAGTCAGCATGTTCGGAGTCATTAAATCGGGCTTTGAACCAACTGATTTTATGACCAAATAAAAGGTTTATTTATTTGATAGTTTATTTTAGACACATCATACTACATGGAGAATCGCAGCTAGCTGAACTGCAAGTTACCTCCGTGAATACTCTGACGGGGACAGCCACTGCCCTCTCTTCATCCAGGTACTGATCCCAAGACCACGGCCTTTTCTTTGCACTTGCAGGTCCTTTACAGGGGACAGAGGCGTCGTGTTACCGCCGGATACCAACTTTACGCACACCAAAGCACGCGTGAGCGTTAACGCGGGCCAGGGGCCAGGATTGGGAAGGGTACGGAAAGCAACTGACCGTGAGAGCCGGTCACTTTGTTCTTCATCTTTGCCTCTTCCTCCCTGGGTCGTTCCTGTAAAAGAACCAGCAGCGTGGTTAGAGCTTCTGCCCTGAGGCCAGCAGGCTGTGGGTCACCTCTCTCGCTCTCACTCTCTCACTCTCACTCCAATTCAAACTGCTTTATTGGCACGACATATTTTAAAATGCATATTGCCAAAGCGTAATAATCATAATGATAACAAAAACAACAACAATAAAAGTAACAACAACAAGTATAAAGATTCAAATATAACGTACACATACAATGTATACTACTATTAGTACTAACAATGTAGTAATACTACTAATAATAATTATCATACTGTAAATAATACAAATGTACATTAAATATTTTTAAAAAGATGAATACTAATATTTATATATATTCTCTAGTCTCTAGAAGCTTATAGAGAGCACAGACTACATTTGCTGTGTATTTATCTAAGTGGCTCAGTTAATATGCTGCACCTTGCTCAAAACAACATAAAATATATGACTTCATATCAGGCAGAATAGCGCTGCCCCACCCTGCATATGAACCTTCAACCTCCTGGAAAAGATTTATGATCTGTCCCCCTGCTCCATACCACCACCCAACTAACACACTTAAAGGGCTGGATTGTGAGAAGAGGTTCCCTGGGGTTGTGCCTATGCGGTATATTATGGAAATGGCTGTATTTATTATCACTTAGCGAATGCAGGAAAGCGAGTTTAGTCCTTAGCGTGTGCAGACGTACGTACCCTGAGGTGGTACTCCTCCGACGTCCCTCTGGACTTCAGCCTCGCTGTCTTCGCCTCTCCTCCCTTCATCATTGCCTTGCTAGTACAGGAAAAAAAAGAAGTAAACACGTTCTGTTTCGTTTAAAATTACATTTCACCCGTTTCCACGAATTTTCCCTCATATTACGGCTGCTTTCAGAAAAGTATCAGTATTTTACCTTGGAACTTTCATTCAATGTATTTTATTCAGAACAGCGTGTGTGAAGTGAAAGAATGTGAAGGATATTACTCCACTCAAAGACACTGTTGAATTTGAATGTTGAGATACACTGCTGAAGCCAGAATGGTCACAAATATACTGGGACATAAATTCAAATAGCTAAACTGCATATAACCCCCCCTGAAATTCCCAAATGGCAGCAGGTCCTGGCTCCTGGCCCTAGACAACGCAGATTGCGCTCCCGTCCCAATGGCTCCGCCTCCAGAACCTTCCGTTTTGGCGTGAGTTTCAGAAGGCCACCAGATCTGTATCTGCTAGCGCCAGTCGGGTCGGGAGTAAATTTCACATTAGCGTGCTGTTATAAATGCCCCGGTGATGGCGTAACGGACACCTGATCGTTTTCGGATTCCTCACCCTCTCTACCAGGGACTGGGGCGCCCGGCTCCCACAGGAACAAACATTGCTTCTCTTCTGATCTGTCCCAGTCCTGGTTTGAAGATAAAAAGAGAGGGAAAAAATATGATATTTTTCTCATTATATTTCTGTATCATATTTTAATCTTTGTTCCTAATTGTGCACATAGAACCCGTGTGCATATACCAGACTACGGTTTTTATGCAGCATGACGGTTTCACCCTCAAGGAATAAAGAGATAAAAGATAGAGATAAGCTCAGAAACACTCATTATAGAAAGACACCTCGGATGTTCTATGGAAACGTGAAGCGTACGGAAATTATTTTGTTGGATGAACAAACATTTCTAAATCTCTGTTTGGTCGTCCACTCAATTCGGATTTGCTTAGAACATCCAGCTAGCTTAGCTAGCTAGATTTCCTTACATTAACCTCTGCAGGTCATGTTTTTGACCATTTTTCACTGTTTATGGAAAATAACTGTATTATGAAATGATTCACATCTTCTGTTCAATGTAATGAGACAGAAACAGGGGAACAAGTCAAGTAGGCCATATCGTCTTGCTTTAGATCAGAAACCCCTGAACGCCCTGATACTCGCCGTCGTAAAGCTGCCACGTCATCAAAGCGGAAACTAAAATAGCCTTTTTACCTCATACAAACACTGTCTGGGCCAATCACAAAATACACTTTTAAGTGAATTAATATAAAACAAAACAAAAAACTCCAGAAGGTGAACTACCTCTTTAAGCAATGCACTTACATGCACTGCAGTAAATATCCAACATCCTAAGTGGACAGCATTAAAAATACAATCAATTTCACTCTGGATTATATTATAGTAGCAGATGTGTCCTTGAGCACATAGGCCTAACCTAAATCTATTCAACAAATTCCCTAGTACATAAATGAACTTGTCTGTTATAATAATATTATATAATAATGATATTGCGAAAACAGTCGGAAGCACACATTTGCAAGAGATAAATGGCTGCAGGTCGCCCCCGCCCAGAGAAATTAATCACAATCACTGACCTCTCAGACGGTACGTTATGTAAAGTTAACAGGTCGACTTTTCACAGATGCCGCCTGTGACACGTACTGTACAACAAAATTATGCGTTTAATCCACGTTTTAATATGATAAACGTCAGTCAGGACAGGTCCTCTGAAGGCCTCAGGAATCCTCGGTGTGAAGCATCTCCCTGTAAAAGACATCCAGGCTTATACCTGTCTGAACAATGTGCAGCTCGGTTAACAGACTCACTGCTGCCACACCTGAATATCAAACAGAGCTTTTCAAGCTAGAAAGCTGTAAACCAATGCTTGGGGCACCAAGTCCAAATCTATGTCATTCTCGCAAACAGGGAGAATTATAAACTAACCAATCAGAGCCATCTTTAGCTTAAACCTTTATTGTCATTCTCACAATCAGGGAGAATTATACACTAACCAATCAGAGCCAACTTTAGCTTAAACTTTTAGTATCATTCTCACAATCAGGGAGAATTATACACCAAACAATCAGAGCCATCTTCATCTTAAACCCTTAGTGTCATTCTCACAATCAAGGCTAATCCTACACTAACCAATCAGAGCCATCTTCAGTTTTAACCCTTAGTGTCATTCTCAAAATCAGGAAGAATTCTACACTAACCAACCTTTTATCAAACTGATTTCCCATCAGTCAAATGAAATATCACAGAACTAATGCAAAACCTGTTACTTTTTCCTTTACGTTACTCAAAGAAATCCAAGAAAACATTGCACACAGTGTAATAGTTTAATGTAGGTTTTGTCATTAAATATTACTACAAATATTATTTGGTATAACTTTGCAATTGAGTTATTTTCCTTGCCTTGTGTTCATAATTTATAGTTCATAAAATCATGGTGTTCATTTATAGGTGAGAAAACATGGCTACCACAGAAGTCTGCACTTAGCTACTTGAGTTCACACTTCTGTGTAACAAACACTTGCATTTCTAATTCAAATTTAAATGACATGTTATTCCATGTCTGTGCGCGCGTGCTCGCGTGCGTGCGTGTGAGTGTGTATGTGTGCCCATGCATGTCTGTGTGGATTGTGTGTGTGTGTGTGTGGCTGTATGCCCATGCATATCTGTGTAGAAATAGATCTACAATCCGTTTTGTAAGACAAGGCTCCAGTAAAACAGATTAATTCTACTGAAAAGCCTGGCTGAATGATTTAGAGAATTAACATTCCAATCAGTGAAGAAATGTGCCAAACCTGGCCCTTCAGGGCAAACTGACAGTTTTCTTTTCAAACCAGGTGCAGTTAAACAGCCTACCTCTTACCTAATAACACATCAGCTTTTACAAATGTTGTGCCACCACTGATCAATCCCCTATTAATGACTTCAGAGCTGTCATTTACACAGTTCATTTCTACACCTGCCTGCTTCACAGCAGTATAACAAGAGCCGGAAATTCAGTGAGCGGTTAGTTTACATTCTTCTCATGCATTACTGAGGTGTGCAGATGCTACACAGTCATCTACCATTTAGCAGCAATCTGCCCCTGATAGATATGTACCTCTCAATGCTTTTTAAGCAAAAGCACCTCTACACTGATAGTTAGCTGTATACTAATGGGTTTATATACAGCAATTAAATATGTTATTTATTTCCAGGACTGTCACAAATGGTCAGAAACTTAAAAATAAAAAAAAACCTACTTCAAACAGAGTCTGGACACAATAGATAAACAATCTAGTCAGATAGGCCTGTCACCCAAGTAGAAAACTCAAATAATTTGTCCCAAAAAAAATAACTGTCAGTCGCACCAGCAGAGCCCCAACATGTGTTCAAGGGGGAAAAACCCATATTGGGCTGAACACAAACAAAATTTGTCCTTATCTTTGTCTCGGGCGGGTGTTATTAATGGTATAAATGCACACTGTGGAACTATGTGGAAAAACTGTGACCACACTCTGTTAAAAAAGGAATTCATACTGTGTTAAAAAAGGAATTCATAATGTGGTAAACTAGCAACACACCATAAAACAGGGAATTCATAATATGTTAAAACTATATTTTTTTGTGGAAATTGTGTACAATATGCACATCCAGTTCTCTTCTTAGCTCAGACCTTATTCAGTGCATCACAATAAAGCATACTGCCCTGGGATACCTTTATAAGAGCGCCAATAATAAAGCATATTGCTCTGGGATACCTTTACGCGAATGGCAATAATGAAGCATAGTGCTCCGGGATACCTTTATGTGAGTGACAAGACCACATGAACATAAAGCAGAACTGTGCAACTGGGTGAAGACATGCAATTGCATCTGAAGGCCTAGCTCAAGATCTGCCTTCCAAAATGACTCTTTAATCCATTTCAGAAAGCTTAGATTCACGGAGACATTAGCATCTCTATATTGAAATAAACGTAATCTGCTTTTAGATAATATATAATGAAAACCCGGAGAAATGGCAGGGGTTTTGAGGCAGTGTCAACATTATTATTGTCAAGATAATAGTAGATAAGAACAAATAAAATGTTGTAATTTATTAGAAATGTAGGTCAGTTCCTGGGACTGGGAGAATATAAACTTCATGGTTCAGAATAAAGTAAAACGCCAGACACGTGCAGCTGCCGACAAGTTGGAGTTGGACTGCTGAATTTGCACATTTTATATGCATAACTCTTAGGAAATATGGGATTTAGTGTGAATGAAAACAGTTGCTAACAAAAATGGCGGAGGTATTTAAACCAAAGAACGAGAAACTAAATTAGAATAAAATGTGCCAGAGGAAATTGGCCGAAGCATAACCTCCACAATAAATCCAATAAATAATAATAATATTCTTAAATTCCTAAAATTCTTGTTGCCTCGAACTTTTGCGAAAACCCTGCTGCACGGCGGAAAATACTTTTGACACTTCAGGAAGAGTTGCAACGCATCCCACTGTCGTGCAACGACAAAACAGATAGGAAGCATTTCCGAGAAGAGAAAATAATAGTTTCACTATTAGGCTGTTCTCGAAAACACTGCCAGACATGCTGTCCGCGAAGGTGTGAACGTGTTCTAACCGAAAACACACAAACACAACGGTGTTATCAATCTGCTTTTGGGCACATTTTAATGGATCAGAACCGAGAAAAGACCGAAATATAGGTTAACCTGCAAAGAAAACATCGCTGACAGATTATCTCAAACCGGATTTGAGCGGGATGGGGTCGTTACTGAGAATGTTATTCGAACTGTTTCAGTATCTCATTTCATGGAATTTAGCCACTGATAAATAAAGTCGTCCTAACCTACAACGGTATGTATTGTTATTAAATTCTTACCCACACACGGCGGTCGACTCGCCCCTCTACGCTCTGACAGTGGAAATATAGGGCTCCTTTCGCGTGGCTGATACGCGCATGCGCCGCCACAGCCCTCTACGGGGGTGCGGCTCAGCGCAACCTGGGTTCAGAACCGGAGCGCATGCAGGTACAAAGACAGGCGGGAAAGGAACTCATCGCATTCACCATACGAGTAGCTAATGTTAGCTTGACTTAAATTATCTCCTGTTCAACTGAGTTGTACGGTATACAATTGTATGGTTATTGGAATACTGTTTACGTTGCCTAAAAAACAATTTTCTGCTGTACCATATAGCTATATATATACCAGGTTCTTTCAAAATTACCAAAATTACCCTGGCAGTGGTACAAAGCCAACAGCAGGTTACCGGTTACCACTAGCTATATACAGTTGAGGACAAAATTATTGGCCCCCCCCCCGTAAAGATGAGGAAAAAGGGTTATAAAAAATTCACCGTTTGGTGAATTAGCTTAATCTCACACTGAAAAAACAAGAAGAATCCAACCTTTAATTGACATTAATTTATTATGAGAAAAAAAAATCCCTCATCAAGAAATAATTATTTTTAACAAAACCACATTGGACACAATTATTGGCCCCCCTGCATTTATATATAGAATAAAGTAATAATTTTTAATATTTGGTCACATATCCTTTGCATGCCATGACTTCCTGATGTCTGTGACCCAACAACATCAAAAGACTCTTGATATCCTATTTTCTGGTACTCTTACAAGCAATACTATAACATCTCTGCATTTGAATGGATCTCTATGGGAATTGGGGGGTGGGACTAGATTTAGCTGTAAATTATGCTGGAACAGAATGGAACACATGGTTGGCTAAATGGCTGTAAGTCATCAAGGGTCTGACGTATCAAACAAGCTTTAAACCATCACTCTGTTGCCAGATATGCAGTAGATATGGATGAATAACTTGAAGGGTTTCTTCTCCTGACTTATTATAGATCATACTTATCAGACCGATATCAATTTGTGCATCTTAACAATGACTCCTCCTATAAATCTAGGGTTAGATATGGAGTACCACAAGGATCTGTCCTTGGGCCTTTGCTCTTCTCTCTATACATGCTTCCCCTGGGACAAATCATTCGTAAACATGGCATTAACTTCCACTGCTATGCAGATGACACCCAGCTGTATCTATCAGTCAAACCTGATGAAATTGTCCTGCTATCAAAAATGGAAGCTTGTCTTCTAGACATAAAGGAATGGATGACCCTTAACTTTCTCTTGCTAAACTCTGATAAGACAGAGGTAATGGTGGTGGGGCCCAAGTCCCTGAGATGCAAACTATCTGGCTATATGCCTAACATTGATGGAATTTCAATCACCTCAAGTGCTGTCATTAAAGATCTTGGTGTTACGTTTGATCCAGATCTAGTATTTGATACACACATTAAAGACATCTCTAGGGTTGCTTTCTATCACTTGAGGAATATCTCAAAAATTCGAAAAATACTGTCCTTACATGATGCTGAAAAGCTAGTCCATGCTTTTGTTACTTCTAGATTAGATTATTGTAATGCTCTTTTTTCTGGATGTACACATTCCTCTCTAAAAGGGCTTCAGCTAATTCAAAATACAGCAGCTCGTATTCTCACGAGAACTAGAAGTTTTGAACACATCAGCCCAGTGTTAGCCTCACTTCACTGGTTGCCAGTCAAATTTCGAATAGACTATAAGATTCTATTACTTACCTTTAAAGCCTTACATGGGCTTGCCCCCTTATATTTAAGGGATTTACTTTTCCCTTATAATCCTTCACGAACGCTCCGTTCGCAGGGCGCAGGCCTCCTTATTATTCCTAAAATAGCTAAAAGTACCATAGGTGGTAGAGCCTTTTCCTATCGTGCTCCTCTCCTATGGAACAAATTGCCTGCTCATGTTCGGGGTGCAGACACTGTCAGTCTATTTAAAGCTAGGCTTAAAACTCATCTTTTTAGTCTGTCCTATAGTTGAGGGGCAGGAGTGGGTGGCTGGCATTAGCTATAGAGTCGCTGGTGGACTGAGCGGTCAGTGCTGTCACTGGATCATTATTGGTAGTGTTGTGTTAAGCTCGACCGGTCATGGTCTAGTGGTGACTGTCTCAAGCCTGCCCTCATGGCTGTATTGGCCCCTGCCTCTGTTTAGCCCTTAGCTATGCTGCCATAGCCTTATTCTGCCGGGGTTTCCTTATCGCAGCAGACACCTCTGTCTCTCCTGCTGCGCTTGTTCTACTACCATCTGAACCCCCTAACAATTGTTTTTTCTTTTTTCCTCTTCCCTGCTCTGGGCACCTGCCCGGAGCTCTAGCCCAAGTTTCCAGAGTTTCCCGCCCTTCCCCCGCCCCCCCTCCTGGCCCGGAGCTCCAGCCCAAGACCAGCTAGGCGCCCCCCACCTGCCACTGCTGATCTCTACATGATGGAGTCATCTGAATAGAATACCTCCCTATGACATACTCAACCCATAGGCCAGTGGAGGATGGGCATCCCCCCCAATAGCCGGGTTCCTCTCGAGATTTCTTCCCATCGGGGAGTTTTTTCTCGCCACAGTATGAGTGTTTTTCTCTCCTACTAGAGTTTTTACCTCTGCTATCTGGGGGCTTAGAGCTGGCTTAGAGCTGGCATTTCCCATTTCCCCTTTCCTCCCCTTTCTGTTCTGTAAAGCGTCTTTGTGACAGTCATCTGTGAAAAGCGCTATATAAATAAAATTGAATTGAATTGAATTGAATTATTTTTCCATAGAGTTCAATAGGAAAATTTGTCAGGAGAAACAACCCTTAAAGTGATCCATCCATATCTACTGCATATCTGGCAGCAGAGTGATTGTTTAAGGCTTGTTTGATACCTCAGACCCTTGTTGACTTACAGCCATTTTACCAACCATGTATTCCATACTTTTCCAGCATAATTTACAGCTAAATCTAGTCCCACCCCCCAATTCCCATAGAGATCCATTCAAATGCAGAGATGTTATAGTATCGCTTGTAAGAGTACCAGAAAATAAGATATCAAGAGTCTTTTGATGTTGTTGGGTCACAGACATCAGGAAGTCATGGCATGCAAAGGATATGTGACCAAATATTAAAAATTATTACTTTATTCTATATATAAATGCAGGGGGGCATTTGTGTCCAATGTGGTTTTGTTAAAAATAATTATTTCTTGATGAGGGATTTTTTTTTCTCATAATAAATTAACGTCAATTAAAGGTTGGATTCTTCTTGTTTTTTCAGTGTGAGATTAAGCTAATTCACCAAACGGTGAATTTTTTATAACCCTTTTTGCTCATCTTTACAGGGGGGGCCAATAATTTTGTCCTCAACTGTAGCCAAGGGCCACACTGTGACAATAGGGTCAACACCTGCATGTGACTATAGGCTCTCAGCCTGTGACTATAGCCTAGGTTCTTTATGGATTTAGCCATCTGGGATATCATGAATTAATGTATTCATAATTGAATTGATGGATGGTTATATTTGATATATTACAAGCACCACAGCTATCAGCAACCTCTTCTCTCATATGAGCAACAGTAAAAAAAAACAGCCAAACAGATAATTAAAAAATAATTACCTTCCTTGCTTAAGTTTAAGAGATATTCACATCAATCACACCCTGAAGGGCCTGTTGCTTGTCCAATGAGCATTTCGGTCAGAACTTCTGGACAGATGTGATTTGACATATTAGCTTGCTCACTTCCCCAGTTCCATATATAATGGGTTAATTACCATCCTTTCCTCCGTCTACAGCTCTATGAATATTTATATCTGGCCAGTTTACCAGCTGAATTCCCTCACTGGTTGCATGAACCAGTGAACGAACAAAAGCCTGAGCTTTTTAAGCAGACTGTTTAGGAATATATTATGTGGTGTTCCTGTTGTAAATATATACGTATAATCACATGCCCTAATGTAGTCAGGCCAATTTAATCCTCTTTCTGAACTGAGGTAGTTTGTCCCCGCACATCATTTGCAGAATGCAGCCGTGTGTTCAGTTGCCAGCCGTACAATTTTAACTCTTCAGTGATGACCTAATTACATAATGTGCACTATGGCATAATTACATTATGATTTCATAAAACATTATGAAAAACATAGATAATGTAATTACTAGTAAATCCACACAAGTATTAACACATTTATGCTCAATTTCTCATTACTTTAATAATCATTTTTAACTGAAAGTTTGCTTCCAATAAACATAATTTCTGTTAATCTGTGGAGAAATATCAATAATTTAATCAAAGACACCGTACAACACTTTCAAGTTGAATGGCTGGATAGATTTGTGTTTCACAATCCTTGAGAAATTCATCTTTAAACAGACTTTAAAAGCCTCTTGGTAGTAGAATGTTAATGAGTTAAGATTAGAGTTAAAAACACTGTCTGGCCTAAAGTGTCTTGATTAGCGTTAAACTCTTGACTTCTAACTCTTCCCCCGGCAACAGCTTGTAATCATCGCTGGCTGCTCACGGGACACTGCGAGAGGGTTGCTCGGAGCCCATCGGCCATTAATAGCCATTAATAAAGATTCACCATCTGGGGATATTAAACGCCAACAGCTGCCCTGGAACATGTCAACTCCAGCTCTGGCGTTTTTTCCTCTGTCTCCTCCTGACTCAAGAGCATCCAGCTTTGATGGAGATTAGTGACTCACTGAGAGAGCGACTGTCTTGCCGCTCACTTGAAGTCCACAGGATAAAGACTTTAGATGTGGATCATGGAGATTAAGAATGAAACAACCTGTTATAATTCACAATTTTATAGGCCTGCAGTATATTTTCAAGTATTAAATCATATGCTTATACTGCCATGTAACTGCTATGCTAAAGTGCAATAATATTTTCAGAATAGTTCCTGTTTTTATTAAGTTCTGACCCAGTTTGGTTTTCAAAAAAAAAATGTAGATGTATTCAGAATGAAGATGGCACACAGGACGAGGCTTGGTTTGTTCGCAAGCCTAAGGCATCAATTTCCTTTAGATTCATAATTGCATTTCTCTTTTAAGAGAGGCAGAAATGTGGGCGTATCAATTGCCTGAATCCATCAGCTGAATGTAAGGCGGTTTTCCGTTGCATGTGGAACAGATTTCCTTTGCTGCCTGTGAGGTGTAATTTTCGGAACAGGGACAGCGTTCATGCATGGGAAGAGCACCCTTCATCTAAAGCGAAAATAGTGATTTGGTCATCTGCCTACGACTCCCAGGGTGATTCTGATGTCGTGACACTCATCTCCCCACCCATCCCAGTCATTACTGTAATTAGTGTACATAATAGCTGCCTATAATACGTGCACTGCAGATTTACATTCGTTTCCTGGATTCATAGCTCTAGTAACCTAATAGAAATATAAGCAGCTGCCAAGTGGAATGTTCTAGCAGATAACGCCTCACTAAGGCCGGTGGATTACAAATACCTCCATTTCTTAGCTTGGACAATCTCCCAGATAAACAGAAATCTGACATCAGCCTTCACCTCCCAAGTCTAAAGTAAAAGATCAGTTCAGTGCTCCAAACGTGCAGTGCTGCAAAATTCAGCCGATATAGCAATGCCTCTGAGAATAATAGCTATTTTAAACAAAAACTGACCTCAGCCTTGGTATTGACGTGACATTTCTTGAGAAATATTTCAGAGCAAGAGGCTGGGGATGGAATTCTAATGAAATAGGACGAGTAAGACAAAGAGTAGGGTGACTAACATGGCCCCCTCATATAGCTCTCTGGCGGGCAGGCAAGAAATACGTCGATTGTGAAGAATGATTGGATTTCACTTGCACGGAACATTGAGGGTCTCTGGCGCCCTTACCGTCTTGCTGTCACTTTTTCCAATATCAACCAGTAGGTGGCACTATGATGCTGTAAGGGTGAGACGTGAATAACAATCAGCAGAGACTGCTTGCATTCGCATGGATGGCTCGTTCATTATTTTCCTTTATTAATCCATGCCATGTCTAGACAAACTCACAACTGTGAACGTGTCCTGACTAGCTAGCCGGCAACGGAGAATGCATACACACATTAATTTTAAGAGAGAAGCTACGGTGCATCATGAAAAAAGATCCAAAATATTTTTTACCGTGATTTCTTCTCACACACACCTTCACGAGAGCAGAAGCACGCACGCACGCACGCACACACGCACACACAAAAACTACAGCGAATCCTAGAAACATTTGACAGGTTCAGTCTGAAAATTGCACTGTATACAACATTTGTCTTTTTGTCAATAGTTCTCTCTCTTTTTTAAAAATTGCTTCAAAAGCTGTAATCTTCAGTAATTTCAAAACGGAGGCAATATGAACCCTGCTGGCCTATATTCCTCCACTATTATGATAGCTGATGACCAATAGGTGGCAGTGCAGATGTATGAATTATACTTTTGTAAAACCTCTTTGTTTATTTTTTTTGCACTTATTTGCCTGAATTACCATGGGGAATTTTACAAAAGAAAGGACATGTTGGTCATGGTCATATTCTACAGGCATAGTTCATCACAAACTAATTATATTCTGTCAATATTCGAAGTCCCTGTCATTTCAGAACTTCCCAAAAAAAAGATACTGAGGAAATACCAAGGAATTTGACTTCTTGCCTCAAACTCTGTTTTTTTCCCCCACACCAAGATCATGAAGACACTGGAATTATTTTTTGACCACTTGTGTATAGTCTACAAATAACACGTCCAATTTTTCCTCTGACTAAAAACAAAGGGGAATTTTTAAAAATGTTTCCAGGTCAGTGTGATGAGCTGAGAGTGGCATGGATTGTAGATTTCTGCTCTCATGCTAAATTCTATTACTCGCTGTTTACACAACAACATCTGATTGACAGTCCGATAATGATTTTTCTGAATACCCTAATGTGCTTCTGTGTTCTGCCACTCATACTATTTTGTCTTATAATTATTACCTCCGCCAACAGAGATTACGTTATGTTTTCGCTCCATTCTGTCTGTTTGTCTGTCTGTCTGTTAGCAAGTTATGAACAAATTTGCATGAAACTTTGGGCATTGGGCAAGGATGAACATATTAAAGTTGTATACCGATTGCCCAAAGGAGGGTGTGCGACATTGGGCGTGGCTTCTCACAAAAATGTGTATAACTTCCGAACAGATTGATGTAACACCATAAAACACGGGGTGCCATTTTCTCCCCTCCCTCACTCTGGCTTTGTCGGACCACTAGGGAGAGAACAGGTGCTGAGGGCAGCACGGAGGCTGTTGAATGAACGCTGACATTGTTGTGACCACTGGAAACAAACTGCTTTTTCTGTGAGGGCGTGCAGGGGAGCGCTGGAGAACTCATTTCTAACCACTGAACAAGTATAGTGCTGATTGGCTGTGACATTATTGGCCCAATCAAACAAAATTGGGATGCTGGAGAGCTCATTCCCAGCCACTGAACAAATATAGTGCTCATTGTCCATGTGGTGGTTAACAAGTTAAAATACTTAACCGTCAGTAGAATTTGAACAGGCATCATGGCCCATGTCATGTACAGTAATGAAAATGTGTACATATATCTCCTCACACACACAACGACTCCTAGACACACACACAACGCCTTGAATTATTTGCTCCAAAACCTAAGACTGAACTAATCTAATTAGTTTCATCTTACAAATCATCCACCTGTCTTCTAGAGTGTCTTGTATCTGTATCTTATATCCCCAACCATGACAAAAGAATGATGTAGGCTGGTACAAATTTTGCTGGTTGGTTCGGTATGTGATTTTGATTTTGCTTGTGATTCTGTAAAGGACTCTGAGTCTGTATGCGATTCTGTATGTGATCATCTTGGATCGATATTTGTGATGAAATGACTGTACTGTATGGCACCTTTTGATTGTTAAATAATGGTAAATAGTGTCTTATAAGCCCATATGGGCTGGGCACCCTGAAGAGGTGCAGGACACTTAAATAAATTTAATCAAATCACATCAATCTAGACCCCCATACCCACAAAGCAACTGAAGTCGCCATTGCCTGTTCTTGGCAAACAAATTCTTGACATAATTAATTCCTTGTGGTTATCATGACTATGTTCACATGTCCTTTACTATGGCTGACATAAAGCAACTACTCAAGAAATTTAATTTGGATCATGCTGACCTGGCTAATTATAGACCTATTTCAAACCTCTCATTTGTATCAAATATCGTTGAGAAATCAGAGAGACAGCCCTTGCCTTAGTAATGAATTATGTGTTTCTTTTTGTTTTGTAGCTGTATCTCCATTCTTATGTGCTTATGTGGTTAAAATCCTATCTCTCTGATAGATCTCAGTTTGTTAGGGTAAACAATAAGTCCTCCAAGGTAAACTTTGGAGTACCACAAGGATTTGTTTTGGGTCCTTTGCTCTTTTCTCTGTACATGCTCCCCCTTGGGGACATTATACTCTTATGAAAAAAGAATATACTGCAGTATATTGTAAATACATCAAAAATTATCTTCACAATATATTTAGAATATACTGCAGGATGGTGGTTTACATGGTGTTAACTACCACTGCAATGCAGATGACACAGAACTATAAAACTATATAGAACTATGTTAAACCAAGTGAAGTTGCTCAGCCAGCCAAACTAGAGGCCTGTCTTAAAGATGAAAAGGCCTGGATGACCCAAATGTCATCTTATTAAAATCGTTCAAAAAATGGTTCATGTGTTGTAACCTCTTGGCTGTATTGCTGTAATGTTTTATTGTCTGGTTGTACCAATTTGGCCCTGAAATGTCTCCAACTTGTACAGAATTCAGCTGCTAGAATACTTAAAAGAACTAACAAATGTATGAGTCCGAGGCTCAAAACTCTTCATTGGTTGCATGTTAAATTTAGAATTGACAAGATTTTACTTTTAATCTCTAACGCTTTAACCCGTTTGGCTCCAGAATATCTTAGTGAGTTGCTTATTCTTTACTTTCCTCTAAGATTAATTCATTCACAAGGTGCTGGCTATTTGAAAATTACAATGGGAGGTAGAGCCTTCTCTTACAGAACTTATGTCTCATGGAACAATCTCCCCATGCATGTTCAGACTTCAGACACTCTCTCTGTCTTCAAGTGATAGGCTCAAAACGTCCCTCTTTAGTCAAACCCATGGTTAAAGATGTCTGTCAAGGGTAAATCAGGACCATAGAGCTGTTATGTGACCTGAGCTGGCTGTGCTGGTGCCCTGCGCCTGCATGTGAATGCTCTGGTTTGCTGTTCTGTGCCGGTTCTGTCCATTAAGGATCACTCTCATGTGTATGTGCACCCCTTTCTTCACATCTTTTAGATATTCTGCCATATTATCATATAAGCATAGTGCTCTGGGGCTTTCCGTATTACACTCTAGCCTCCATATTTTCAATTGTTACTCTTATAATTCTATAGTGTCTAACTTCCTTCTTCTTGATTTGTTTCCCCCTGGGGCCCAACCCATGCCCTGTGTTCACAGACCACTTCAGCCTCATCCCTCCCCTGGTTCCAGCCCACGCCGTGACACAACCTGGAGCGCAGATGCATCAATCCCGCCCCTCTGAACCACATATTATACATCTCTTCATTTAGACTTCCTACTTATTGGCGAGTTTAATACCACAGACTGTAACATGTGCAACCCACTTGATTATTTCCTGTGATAGATCCCTCATCTTATTTGTGTTACCATCCATTTTACCCCTACTTTACACCACGCTGGCCAGTGGAGGGTGAGCTCCCCCTCTGTAGCCAGGTTCCTCCTGAGATATCTTCCCTCTGGGAGTTTTTTCTCGCCATTGTTTGAGTGTTTTTCTTACCACTGGAGAGTTATTACCTCACTTGCTTGCTTTTTGAAGGTTCAAATTTGACTTCTGTTTCTCTATAAAGCATCTTAGTGACCATTCTCTGGGAAAAGCACTATACAAATAAAATTGAATCAAAATTGAATTGAATTGAATTGAATCTTCATGTAAAAGAAGTTCTTAATGGGGCATGAAAGAAGTTATTAACTTTTGGTGAATATCCGACATGTGGAACTGGCATATCTTGACAGTGGATGTATGCACTCTAATGGATGCCATCTTCTAGTTTCTTTTATTTTTATTTATGTGGCTGTGTATCTTCCTGGTTTTATATATTGCAATGCAGAACTCAACATATAAAGGGGACCAAAAGACTAAAAAATGCATTGCATTAAGAAAATGCGCTGTCATTCAAAACTCTGCACAACTTAACTATTCTCCTTCATAACTCAAGATACTTTGTTCAACATCTCATATACCATAATAGAAGAAATTGACAGAGAATGTGTCATTATAATATCTAGCAGGTGTACCATAACTAAAACTGGTCTCAACTGTTTATATCTTGCATTACCAGGCCCCTTGTTCTAGGAGTCCTCATATTTCTCTCATACATTGTCCTCTGTTCAAAGTAAGAGATAAGAAAAAATATATTCTGCTTTCAGCCACTTCCTTTATTAAACACAGGCAATGCATGCAGTCAGTTCCTGTAGGGACATTAAAATTCTGCATCAGAACAAAAGATTATTTGCATTATAGATACATGTGTACATTGTGTCCCCCTGTGCTTTAGACTGTTGTCACAGACTAATATATGCAGGACATAACATATTTTTAAATATAATTTTTTTTTTTAAAGTTTAAAATTCTATTAGTTGCATTATAGTTTACTGAGGATTAGGTACAAATTCTGTGGCTTATTGGAGTTTGGGAGCATTCAGCTGATGCCAAACATTCCAACCATATCTCCATCTAAGCCTTTCAGTCCAGTTCTCCAGAATTCATAACCGATGCAACGAAATACCCACTTAGCGTGAACTTAAATTTTCAGGTCCCCCATAGAAGGAAGGTGCGATAAAAACATCTGACATCTGAGTCATCCACTTAGCCGACCAATGGAGCAGCGATCCAAATATATCAGCGTGATAATAACCTTACTCTGGTTAAAGCACGTTCAGCAAAGTTACACTGTATACAAACGAAACCAATGCAGCCCTTCAAAGGCCCTGCTCTCTGGTTGGCTCTCTTGCTCCGTTCTCCGACCTCCCTCCCAACTCCCGAGTCGTTTTCGTTGTCCATAGTGAAGAGAGTCTCTGCCCCCCGGAGAGCTTTCTACACACGTACCTCGCCAAAAACAACTGCCTCTGTTGCATGAACTGGAAACTTCGGTCCAGGAGTTCAGAGGCTCTGTTCTTCAGCCGAGGCGTCGACGGAACATTCACACGGTTCTCTGTTCACTGAAAGGGTGGAGAATTTCCCTCACAAGCTGCTGGCGAATATCTCCCCTTCCCCAATGTAAATGAACGGCTGTGGTAACGTTTGGTCAAAAATGCGAGAAAGCTGCCCTTCCAGTCAACACACCGTCTCAGCTTTCACAGAATTCTTCACGCTGGGGAACGCACAGCTTTCCGGGACCCAGATGTCCAAAAATGCGACTGTGAAATTTACATCAGTTCATTAAAACTTAATCTGGGATTAATCTGTGTGTTTTTACCCAGTAATTTTGCATTGGAGAACTGGCAACATGATTCCCGTTTCTGGCAGCAAAGACCTTGTATAGCAGTAAACAAGATGACTAATCAGACGCTGAGCATTGTCCTGATAGGTTTCGTTTAGGAACTGGCTGTTCTGTCAATCAATGTCAGCATTGATTGGTCTGTTAGTCACCACATACATTAGTGGCATCAGCTGGAAGTGACTCACCGTTTTCCCCAGTGCCCTGTATAATCTATACCCACATCACACAGCCTGCCCGCTGCCAGAACAACCGGCCTTTGAGGAGAAAATCATTGCACGTGATACGTGGCTGTAGCTCGATGGCTGAATGCCCCGGCCTGTTGTTCTCTGCACGCTCGTAAAGTTAACCGTTTAATCCGTTTGTTTTTTGGTTAAGTCCAAACACTACTAAGGGATTACTGCTGAATTTTCAGGGAGAATTGCAAGTTTGTTTTAGACGTGCAGGTCACCTTTAGGTAGGCCCCGCCTTCACCGCCCACTCTGCGGGGCTGGAGCAGTGCCATTAGCGTTCGTCCGATTCAAGCCCCTGGACGTAAACTGATTCTAAACTTGCCCTCTGAGATCTGTGTGACCTCCAGGCCAATATTGTCAAGAAGAGGGATTCTGGCTTGAGTGTCTGTGGCCCCATCTGCCACGAGCAAAGCCCCAGACACATTTCCTCCTCACTACGAGAGGCCATTCGTTGACCCCTTGGCTGTCCATTATTGCTCACGACACCCATTAGGCATTAACATATGGCTGGCTAATTTGAGAAATGTAGCGTGTCTCCTCACTCCAGCGACATTTCAGCTCTTCTGACCAGTCATGTATTATTAAAGACCTGTTGAGCGTGGAGCCCTTAAAAATATGTCAAATATAGAGGGGTATATATATATTTTTTTAACTGCTATGGTGGCGTAAGTCGACAAGGCAGTACAAAATGGCCCTACACCAGCTAATAGCCACTTCCACAGATCACAATGCCGTTAAAACAAAACAACAAGCAAATAAACACGTCTCTGAGATCTTGAAGCTCCTCCTGGAAATGACGCTGTTGTATCTTATAAACAGAACGATCCCACCTGTTTTAGCAGCTCGGTGCTTAAAGTAAACATCAGCACTGACAGATGACTCTGCAATATGCCATGTTTCCAACTAGTGACAGCACGAACACGCATCAGCTGTCTGAGCCCAGGCCAAGGTGGGTGTGGCCACATGCCTGCCCAGTTAACAGGAAGCTTGAATGAGATAACCTCTGTAGAGTATAATGGGTATTGTGCCAAGGCAGTAAAACATTGCACCCTCCTGAGATTGGCTGGCATGCTGGCCTGGGCTGCATGTCTCATTGTTTGATTTGGAATAAAAAAGATGAACGAACGCTGCCTGAGATCAGGTGACAGGAAATGAGGTGTACCAGATAGGATGTCAACCCCACAAATTCCGAGGGGGAGGGGGGGGCCCACGCTGTTCTGTACAGGAATGTGCTCGGAACGCTGGAATATCTTTATCCTTTACACCAGAGGAAAGTGGGGAGCACCAGAAATGACATGAGTTTATATATCACGGAATCAGGAAGAGTAAAGGGGCTGAAGAAACATTACACACATGCGCATTGGACACACACACACACACACACACACACACACACACACACACAGATCCGCATGCACACAGGCATAAACATACCAATGCATGCACTCACGCACATGCATTTACTCACACAACCACATGCCCAGAAAGTTCAGAAACATTTTAATGTCAGTTTGTTCAAGATATATCGGAGGATAATTAAAAGTGACTCATTAAATGTGGATATTTTGTGTCTGTTAATATCTGTTATGTCAGGTTAAGAATGCATTCTGTCAGAAATGGAATCTCCAGAATGCACTTTCACCTCCTTTCCGTAATCAGAAAAGCTGCAGATTTAGAATGGAAAACCACAGCAGACTTTCCACAAAACGATATAAGCTTTTAGTATACTGGTGTATCAAATTACATGTACACATTGTACCAGGCTCAAAAACAACAGCAAAAAAATGTTGTTGGCAAAGTGACACTCTATTATAAAATGTATTTTTACCATACCATCAGTATTCTGGTTTAGATACCTTTCCTTTTGAGAGGAGGAAGTGGTGGGATGTAACTCATACCAGAGTTATTGAATGTTTAGGCCCCAGCTGGACAGAGAGAGTGCGGAGAATGAGGGAGGAAACTCAAGGTCAGGCGACAATTAACTAAAACACACAGAGTGGGGGTACAGGGCAGAGACAGGTGTCAACGGTCAACTCCACCAGAGTAGCGGAGAGACCCCAAGGTCCAGTGGAAGTGCTGTGACAAAAATAATATGATATATACCCTTACCGTGTGAGCGGTAATAGTAAGGACAGGAAAGGATAGGTCATTAATTTTCAGGGTTTCCACAGACAAAAGGATCTATACACAGACTGTTTCTGAATGGTTTGGAGACTAATGGAGGTTAGACACAGGGAGGGGGGAGATGGGGTCCTTTGGGGAAAGGGGTGTCTGGTGAGCTCCCCCCCCCCCCTCCACTGTGTCATCCAAAATGCCCCAACCCCCTGCCTCCCTCCCAGGGGTGTCAGCTGCTGCTCCATTTGAGCAGCTGTCACCGGGGCCTTCAGCACAAACCCTTGCAGGGTTTCGGCGTGGTGCAGAAAAAATATCAATTAAGACATACAATTCGCAACATGCATCTGTCACATTAATTAATGCTATGTCACACCATCCAATTTACTCTACTCAATTATGTTACATGCAGATGAATTTGGAATGTGCACGCCTGCTTTAAAACATGGACCCATTTAAAGCATGAAATTGTTGCGACCGGCACACATTTGAGGATGGATGTTCTGCATGAGGAGGCCCAATCCCTCAGAGGCACTTTTTTACATCAATTTTGAGGAACTGCTTTCCTCAATAATTTCCACATGAAACAGTCTTGAGCTCTTTTCACTGTTGAAATCCCTACAATAGCTGAAGTTTCAATTCATCCATTTTAATCCAGAGGCCTCTCTTGTGGGTTGGGTTGCACCTTAAGTAGCTGCCCTACTGTTGCAGTGACTGTAATTGCCCTTCTCTTAAGAGCCTCCTATAATTAGCTGGTAGTTACTGCTGGGATGAATAATTGATTGTCCTGCAAATAGGTTTTTATAAAGTTGGCCTGATTCACATTTGGAAATCAGGTTAATTAGGCTCTTACTAAACTGTATGGGAGCCTCAATTTTATACAAAGAAATTACGTGACAATTGTAGGCCTATTCGGTATATGCACTTAGCCTATTGTACGTCGCTTAGGATAAAAGCGTCTGCCAAGTGAATGGTAATGTAATATAGGCCTAATGTTGTATCGGAACAGCGGGAAAAAGGGAAGGTAAAGCGACACGTGACGGAAGAGTGATTTTCGTTTATAGGACCGCGAAAGCTTTAATGTCGCGTGAATACAAAAATGCGTTCCGAATTCCGCATTCTGCACGTGCAATATTTTTGCGGTTATGCTACCCAGAGGGGTGATTTTCCGTCATTAACTGTCAGCAGAGTGTGAAAGCAAAGGTATGATTCTTCTGACCTACAAAGGAAATGGGGGCTGTTGAATATTTGGCGTCATTTTTGCATTCAGCTATAACACAGCAGAGGCAAGCATCACTACTGCATTATGAAAAACATGCCATAACATAAGCACACATAAACAACCTTTATGAATATTCAAACTTTATAGGCTACCTTATGTTATGACTGAATAAGATGTAGCCTAAGTTTGAATTGAGTTGAATGTGAATTTAAGCAAGATGTTGAACATGATAATAAATGTTAGCCCTGCTGAAAGTTCCGTCTTAAACCAGCCTAAAACGGTCAAGCTGGTTTAAGCTGTGTTTTTGACGACCCTTAGCTGGTCAACCAGTTCTACACCAGCTGACCAGCCTGTAGTCAGCTAGCCAGCTAGAAGTGTGAAAACAGCTTAAACCATCTTAGAATCTCAGCCGGTCTTAGTTAGAATTGGGAATAATGGTGTCTACAAGGTGCAGCAGTTTGAAGTCTGTCAGGGAACTTAATGAGCATGCACCGAGAAGAGAGAAATTTAATATATGAGTATTTACTTGCAAGAACGAGCAGCAGGTGGGCGTCAAGCAAAACAATGATCTTCAGAGCTGGCTTGGTTAGTTATTCAGTCCAGCAAGGCTACTTCCCAAAGACTCTTTTAAAAACCTACATCATAAATTTGCACAAGACATTACTGTGTATAGAGCCAATTAAACAAAAGGGTTTAGTGCAATTATATAAAGTATTTTTTCATAAAAACTGACTTATTTATCATGTCTGCATTTTCATCAGAATATTTTCTTGGCTATGTATTACTAAATAATTACTTTTAAGAATATGCCTTATTTAACCTGTGTTAAAATTGATTAAAAATACCATTGATTTCGAATGGTAGCCTATTCCCTCTGCATAGTTCTGTGGATTTTGGACAGAAGATCCAAGGAGTTGGCGCTCTGACCCTTCCTCTCTGATATCAGAGACAGTGGTTCTGTGACCTATCAGACACCTGATATTTTTCTTCACCTCCTGCTGTGAACAGTGCAAAGCTAGGGGTGGGATCTGAATTCCTGCAGAATCAGAACCGGATGCCTTTGGAACTGAGGACCACAGATTTGTGATGACTGTACTGTTGATCTGACAGTCACAATTTTTCAGAAACATCACAATATTGGAAGTAGAAAAGAAATTCTCAGTTTCAATATTTATCTTTGTTTTTTGCTGTTTAAACAAGTAATCCTCAGTGTTACAGAGACAAATCCTTGATGTCTTCACAGAAGAAATGCAGGGTCAGGACATAGTCTTGTTCAAAGATACCATTTCAGGGAGCATGAATTCTCAAACCCACTTCAACAACTGACGTATTCTTAGTACATATATTATGTTACTAAAAAGTAACGTTCCTAACAAAGATGTTGTACACAACCTGGCTGAGCGCAGTACATTTAACAAGACGTACTGTAATGCGTTTGTATCTCTGACATTCCACGCGTAAATTATACTGAGGTCCGCAAGACTTATCACCTCAGCCCATTTTGGGTAATGTAAAAAGATGAGGTAATTACCCCCTCATTAAGGGCATAAATCATTAGTGTTCTGCGGCTAATTAGGGTGTGAGAGGAGACCGTCTATTTTTAACCTTTTTGCCAGAGATACTCATTTCAGCCATTTTCACTGCCAGTATCAATTATCTGACACACTAGAGTCTATTATTTGGAACAGCATTTATCTATCTGCTCAGTTCAAACTGTGGCATCTCCCATAGGGATTCTACTCTAATGTGATCATTCTGCAATCTAAAAAATGATCTTGCAAAGTCAATATCATTAATGGATATGATTTTTAAGCACCTGTTTGTTAGATAAATACACATGGGTGTATGTTTTAGAATTATTTACAAAAATAAACAAATAAACATTTATTTAATACATAACATAACATTTAATAAACAATTATTACAAAATAAATGTGAAGCGATCGTTATCACATTAATCAAAATGATAGAAGTTGCTGGTCAGACACAGTGCAGCACGCAAATCAGTTAGATTCAGTCTAAGCATCACATAGCAACACTTCATGAACTTATATTTTTCTTTTCATTCATGGCTCATGTCTGTAAACTGAACAAGTCTCAGAAGCCTGTAAAATTGGAAAAATAACTACTTAAGGGCAAAACATTTTGCGGTTAGATTGAATAGACTCCCAGTGTAGCTGCACTGAGTATGAATGTCCACAGATCTAAAGCGCAGCTTATCTTTGCTTCAACTCTGTCCCGCCGTCACTGATAACGATCTTCTATCAGACAGGATAACCAGGCCACCGCGAGGCTCCCTGCTTTAATCTGCCGAGCGCCTGTTTCAGACGGCCGTTAGGGCCGCCGCGAGTCCCCAGTGTGACAAATCACATGTAATTTAATTCCAAATACAACAATATCAAACGGAGTGTGGGTGGAAATGCCCGGCCATCGATCCCTCTGAAGGACCCCTAACCGTGGTGCGAGTATCTATCTCTCACGTCTTGCAAGGCCTCCCAGGACAATCGATTGGAGCTGCGAACACAACGCTGATAAACAGCAGATTGAGATCTAAAATTAAATTCCTGCTTCAGATGCTGGGCCCTGCTGTAGGTGCAGCTCTGCGGTTTATCAGCGTTGTTTTGGCAGCTGCGATACCTACACACGAGCCACTGGAACAGGACACCTCAGGCCTACATACTCATTACGTCATCACTGCTGTGGTGCCGTGTGACCTGTATCCCCACCCACCCCCAACGCACCCTCCTGCACACGCCTCAATATTAATTTCAGAGAGAGCATCCCAACGCAGCGCGGAGACAAGGCCTGATAAATGGATCAGCCACTGCTGGTCTACTTTTTGTTTTTTGGGTCACTTGTTCTCTCCAGATGCATCGTGGGTAATTGCTATCCATCTGCGGCTTGGGAAGCACATCGGCGAAGCCAGTTTGCTTGAGGGGCCTCTAAATGGATACAGACCATGGGAACCCACACTTCTGTGACAGTGACACTGATATAGTGCCGTGGTTGGTCCCATCAAAATATGAATCATGTTTCAAAGAGAACATTTTTCTTTTATTTCTTTTGAAATGTTTATATTATTGACTTTGATCATGAAACAAAACAATATATAATATACATTTCAAGCCCTATATAACGGTGTAAGTGCGATGACCATTGAAACTCCTGACCATCATCCTAATGGAAAGTCGGGAAGAGAGGAAAAATGAGAGGGAGAGAATATGTGGAAAACCAAAGGATGAACGGATGTGGAGAGCGGGACGTCCCTTCCATGCCAGTGTTTGGCTCCGGCGGTATTCCGGGCAGAGACAGACGCGGGCAGCAGAGGGAGTTGGACTGAGAACTGCGCGTCTGCACTTTCCAGAAGAGGCTTTGGAGGAAAAAAAGCAAAAGAAAACAAGCAAAGGGAGGCAAGGAGAGCGTGTCTTTCTGAAAGCGGCTCTGGAGGACGGGGCGGACGTCCTGAAAGCTTTCGGCGAGTACGCCGTGCCTCCTCCTGTCTGAGACCACCCGGCCCGAACTGCAGCAGCAAGGACAGAGTGGTGCTCACGGGAAGGCCTGCCTCCCTGGCTTTACTCAGCTAAAACACGTCACAACCAATAGGAAGCGTCATTCCAAGACACACAAACAAAACATAGCACTCTGTGTTCACTTTGTGAAATGCTATAGCCTAGTTTAAACAGGCCATGGGAAAACACTTTAATCGGACTCTTTCGGATTAAAACAAAGCAAAAGCCGATGCCCCAGTATCTGGAAGCCTGGACAGGGGAAAGGATATGATTCTTTCTGGGAAATATTTGCTCAGGGCTGGCTGCAGTGTGACTTTTTACCCCTTCTGGGCGTGTGGTGAAATCTTTCACAGTTCGGTTACTAGACAACGTAAGCTAATCACTGACCCCTCTCAGCCCGGCTCATTCCTGTCTCCATAAGGCTACAACTGCCTGTAATTTTACACTGAAGCCTTCGCAGGTCAGGCCATATCAAAGTGTTTGTTTACCTTGGCTCAACTGACTCCACTGCAGCCGGGTGCTTCTCCTTTGTCTTTTTTTTAAAAATAGTTAGCCACGATAGCTTACAGTGTCTATGTAGTAACCCTGAACGTTAGCTTTTATCGTTACGTGCATATGCATTGAAAAATCACATTTTTCTAATATACTGTATGATCTTATAGGGTCACAGAGACTGTGTGTTCGTGGAAAGTTATTTCTGGCTGACACATTTTAATGATTTTGCTGCTGTGGTTACTCTTCTCTGCCTTTGATGGGGTGTAATGAAAGCCTTCCTCACCACACTGGAGTTGGATACTGTATTTCAGATATCAGGACTGATGCAGAGTAATGGCAACATCTGCAAAAGCCTCATCTGCTGTCATACAGTCATGCTCTTTAAAGAGGGACCTGATATTAGTATTTTCCCCTTTCATTTTGGAGTTAGTTTGTTTGTTTGTTGTTTAGAGTGTCGTCTTGCTAAATGGTTTTTGGTGTGTTAAATTAGTGCCTCAATATCATAAAGTCTTATCATTGAATACCAATACGTGCTAATTTTCATGTTGAATATCATAGATTTGTTATGCAGGAATTAGGAAGGTTGCATGCAGCTTTAGAATGATACTCACTGTACATGCTTGCAATATAAATGAGAAATGTAACATTAATGACTTTTCCCGATACTATCCAATATTACTCATTATGTTTTCATATTTACCTAAGAGCTTATTTCATTGGCACCTTCTGGTTCTGTATTTTATAATTTTATGATAACTGTGATGAGTCTTCATATGCTATCAGTGACTTCCTCCCATATACTATCAGCACCGGAAACCCCCCAAGAATGATACATTTTTGGAGGTTTTGGAGAGATCTGTGATGCATGTGTGTAATAGTGTAGCACTGCCACCCATGTTGGGCACAATGCCATGTGAGAGTTCCATCTTACTGGACAAGTCCTGTTTAGGCTATAGCTAATTCCACCCAATGGCAAGGTTAACATTTATTGTGCCATCATTAACCTCTTTCACACATGCAGCCTTATCCGTAAATTTTCCGGAACATTGCCAGATAGGGCCGGGGTCATGTGTGAATAAGAGCCGAAGTCGAAATTCCGGAATATCCGCGCCGGCAATTTGCCGTGGTCAAGACCTAGTGAGGTTTCCGTAAAAGTTCCATATCGATGTGACGTGTGAACAAAGCCAGAACATTACCGGATCAATCACGCACAACATTCTGACGTAAACACGGCGACGTGAGTGAACCCCATACGGGGTCGCTCCCGTAGCCTACCCACAGTCCCACATTCGTCGTCTCGCCGAGCCCCGAGCCACATGAAAGACTCGTACAGCCTCCAGCCGCCACAGGCGACGTCTCCGCTTTGAGCTGTTCCCGACTAATCCTGATTTTTTCGTCAGGTTTTTGTTTACGAATGGTGTTTCGTGATTGGAACAGATTTATTAATGCCAGCGTTTGCCTCGAAAATGTGTAAATAAACAAGAGTAACTGTAGTACAACTGCACACTCTGTCACTTCATCACCCGCCATTTTTTCAGTAGTAAAAAAACAAACGTATCCTAGCAACATAGGGTAGAGCGTTGGTTGTATGAACGCTACCAATACGGAACATTACGGAATATTGCTGTATCAACTTTTCCGGTAATGTTCCGTATTGCATGTGTGAAAGAGGTTATTCTGACTGGGAGCAGCCAAAAAACCGAATATGGTGGGGAACTCTCAGCACTCCCAAGATAAAGGACAACAAAGGAACAAAAAAAAAACCAACAGAAGTGATTTATGTACGTTCAACTCAATTACAGCTGTGTAGGTGGTCTTGCTTTATTCTCCATGCTTGGCAGTCGACAGGCATTACATTACAATAACCGAGGTCAGCTCTTACATTAAGACAGATCTGGATATCGCGTTCTTCCTTAGATATCAGTGACACTGGAACAACATGCCCCAGGCCCAAAGTCACTTTCATGTTTAGATATCCATATCGGTGACACTGTAACAACATGCCCCAGGCCCAAAGCCACTTTCATGTTTTGTGAAGTGATACAAACGCACCGTTTTTATATTTGACTGTGGTTCTTGTTTCATTGACTTTAGTTTACTATTTCTCTTTTGTACATCACAAAAGGCATTATGAAATGGGGAAATGAGATTGCCCTGGACACAACAATTAAGTCTAAATGCTGCCAAGCTGATCAGAACAGGTCAACTTTATACACTTTAACTGAGCCTAAAAAGTACTTTGGCTGTTCGTGCACACACAAGGTTGGTATTAGAGCAATATTACAATCAGCGGCAAAAACAATGATAATGATGTTCTTCATAATGTTTGTTCAATGTCATTTGTTGTGAACCTCTATGCTGTCTCCAAATTTCTGGAAACATGACGGGATTATTTTTTCAATGCTTGCTTCTATACCATAGTAAAGACAGGCCAGTAATGTAGTTCACATGCTAAACAGGCTGTGGATTATTGTATGTTATCTGGCCTGTAGGTAACACAGGAAGCGTGGAACCGCATGTTTGCGTACGGTCCTACATTCATTTTAAAGTATTATTAATAGCACTGTGTGAAGTGGTGCAGAATGTGAGGAAGTTATGTCCTAGCACTCTACTGCCAAATCCTGGCACTAATATATGAAACACTGATGGGATTGAAAACAACCAGACAATGGGCCACTGCAGTTTAGAGTCGGTAGTCATAATGAGAGCGCACAACAGCAGGTTCTTATTCACTTATAAACAGAACAGTAGGTACAGTACAGGATATGAGTAAGGACTGGGGACATGCCGTACTAACCTGTACAGCTCACCTGTGGGAGAGCAACAGGAGCTATTTCTGGCTTTATTAGAAGGTCTGACTGGTGTTGACTCAGACCCGTCATACGCACGTGACAGAACACGATGAGGTAATGAATGTTTCCATGTTCCTGGGTTCTCAGGCTGAGTGCATACCTGGCCACGCCCATAACTCCCTGAACCTTACTCAGGTGAAGCTGGCTGGCGCTTGCCGCGGTGTGTAGACACACTTTGCCTGAGGCAGAAAGATGGTCGTTGGGGAATATAAATCAGGCAAAGTGTTTGGTTCTGTCACAGTAGGGCCACTGTAGAAGAGGACATCTGCTAAGCAAATAAATAGTATGGCCTAATGTTATGCAGGGTATCCCCCAGGGCCCAGCTTTCATTATGCCTGTGGAAAGTTTGTATGTGAAAAAAGTTTGCAAAAGCATTCATTCCAAAGGGGTCTATAAACTTCCTTGAGTAGTCTCACTAGCTTTACGGTAATAAACATCTGTCCAACTCATGGGACAACAAATAAATGGTATCGCCCCGTTCTGTGTGTTTCCTGAGAGGACAAATATTGTCCGCATATTTGCTTTCTGAATGACTTTCTCTCAACATCCACTATTACG
The DNA here is from genome assembly GCA_029718625.1 of Synaphobranchus kaupii. Lineage (NCBI taxonomy): Eukaryota > Metazoa > Chordata > Actinopteri > Anguilliformes > Synaphobranchidae > Synaphobranchus > Synaphobranchus kaupii. The sequence continues at coordinate 23,188,054 of CM056394.1, forward strand.
TGATCAAATTGTATAAAATATATTCAATATTATTATATAGAATACATTCACAAACCGCATTACACTTTGGGCCAATCAGCTGCGCTCACAACAAGAACAACAACGAAGACCCCAGGACAGTCCCTAATGAAAAATAAATCTGGTGTTTATATGTTCGAGAGGTCACCACAGAACCCTGACAGTACACATGTCAACAAAGAGAAAGGCTGTGTGCATTATTCAACGTTTTTCCTCTGAGTTGAAAAGGTCTCCCCGTTATTTGAGCTTAGGGGAAGCCCTCTCACCACAATGGGGATGACCAGTTGAGGGGTTATCCTTTGCAATATTAAATCTACACTGAATGTGTCCCAGCAATGCTACACCTTGGTCGGTGATAAGTTCAGACTATACCACAGCACGCACCATTCATTATTGTGGCCAGGGCATTGGTCTCAGTTTCAGCTGGACAGTCGTTTCGTTTAATTAACCGACCGAAAACACCATAAAATTTCAAAATAAACGTACATAATTGAGTGAGTAATAATGACAGATGCCCTATAGACTTGCTTGTTGTACAGTGCACAGGGCGGGGAGTGTTTTTATGCAAATCACAACCCGCTCTCATTGGCCAGCCATTCGGCTCGGCAGTGTGTGGTCGTGGTGTTTAGTTACAGTACATCCCTCCTACACACAAGATAGAAGCAGGCAAAGTCGCCCGGTTATTTATTTATTTTAGTACAACGGGACGGAGATTCCGGTATACGAACCTCCCGTCCGCTGTCAGCAGCCGGCTTTTCGGAGGCAACGCATGCATAACAATGGCCATGAAAGATTCAGGCAGCGTCATTCTGACAGCTTACCATTCGTATCATTCGCCGTCCCGGATACCTTTGGCGGAGCAGAGTTTTGCTTTTGCGCCTCCTCAGTCATCTGGACGCTGTATTTCTAACAGGTGAGTGACACACGAAACTCGCGCTTATGACGAACACGTCAGAATGAATGAATATAAAGAACATGAAAATTACGTATTTTTATTGGTTTAACAAGTTTGTTTGAGCGAGACAACATATCTGCTAATTAGTTGTTTTATAGTTTTAAGTGTTTTCTTGATGCTTAGATGATCTAATATGTTGACCAGACTGTAACCTATAGCGGCACTGTTGCTTGGAAGTGAAATTTAACTATTAAACGCTTCCAGTGATTTATTTAAATAAACCGTCGTATAGTTTCCCCATCCTATCTGTTTCAGAAGAGTAGTCACGGTTAGTTTCCTTCATTAATAGTAACCTTTTGCTACTGTATTACTATGCCGTCAATAATCTTCTACAGTTCTCTAAACATTAACCTCAGGATTTTGCCTCCGGCAAAAGCCTCCACTTTCGCGATTCACTGCACACAAGTAGGAGATATATAGGCTAGGTTAAAGTATTAAAGACAGATGAAAGATTTCATCAAACTGATATTAATTTTCGGAGCAGGAGGTTTCCCCTGCAGGTGCTTGATTGCACAAAGTGTACACAGAGAGACACACGTAATAAGAGTGATTGTTCCTTGGCCCATGGATGTGAGGTAACGTTAATCGCATATCTTTCTTGTTCAGGCTTGTTGTTTCACTTAGATTGCTTTCCTGTCTCGAGGGGTACTTTGTAATACCAGAGTGCTACGTAACATTATTTTGCAAAACAGTTTTTTTGAGTTTGCTGATGAGGTGCTGGGTGGGAGTTCCTGTGTGTGTCAGAAACTTGGTGGTTTTGCTGTGGGTGTTTGGCCTGACGTGTTTGTGAAGTAATGTTCAGTTACTCTGAGTGGATGATCTGTGGTTAATCTTTTAACAGAGTTTTTATTGGGACAACTTGACCATGACATTCTGCGGAGGCAGAGCGGTATAATGGTTAGGGACCTGGGTTTTCCCAGTTGTACCCCTGAGCAAGGTAATTAAAATATCACTCTGGATAAGAGTCTGCTAAATGCCTAAAATGTAAAGTAATATATCGTCATGGTTGCTGGAGAATTCAAAGTCAAAGGGGTAAGTGATGGAGCGCTCAGGTGCCATGTTAAAAAATAGCTGTTCTTGGCACTGTGTTGTGCACCTAGGAAATTAATACTTAATACTGGCCATGCCCGATACCAAGCGTGGGTCAGAGTCCCATGTGATGATGTAATATTGCCCAAAGTGACGCGCAGAGAGGGAGGGGCTCGGCTGGCAAGGCGTTAGCATGTTAGCGCCCCCTTTGGTCAGTCGATGGCGGCTGTGCGGAGCTGAAACGAGGTGTCGTCTGGTTGCGTTCGGATGTCTTCGGAGCTGAGTGAGGATATCGGGACAGGCGTATGGACATCCCGAATTTGGAAATTAAGGGAGAAAAGTGGGTATGATATACACTGTGTGAGGTGGGCACTAACCTTCTGCCCAAGCCTCACTGTTGCAGTGTTCTCCCAGCAGCCCCCTCACTGTCAATCATGTGAGACAGTCTCTTTTAGGAGTTTTTGGGCTTGACTAAGACCTTTAGCATGTGCAAAACCTTTTAGCACACACAAAACCAATAAACATGACCAATGGTAATGGTATTTGTTTTGCACCGATCATTGGTTGTGTTACTAGTTTTGCGTGTGCTAAAAGGCACTCGCAAAAGGTCTTATTAAATCAGGCCCTCTGTGTTTTATTGAGACGGGGAAAGCAGAGACGGGATCACAGGTACCGTGGCAGGGGGCTCGAACCCCCACCTGCGCGGGGGGACACGTATATAGCTTGAGATTCGGCCGCCCAACGGACCCCTGCTATCAATCTTTTGAGTTTACACTGACACTCCCCAGCTATAGGTCACGAGCCCGAGGCATTCTGGCAGCAAACTGACCCAGGCTGATAGGGTGTCAGCCAGTCCCAGATACGAGAAGAGGCCCAGTGGAGCGGCGTGGAAGCAGGCCTTCCTATCCTGAGTAAATCTCCAATAGCAGAAAGCGTTAAACACACACACGGAGTGCTTCATCCTCTCTTGGTTGCATGGTTTGGCCGTGTTCACATTGTCACGCTGCAACCTACCGTTAATCTGCAGCGTGTGCTACAGCCATTCTTTGTGTTCTCTACAAAGCAGAAGCGTGAGGAGATAAGCGCCAGGGTTTCCTCCCGTACCCCGAGCCAGCGAGCGAACCTGACTCATCGCATTCCTACGGACCCCCATACGGGGGAGGACAGTGTCGATGGGGCTCGGCAGCGCTCAAGAAGGAGGCGAGACTCGATCGGTGGAAATTCAGCTGTTGTGGACATCACGCACGCACTCCCACGCGCGCACACACAAACACGCCCACGCACGGCTACATTACTGCTGGCCGGCCGAAAGGTAGCTTCAGACTCATATGCGTGGTCAGCCGTGCCTCGTCTCTCAGTGGCTCTCTGGAAAGGGAGGGAGAGGGAGTTGGGGGAGGGGGGGGGGGGGGTCATGTTCTGCCCCAGCACACCCCCCTGCCCCGGATTGAGGGGGGCCAACCAGCGTTAGGAGAGTTGAGGCATCTGCTGAGCTCTCCCAAATGCGGCTGCCTGCGACGAGCCCTTAAATATTTACGTGCCGGGTGAGACGGGGAGGAGAACGAGCCGCTCTGTCTGCCGCCAGCACTCCCGCTGCCCCGCGCTTACAGCTGCAGAACGTTTTCGGGCAGAACCCCATGTTCTGCAGTGACACGAGGCCGGTTCTGTTTACACCAAACCTCCCTGAGTTATGCGCGCTGATAGCAGCGCGCAGTCAGAGGTTCTGTGGGAGAAACCGAGCCGGGATGGATGCCAGACTCTCATCTGAAATTACAGCAATGCTTTTTAGGAGGGCGCTGGATATTTTTCGAATTGGATTTATTGCTTTTTAATTATTTATCGGTTTTGTGTTAAAGTACTCTTTGTACTCATCCAGTGGGCCTCTGCCACCGCCACCAACCCTGTAATTTGGGACCAGAGAGTGTTTCAAATCTTGGACTAAATCCGGCTTTTGTCTACTGTTCATGCAGTGCTCAGAAACTGACTTCGGCATCTGCAAACAAGCACAACCCATAGGCCTACTCTGGTCTTTGGTGGGCAGTTTGAACAAACCCAGGGGGTGCCAGGTTACACAAACTCCACCCCTCTCATGAATCTGTGCAAGGCTCCAGTGGTGGCCTCTTCTCATTTGGTCTCATATAATTTATCACTTATAACTACATTTCAGATCTTTCTCTTTTAAAAAAAATAATGTTTCTTGGCGAGACTGTCAAGTAGGCGTCTTTTTCTCTGTTTTTTCTTTTTCTATTTTTCTCTGAGTTGGAGTACCCCACTGTTGTCAGGTCTGTCTCGTCGCTGTAGCGTCCGCCGTCTATTCAGAGCGCAGACAAGCGTGCGCTGTCCTCTGCGAGCGCACGGTCTGAAGCCCCCAGCGGAGCAGCGAGTTCCCCTCACACTGCCGGTTGACAGGAATCGCATTTGCACACGGAAACGCCAAACTGCTGACGGCGGTCATCTCTCCCAAATTATCCACCACCCCCGTGGGACGTAGACTCCACTGGAATGTTCGCGGTTTAATACCGTCGCGTCCCCACGCTGAAAAGCCCCGCTAAAGCGCGGCCCGCCAATCGACGGCCGCAGAGTCGAATCGCGGTCATCCGCGTTCTGCACCGGCTGTTCTTCCGCTAGAACACCGCTCAATTTAGGAAGAATTTTAAACCAGTTTAAACTGTTATTTTGCTTGGACTGCATCAAAGTGTTGACTCTCCATTGGCGATTTTAGAAGCCCCGCGTGATTGGCTAGATTTGTCGGGTACGGAGACAGAAACGTGCGGATCTTTTGTTTCTGTTGCAGTTGGAGTTGTATTGTATTGTATTGTACTGCATTCTTTTCCGATCACAAAGGCCTCGTCTAAACAAGCTGCAGCTGGCAGCCGGGACAGGAGGACGGGGGTCGCGTGCCACTGTTTCTCTTATGAATCTTGCAGCTGTTCAAAATGAGCTGTCCTCAAAATGATGCAGAGGGTGGAGAAGATCTACTTTAAATTGTCTGAATAAGTCCAGGCATTACAAATTAAACCCAAGGAAAGGGCTTTGCTGGGCACACTAACAAAACAATGTTCTACAAGCTGAAGGAAGGAGTGAGAAGGCAGTCTTTGAAGCTAACTAAATGTGTGCTTTCGTATTCATTTACATTATTGAGAGGCTACAGGTGAGGGTGCGTGCGCGGTCGGCGACAATTCTCAACCAAAACATTTCATCAGCTTTGTCAGCTTGGGGAGGGTGAACAGGGGAATGGAGAGGAACACAAGGTGCTGGATAAGATCTCAGAACATGGAGCTCCTGTTTCACACAAAGCGTGCCGCCCCGGCGCCATCGCTCTCACGGGACGCCGGCGAACCCGCACCACCCACCGCCGCGGTGGCTCGCGGGGCTATCCCGTGCTTGCTTCACACCCTTCTCAGGGACACAAGAGTGCAGCACTGCTGCCCCCCCCCCCCCCCCCACCCGCCCAATGAAAAGGCACATTACCTTCTGTATTGTGACAAGTGAAAAACCCCAATGTACTTTCATTCCTTACGGATGGTTTGTTCTCTTTCAGGCACAGTGACTTGTGTACAAAAGCAGACTTTCCGATCCTTAAAAGCCTGCGATTACTGAAGCTGCACATGAAAGAACAGGTGTTGGATCAAAGTGTGCAGCTGGATATGTCAACAGACTTAAAAAAAGTGGTTTAAGCGAATACCTTTCTTTTGTGTCTTCTGTAATGCATTCTATATGACACCTTAGCGCTGTGTTAATGTACTGCTTTGTTCATTAGCACAGCTAGCACAGCAGGCTGTATCTCACCCTGGATTTACTCATGCTAACGGATTCAGGTTTAAGGTGTAGCTCTGTGGTACAGCACCTTCAAGGGATTTAGACTGTGCAGCTGACTGTGTTACTGACTGCTACTTGTGTTTAGTATCTGTTCCGTGCTCTTTCCTATGTTCAGATGGATAAGTGCTTCTGCCAATTAAATAAGTATTATTAATACAGGGTATTAGTCATCTAGCTAGCAATTATCATACCAATTGTAAACATTATGGAATAGTTGATATTAGCATCCATTAGCATAGTGCTGGAGAGTCAGATGTACGGCTTGCCTTTCTAACTAAATCCCTGTGGTATTTGGGTCAATCTCATGCGGTTTTCTCATCGCTGAACTTTGACCTTTGTGCTCAAGATAATGGAATCCATAACAACCGATTCTCACAATATTGATTCCTCATTTTAAATATATTAATGAAGAGTACATATGTACAATAAAACTAGTTTTTTTCCCTCAAATATGTGATTGCTTTGGCAGCAGTGCTATGGTGTGGTTTGAATCTCCTCTGGTTCTGATTGGTGAACTTTACAGCACAGCATTTGTACATAGCCTACGTATATCACGTAAGGAATGGACAGAAAGTAGCTGTGTGCCGGGTGGTATTATAGACCCACACCGCTATAACCTGTGCTACAAACACTATCCTTTACATTTTAAGCCACTATTTGAGTCATTACTGTTAGCACTTTAGAAGCCTGCTGCGGTTTTCTGTAAATGATCAGTGTGCCGATAACCTATTGTTCTGTGGAATGACTGCAATGTGCATGGTCTGTAGAAGCCATTCAGACACCTTGAGCGGAAAACAGCACGTCTAGTGTAGGTTACAATGCGATCAGCAGAAGACACTAAAATCTCTCTAATTATGGGAAAAAAGTTTGTTGAAGTTCATCCTCCTAAAAGGTGCGACTGAAACCAGTTTGTTTTCTTCTCAGCGACCCATTTCCACTCGTGAAAATAGGACACACCCACCAGCCTGTGGCACGTCAGCGTTCTGACAAGATAATAATTGCTTCTGTCGTTTAGGAAGAGTTGATTTCTCTCATATATATGACTGCAGTAAACTGCTTTTTAAGTGCATGCGAAAAAGTATTTTACAGGCGCAGACTGTCAGCTTTTTCAACTTCTCCAGACATTGTTGATTTTTAAATGACCAGGCCGCGCAATAGATCTACGTCCGTGTCAGTTCAGGGGATCTGCACCATTGACCCGGCCCGTCGAAAGACGCTAAAATGTTTACGAGATACACGAGGGGAAATTGAATGGTTTTTTTCGCTTCCTTTTTTGTTTCACTTCATTTGAGTCTCGGAGGCATTTCTGCGACTATATGTCGGCTGTCAATCAGAGAGACAAATTCTAACTTGCCATTGCTGGAATTACTGCCTGAGGGGACAGAATAATGAACAAAGCGCTCAGGAAATAAACACTATGGGCAGTGCTGTTTTCAACAGCTATATCATTAGTTATTGTGTCAAAGTGTGGGGGACAATGTGTAGGAGTATACTGTTGTGTAACATATTGCAGTGGTGTGGTACAGTGCTATGACAGTCAGATGAGCATTGTGACAACATGGTGAATATTTTAGCATGGTTTTGTATTGTACTAGACTATTTTAGACTGAAGAACTTTGCCCAGCGTTTGTCCTTTCGACGTCTTGAGATAAACAGTATACGGGAATTTTCCTTCTATTCATAGTATAGCCAAGAAGCTTACGCCACCTTATTCCAGTTTATGTGCAAAATTCCTTTAACATCTGGCGATGCTGAATTTAGCTCGCCTTTATTCATCCCCAGAGTGCAGAAATTTTGTCCTTCAAAAGAAAAGCTTCGTACGGGCGAAAGAAAATGTCCAGCTCAGGATGAATCAGGCCAATAAAAGGCAGGGCCGCCGACGGACGGCGAATGATGTCACCGTGAAAACGAGAGAAAGCTTCCCGTCGCTGGCTTCAGCAATGCTGCACTTCGGCATTCCAGCCGACTCTCGTTGGGAGGAGGGGTAAGTGCAGTGCAGTCAGAGGGCTCTCACAGCGCGGACCCTCAGGACCTGCGCGGCCGACGTCTCTCCCCGTGCCAGCTGGAAGTAACCCTTTACCCTGTAACTCCTGCCTCCGTGACCACAACAGAGGGCGGCTCTGGCAGGGGAACTTAGGAGAGAAAGTCAACGGAAAATGTTTACCCTTCAAGGAAGAGGAAATGATCTGCTGTTTAGATGAATGGTGATTTATTCTTCCTAGCGTGGTCTTATTTAACTGGTTTCAGCTGGTGGCACTGTAGGCCTTTAGTTTGTTACAGTAGAATGCTTCAGTGGCTCAGACCTAAGGCTGTCTTTCAGCGTATGCAAATTTTAATGCTACAGAGATAACCTGGTTAGTGTATTCTCTGTTTAGTACGAATACAACTTCAAATTGGAACGGATTTGCACTGGGAGTGTACAACAAAATGTCAATGAAAGGAACAGAGATATAGGCAAAAGATTGCACATATTTTCCTCTTGCAAGAGTTTGCTGAAGTTAACACAAAGGTCGAACTTCATAAAGAAAGGTAAAGCATTTCAACCAGTGTCCAGCGTACGGTAGTTTTGTTAGATTTTATGACAGGAGAGGGAAAAAATACCACAATAACATGAAAGTAAATACAGCCATTTTGTTATCTCACCTTTTTCAATGTCAGGCATTCAAACGGCTTCATGACAAATCTGTGAAGGACAAGAACAAAAATGTAGAAGGACCCTCCTGGATCCTAGTGGTGCTATTTTGCTTGGTTGTTCTGGAGTCACTGAACATGTAGAGTTAACCTTTTAAAACCGTTTAGTGTGACAAGCTTCATCGATGTACATGTGAGGACAAGACGGTCATTTATTCACAAAGCGCAATGTTTCTCATTTAAAACAATGTTGCAGAAGGTCAACCCCGGTTTTCAAGCAAATGAGGGGGAGCTTTGTAGTTTTATAAATAATAGCATAGATGGGGGATCAGCTGATTTCCTTGTTCACTTAATGATCTGGGTGGTTAAGTATGGGTAGGAGGAGCCATTCATTCAGCACAGAGTCACTTTTTGAAGTCAAACGTGTTGCGTGATGGCCGAGTGTAGTGTTTAATGGAAAATATTAGGAACACAATGACAAAAATGTGTCAGAAGGCAGATTCTTTATACATTACTCTACATTACTGAGCCTAGTTCCTTCATCAGAATTATTTGGCTATATATAGGTTTATTATTATTATTAATGTCAACGTTAATAGTCAATGTTAATAGTTATTTTGTTTTAAGCAGTTACAAAGCCCTTACCTCCTTCAATTCATAGTGTTATTGATTCAAAAGACTGCTATTGATTGTGAAACGTGGGCGCCTTTAGGACTGGAGTTTAGTCCTATAGACAGCAGAGAGTGTAGTAAAGCTCAGCATTGTCTCCCTTAAAGAATGAAAACAGCCTGATTTCATCACTAAAATATGTGATTTCAAATGTCCCATGAATGCACTGTGAAAACATTGGCTCTTTAGCAGGGTGGAATTTAGAGGTGCCGGCTTCAGGAAATCGTCTAAAGTCACATTTTGTTTGATACCTGCCGTTCTTATTCATTATTCAAATCCATGAAGCTAAATAGACTGCATTCTTCCATATGGACATTTGCTCCTTGAAAAATAATCACCATTCAAAACTCGTTTCATGGTGCAAACGCTTGCAGAATTTAGCGCTATATCAATATTGTTGCGTTCCCTTTTAAGGCTCTTTGTGAACTGATGGAATTCAGAGGAAATGGCTTTGAAGGCAGCTCAGGCAGATCACACATTCAGTGAAAAGCTCCTCTCATTTTTGATTTTGTTCTCAATGATAGATGCTCCTTTCTTGCATTATTATACTGTCAAATATCCTTCAGCTCATTCTGTAGTTCGAGGCTTCACAACCTTCTTGGAGACACAAAGGCCTGAGAAATTAAACAGGTCTATATACTGTATAGCAATTGTATGCATTGCACTACAAATGAATGCTTCCACTTTTCCTGCGCATATCGTTGCTTCATCTGTTTGTCTGTAGCCTTTTGATATCATAGCTATAAGGTTGGACTTGTTATTATGATTTCCAGGTGGTTAGGGGCTGAATTTTGGTTTGATACTGGTTGTCTACATTGGCTTGATGATGGAGGCCAAACTGACTGGCTTTGAAGCATGAAACATGAACAATGAGTGTGTTATACTTTCAAATTTCAAATGTCTTTTACAGTGAAAATTCTATCTAAACTAAAAATGGAATGAGGAACTATTGTTCAGAATAATATTGTGAATCAATCAATTGTGGTTGAGGCCTTTTGGCTTCAGGATGCAGTCGGCCATTCTGAGGCATTTGATTCCGTTTATAAGCCCCGCATTTTTTAGCAAATTGAGGCGATTACGGGTCTTAATGCTCAGCCCTTCCATCTAGATCCACAAGCCTCTGCTCCAGAGGGAAGAGAAGCCCGGAACTTCGATAAAGAGACTTGAGGAAATTGAATTAAATAATTTTTTCAGAAAGAAATTCTATTCAGATGAAGTCTGCGTGCTTTGAGTTCCACTGTTATCTTTCAGTGGATGGCAATTCTTCAGTGTGGAAGAGCATGTTCGTTCCTACTAAATGAACATAGCGCCAAGTTCAGCTTGCTTCTCATAACATGTTCGGACAAGGGATTTGAGTTAAGCGATGCTACGCTTTCTCCCTTTTGTTTAAATGAGACAGAAGGTGGTTTTAATAACATCGTTTAATACCACTGCAGCGGGCATTTGAAAATTGCATCGGCCATTGACCCGATGTGCGATTTGTGCTTCCGACAGAACGCCGCTCAAACACTCTGCAAGGACATTAGAGTGAAGGGGAGCATCTGTACATCTCCCTCCTTTATCTTTGGCTCATTGTTCTAAGCGACAGGAGAGAGGTTCAGTCCAAGGATAACATCATCCCGTTAGTTAGCAAACGTAGCATTAGGGCAGGTCAGTCACAATCAAACACTTATTATTATTCATTGTGTTGACGGTGGACCGTCTCTGCAAGTCATTTGTGTTTTTAAGGGTGGTTTCGGAACCATTGTGGAAAATTTTTAAAAAGCCGCATATTGACATATGCCAAGCCTTCCGTACTTCCACTGTGAAAACAGGAAGTGTCCGTCGCAGAGTCAGGGCTCCCTAGCATAACAGTATCATATCAAGTCATGGGCTATTTCTCACACTGGTTCCTTTTAGGAGGCAAATTACCATTTTATAAAATAATTACAACTTGCTGTTTTCATGGACCTTAAAATCAGATTTGCAATGCAGTCCGTTATTGTTCTTTATCACGTCTGCATTTCTTTATTTGACATCCTGTTTAAACCTTCAATGGGTTTTTTATGTTATAGGTCTACTGTTGAAGCTGTACAAAGTGGCGCAGCAGCTCAGGTCATTACATTAACATACCTTAGCCATAAGTCCAAGTCCACTGCACAGTGAACAGATTCTAAAGTAAGGGCTCGCAATTTATATGCTGTGGACTAGTATAATCCTTTAGACACAGTTCCACAGGTAGAAGGATATTATCTGTATGGCCTACATTCCTATTCTCTGGTGGTAGTCCTTGGAGCTTTTAAATGAAATTGTTAAAAATACTCAAATGTTACAAATGTTGCAAAATATCGTACTTTCTAACTTTCAAACACACTTCAGATATTTTTTTTATTGCCGCCGGCTCGTCTGTGTGTCACTGGACAAAAAGAAAACAGCCGTTCGGCAGTCCGTCCTGTTGGCTTTCGGTAGCTGAGAGTGAGCACTTTGCTGAAGGGACTCTCAGCAGTAGACCTGTGAGGTTGGAATGGCCACAGGGCAGATTTATGTGGCCGCAGGAGAGGGGAGCAGAGCCATGTGGTTCTGGGACTGCAGCGCAGGTGTGCTATTTAGAACAGTCTTCCTTTCAGCAGGTGCCATCTGTGGATGGAAGGGAATGTACAGGGGAGCCCTAAAACCCACGGCTCTAGGGTAATTTGGGTTAGAGGTTAATTTTAAGTTAGTTCCCGGAAGAAAACAGTTTACCTTACTGACACTTTTAAAATGTGAAGCACCAATTTGTCAACGTCTCAGACATTTGAGGAAGTAAAATGGTAAAAGCAACATGATAGGCAAATTGATTAGACCAGGTGAGTCTAGTCTAGGCTCATATTAGCTTGTTTGAATATGTTGTGCTAAAGATATTTAATAAAGGCTAGTATAATACATTTTAGCATAATGACATTTAGTGTAGTTTGGTATAATAATCAAATAAAGGCCTCAAGGTATGGGTAATTAAATGGTCTGTGCTTTATCTGTCGGGTAGCCACTGATGTACACCAGGTGAGATCACTTCCTGTCCAGGCAGGAAGAGCTGAACGAGAATGAGATGCCTGCAACCCTCCAGGACTCTAATGGCAGATCTCTGGTTTTTATCTTGAATAAAGCCGTGAGAAATGACACAGACGAGTAAACATTTTGATATTTTGCAGGGCACTTCTTGTACCCTGTACTCTTTAATACAAACCCAAATTAAAAATCTAATTTATCTGCAGTGCAGCTACTTGAATGAGGAACGGCCCTCAGATTAGCTGAGTTTTTCTTGGACCGCGGGACGTATGCAGAGCCCTTGTGTTTACATGTGAAAGAGTGAGGTCATGATTGGAGGGTCCCTGGACTCGTTTCTAAGGTTACCTCTCTCTCTCTCTCTCTCTCTCTCTCTCTCTCTCTCTCTTTTGGGGCCCTCTCTCACCTCACATGTTTCCAATTTTCCCTCAATCACCACTGACCTACATACAATCTCTGGGGACATGTCTTCAATCCAGGGCTCCAAAGGTAAACTTTCAAGCTGCTTCCCCCCAAAAAAAGAATAATTTGCCATCATACCTTTTAGGGTATTTGGTTTAATTTGAGTGAACTCCAATGAAATTTTTCTTGTTTGTGCTTTGATTAGTTTCTGAAACTGACCCATATTTTGAGGGTACCTTTGTTCTGATACTTTACGACCGCAGTGCTCTTGCTATTTAATGCCAACTCTCGAAAATGCTTATTGAAAAGTGGCAGTTTAACTGTTTTTTTATATTATGTAACCACATTTTTGTTAAATGTATCATCAAATGCCCTGCACAAACCACCAATGAGCTTAATCTTTTTTTCAGTGCTGTTATATAAAAACACAATTTCTGTGCTACAGTGATCAAAAATTTCAAGTTAAGTTTGTGTTCTGTGGTGGAATGTTTTCAATAGCTTTTCGTTAGTCAGAATACAAACCCTACTGATCATTCCAGCCAGTTTTTCTTAACGGTCTCAGTGCGTAAACGTGCCCAAGCACCGCAAGGCACTCACAGAGAGGAGGCAGCACAAAGACATGAAAAAAAAGATAAATCAACACTGAAAGTGACAAGAGGAATATGTTTTTGAGAGGAAAAGGATGGAAAAGGCTAAACAGAAAAAGAGAGAGAGAGAGAGGGGGGGGGGGGGAGAAAGGGAGAAAGAGAGGCAGGGGGGAGGTAAAGGGAAAGAAGTAGAGGGGTGAAAAGGGGAGGGATAAAGGGAAGGGTGAAAAAGCTGGACGCTGGAAACTTGTGGCCTGGGAGGAGCCATATGGAGGCATGTGGGCGGAGAAACCCACCCCTCTCTACCAGATCCTGGCTTCACTAGAGGATATCCTGAGATAGAGTATCTACACACACACAGACACACACACACGCACACACACACATGCATACATGCATGGACACACACATACACACATACACACACACACACACGAGCGCTCTGTAGTCCTCTCTAAGCAACATCTTCACACAAGGGAAATCTATCCGAACTTCGGCCTGGTTTATAAGGTCCTCTCTTTTTGACTGGATGACTCACTGAAAGGTAATCGCTTCTTATTTTCCTTTGGGATGTTTCCCATTGTCCAATTTCAGTAAAACGGGGTCTTGTAAAAGTAGAATACTTCCAGGGGATACTTATGATATGGTTTGATAGAGAGGTTCAAAATTGTCGGTCACTATAATTATGCCTGGTAGACACTCAGATCTCTTTTAGGTATATACTTAATGTTCTTTGTTTCAAATCAGTGAACAATTGCTTCTAGTTGTCTATGCTTATTTAACTAAAGAACTTAACTAAGAACCAGTGTAGAACTGCATTGTTTTCACATTTAATGCATACATATTTTTATGTAAAACTATTTTTATTGATTTGTGTTTATCAAATGCAACAATCTGGTGGGAAGGTGGCCAGTATACTTGCAATGATGTGAATCTGCTGTACGTACAGATGCTTTGTGATAATTTGGCCTTTCATTGGCCATTTAGTTTGGGTAAAAACATTGAGTTTTTGAAGACTTTTACGTTATTGTTTTAATAGGACATTTAAAATAATAGAAACTGTTGGTTTGTCTTTGTACTTTTACAAATTGTTTTTTTTTTAATTCTCTGTAGAACATGTATTCTGATAGGGCTACTCATTTGTAGTTACAAAGTGACTGAAGTAATTCGACTTAAGCCACAGTATGTTTTTAGACTGTGTTGCAACATAGCCGTCCTCAAAGTCTCTGTGACATGACTGACAGCTTGTGGGATGTTCGTGAGGAAACTGCAGCGTGCATAGCTTTCCAATGACCTCAGCACAGCCTGCTCGCAATGTTCCAAACAAAGCGCTTGTACCGTCTATTGTCATTTTGGGTCGTACTGTACCAGACGGCTAATGCTGGGAAATCAAAGGAAAAGCAATAGCCCACTGTGTGGGCTGCGTCTTCAGATCGTGACGCTCAGTTACTTGCTTTTATCCACGCTGTGTTTACTCTAGCGGAGTCCAGTGAAGGAAATGCGTAGCGATACTCAGCGTGATTAGGAAAGGATCGTAAAGAATGAGTGCGGTTAATGCAACTATGCCGTTCACACCTGCCTGTCCGCATCATCGTGTGCCAGATTATGTTCTTGTCGTGTGTGTGTGTGTGCGGTGAGTCAGTCCTCCTGTAGTCTGAATGGCACCTGGAATGTGTGATTATTGCTGCAGATCATAAATTGTTTGCCTTTCAAGGGCAGGGGGGGTGACGCTTACTTTTGCCGCTTTCTTAGATTGCTGTCGACTCGCCCGCACCTCTGTGTAAAAGCTCTTATCGTTCTCTGAAAGGAAGGTTTGTTTATTTGAGCCTCGGTGTGTGTGTGCGTGTGCGTGTGTGCGTTTCTGTCTTATGTCCGTTCCGCATTTTCTCTCAAAAGCACTCACCTCCTGGTCAAGGACAACATAGAAATCTGGGACTAATCTAAATTGTTTGGATTTTAATCTGTCCTTACAAGTAAGTTCCTTATGTTGGGTTTACACACACACTATACACATACACGCAATACATACATGGCACACACTCACACAGATACACACAAGCACACACATACAGACACACGCACACACACACACACACTCGCAGACTTGTGCACACACACACACACACACACACACACACACACACACACACACCACACACACACACACACACACACAAGGATATTTTAATGAAGTTGTGGGTGAAAAGGTTACAGAAGGCAGAGTGGGTGTTCTGTTTGTTAGGGAATGGGTGACCCACTGAGAGAGAGTGTTTGTGTTCACTGCTAGCTCAGGCTTGTCTCTCTGCCCGAGTGGGCCATGGGACCGTACTAGATTTTGGGGAAGTCCAGGAGGCTCACGCAAGAATAGGTCTGGATCCATTTGGAGCAAGCTTCAACTTCAGAGTAGAGGGATGAAAACGTCAACTTGGAATGTTTTCCTTACAGATCGGCCAGAATAAATGCATTTATGATAGCTTACGTTGGGGTCTATGGGACGATGTGTGAGGCTACTGATGGTTCATACCCTGAAAGGGCAGACATTACCACAGCAGCAGGTCCGAAACTGCACCTTGAGAGTTCTTAGTTGCGCAAAAGCTAGAAAAAGGTGCATTTTTTATTTGTGACTATGAGGTTTGCCAACAGTGAAAAGAAAGCCACAGGAATCAGTGTTGCCGTGTTGCCAATAAGCTCCGTTTATAGCAATGACACACGACGGGTCTCACAAACCTGCTCTTCAGCAAGCATGACATACTTGTCATATCTGAAAGTGGTTCCAATATCCACAGGCAGCTCCTCATGCCAAGCACAGGTATGTGATGAGTCTCCTGTCCAAGTAGCTTCCGCTCTGGATTTCCGTAAGAGGATTATATTATTTAATTCCGTTTTATCACGTAGCTCATCCCCTTTAACTTACAACATATAATCTACAGTAGAGGAATGTTTGTGATTTTTTTATTTATTTGATCACAACTGGAGGTTAAGAAAGCCATGCCAATAGGACCCAATCAGCAATATATGTCAATAAATCAGCAATAAAAACAGAAAACTGCTCCCCAGAGAACTTTTCATTTCATAGTGCATAAGCGCTGTCTGAGTATTCTACACAGATTCGCAGGGAGATTTGGGCCCTGCCTGCTAATTTCAGTGGCTCTCATTCAATTAGAATTGCGCGTCTTTAACGGTTTCATTTTTATCACAATGTTAATTTTCCTGTCAAGGCATTTGTGATATTAGCAGTTCTTCCTTGGCACCAAAAAGTCTGAACGAAGACTAAGAGTAAAATCCTAGGACGGCACCTCTCTGTGTTTAATTTTGAACGGTCTATTTCTAAACTGCATCTGCCAGAACACCTTGGAGGATTTTTATGCCTGCCAGTAAACAGCTGTACCCGAGGTTCTCCCCAGCACTCATACTGATGTTTAGGTGTATAGTAGAGCTTAAGTTTATTTGACAGGTAGCGCTGGATTTAAAACATTTCTTTTGGTTAGAGCGAGTGAAACAAAGCAGCTCATTTTACTCCACTCGACCTCTGACCGCTCACACTTATGCACGGCTTTGGCTGCTAAGTCTTTTGCTATCGGTTCGCCCCGGAGCGTACTTGTCAGAGGTCACCGAATGTCCGCTCTGCATTTGCGGGGGTCAGTCGCTGTGTCTGGGCGATGTTAAACTCGTTTGCGTTTGACCTTCGATGGTACGGTCCCTCTGGCCACAGGTCTGCTTCCTGCTTAAATGGATCAACTCTGGCAGACTGTTGCCGATAGGCACGGGAGCCTCGGGTGCACGAGAGGTTAATGTCTCCTCAACAGCCATAAATCCACATTAAGGGCAAAAGGGTTGATGATGTCATGGTTCTCCTGGTAATTATGGCTCTAATGGGTGGCAGACCACGCCAGAAAGCAGGGGTTTGGGAACAAAATGAACGCCGAGGGTCCTCTAACGACACCGTTGTCTGTGCTGCTGCACGCGGCTCTGATTCACGCGGCCATTTTCTCACTCAAAAAGAGCGAATCTTGTACAGCGTTGGCACTGAGCCTCCGGCAGGTTCACGTAAACAGATTACAGAGGCAGAGCTGAAACGGAGCCTGTCTGAATCAGGGCTTGACATTTTTCCCTCAACCCGGGTTGACTTTTGAATTTCAGTTTTGCTCATCACGCCGCAGGATGATTCAGGCCTGAAACATGTGATGTAATCACGGTTTCGGTGATTTAAAGCACTGCTCAGGAGTGGAAAGCCTCTTTGACACCATGGTGAAGTCATCGCATTGGTCAAGGTTGGATATTAATCTACAGAGACCTGGCGTGAACTGCAACCTACTCATTTGCTGAGTGTGTAGTAATTCCGTACAAATATGCATCTAGTCTGTGAAGTAGAGTTTATCCACTTAAAAGCTGAGCCGTGGAAAATAATAGGTTAGGGGCTATAAATACCAGACTCCATGTGTAATGAATAAGGCAACCCTGTTTTTAAACTGAACAGACATGCTACAGTATCAGTAACAGTGTGTATGTGAGTGCGTGTGTGTGTCAGGTTTTGTGTGTCCCTGCATGCAGTTTGTGTGTACCCCCGCATGCAGTGTGCATGTTGGTAATAGTTCAGTCATAAACCTCAAAACCTCTCATAGGTCCTTTGAACAAAATGATGGATAATCGTAGTCATCGTGTCTGGTTAATATTTGACTTTAACCAGATGTAGGCTTGAATTTGAGGGAGGACAGATCGTGTGGGAGAATTCACCGCTGGTGAACGCCAGGGGACCATCTTGAATCAGCCTCAATTTATCAAATGCAGCGCTGTAACTGATATGCTCCTCTGCATAGACCTCCCCTTTTTACCTCACCATGAGTGGCAACAACAGCACCGCTCATCCACTGACCGTCCACTTCCTGTCCTCCTTAGGTGTCAGTGCTACCAAGGGTCTGGCAGGATGATATCCCAAGAGGCGTTGCGCCTTCCCCCCGAGGGGCGCTCGGTATCCCAGACTTCCCTGGACTTCAACTCCATGGAGGACTACTGGAGTGAGGTGAAGAGCATGGAGGAGAACGGCCTCGGGTGCCAGGAGGAGCTGCTGGAGCGCAGTGTCGATGGTACGTCAATCCTTGCCCCACGGGAAAGGGGGGGGAAGGGCCACTGAGAGGGGCCCTACATTCATTCTTTAATCTGGCACACATGTACCAAAGAGGCCTCAGAGAAGATCAGAGAGGCCTGTCTCTTGCAGGCAGTATGCCAATAGGCTCTATTCTCCTTCTACACCACACTCAGCAGTGGGCTGGTATCACATTACCACCCAAAGTTTGGCTGTAGCTGTTGTTTCTTCCTGGGCCTAAATTCCTGATTTTGAAATAATATTCTTCTTTTGTACGAATTGCATTTGCTTTGTGGTGTGCATGACTGATAAACTGACCCGGGGGGCGCTGTGGGGGCTTTCCAGAGGCTGAGCTCGAGGAGGCGTGGCTCCACGAGGCAGGGCTGTCCACGCTGGTGTCCGGGGTGCCAAGCGACGGCCCCGCCGAAGCCCTGCTGTCGACCCTCACGCGCACACAGGCGGCTCTCGTCAAGAAGCGGCTGGATAACTACACCCAGACCATGCGCAAGAGGAACAAGCAGCCCATCCGCCACGTCCGCGATGTCTTCTCCACCCACGAACCCCTGGTGAGTGCCTACCCACAATCCTCTTCTTCGGGAATAATGGGAATTCCCGCTATCGCTCCCCTCGGTCACCCGGTCAAACTGCCTGCTCTCATGGAATCCCATATTTTTGACAAAATGTTTCAGACTTGCCCTGTTTATTACAAATTAAACTTGGAACACATTTACATCCAACAGGCTCTTAAGAGAGGCAAAGTTAATTTAATAAGAGGAAAAGTTCGTTTTTAGGGCTCCGTAATGAAAGGTAAGGCTAGGAGCCACCTCAAATCAAATCAAATCATTATTTATTTATATAGCGCATTTCACAACTATTTGTCACAATACGCTTCAGAGAAAAACCCAGCCTAAACCCCCACAAGAGCAAGCCAAAGGCAACAGTGGCAAGGAAAAACTCCCTGATGTAACTAGGAAGAACCCTTGGGAGGAACCAGACTCAAGAAGGGAACCCATCCTCCTCTGGTCGGCTCAGGGTCTAGGTTTTAATGACCAGCATGGTCAAAGCAGCCAATGTTCATGTTAATAGAATTAGCAGCAGCTAGATAGTCCACCTGTGTCCTCTGCCCTGATCACTGACTAATGTTGCCAGAAACACACCAGACTCAGAAGCTGTCCACGTCAATCAGATTTTTACTCTAAATATAACTAGACTAAGACTCAGTTGAAGCAGCAGAGTTTCCCTCTGATGAGTCTTCATTGTTATAATCAGAGTGGGTGCAGCTGTGGAGAAGTCTTAATCTTTCCACAGTGTATAAGAAAATGAACTGGGTGCTAACCCTCCAGGACCATGGCTGGAAACCACTGCTGTAAAACCCACTAGGATCTGGCTGTCCAAGCCATATCTGCCCACCTCACTCTTGTTAGATCCCACCCATTTAGTGAGTCCTGCTCTCTCTGGAACCCACCCATTTAGTGAGTCCCGCTCTCTCTGGATCCCACCCGTTTAGCGATCCCTAATCTCTCTGGATCTCACCCGTTTAGCGATCCCCACTCTCTCTGGATCCCACCTGTTTAGTGAGTCCCACTCTCTCTGGATCCCACCCATTTAGTAAGTCCAGCTCTCTCTGGATCCCACCCATTTAATGAGTCCAGCTCTCTCTGGATCCCACCCAATTAGTTATCCCCACTCTCTCTGGATCCCACCCTTTTAGCGATCCCCACTCTCTCTGGATCCCACCCTTTTAGCGATCCCCACTCTCTCTGGATCCAACCCGTTTAGCGATCCCCGCTCTCTCTGGATCCAACCCGTTTAGCGATCCCCGCTCTCTCTGGATCCCACCCTTTTAGCGATCCCCGCTCTCTCTGGATCCAACCCGTTTAGCGATCCCCGCTCTCTCTGGATCCCACCCTTTTAGCAATCCCCACTCTCTCTGGATCCAACCCGTTTAGCGATCCCCGCTCTCTCTAGATCCCACCCTTTTAGCGATCCCCGCTCTCTCTGGATCCCACCCTTTTAGCGATCCCCACTCTCTCTGGATCCAACCCGTTTAGCGATCCCCGCTCTCTCTGGATCCCACCCCCCACAGGTAGTCAGGTAGTCCCAGGTGCAGTATTTCCATACCTTCCGCTCTGATTGACAGCATTCGAATTCCAGAGCAGTAGAGGGGTGTCACAGGAGGTGTGAGTACTGCCATTGTTTTGGCTCTCCGAGGCGAAGGGAGCTCAGCTGTTGCCACGCCCCTCCAATCCACAGTGACACTGGCAGAAAGAGCTCAGGAGCGCGGAGATGCGTGCGGTATTTACAGCACAGTCAGCTTACCGCTGACTCAGCCGATTGGCAGGCGTAACTCTCCGATGACTCACTCGCACACAGCTGGTCTGGGATCAGTGCGGCTTGTTAGCCCCCTCTCCCTTCCCCCTCCCATTCTCATGGTCTCCACTGTCAACACTGAGTGCAATTAAGGGAAGTGTTTGTACACATTGTGGGGCGGACTTGAACACATGCTGGATGAAAGACGATTGCATCGATTGATCTGAGATCGGAAACCGACGTGTAAATGAAACCGCCATTTCCTAAAAGTTGTTTAAAAGGCGAGCAGATTTGCTTTGCGTCGTTGGCTGCTCGGAACTTGATAAGAAGCTGAAAGCCCTGATTGATGACCAAAGGCCTTTCACAAAAGAAAGAAGTTTGCACAAAAGGGTAATTTAAATATTGTAAAAAAAGTAATGTTTTTTTTCTTTCCTATCTCACGCAGACGTGTTTAAAATCTTTCTCCGCTTGAGTAAAAGCCCCTTTTAACTGGGTGAAATGTACGTGACTTGTGGGAGGCCGGTAGCCTTGCTGGAATTTCATTGGCTCCAGTGCCCAGCTCAAGTAGAAGCCAAGGGCCTGACTTCATGTTCAAAGCATTCACATTTAAACTGGAGCATGAACATTGAATGGTATTTTGGACTAATAAAACTGCGACAGAGACATTTACAACTTAATAATTTATGCTTTGTTTAAAATTAACCCGTTTGCTTTTTATGCAATGTCGTACTTAACCTCTGCTGGTGTAAGACGTGTGGAAGTTTTTTAAGACAAACTTCATTTATTCGACTTCTTTACAAAAGTTCTCCGTGACCAGCAAGCAAACAGTAGAAAGCCTCGTGAAAAAGTAATACTGTTCATCTCAGTAAATATATGAAAATCAAAAACATGGGGACAAATTTAAAGAATACATTTATACCAAATCAAAGGCTCTCGAGTGAAGTATCAAACTGAGGCATGCAGTCTTATTTGACCATGGAAGTGCCAACAATGGCCGTGTGTCCTGCAGGAGGTTTATATTATTATATTAGTCATAACTCAGGTTTATATTATATTATGTTAGTCATAACTCAGGGAAGGGTAGTTTCGATCAGCAGTATTCACTGTCTTTGTAAATCCTGCGGTCGATATTGTGCCTACAATTGGCTCATGGTACATAAAAATACATACATCTAAACATACTGCTATTACATAATGTTAGTATGAGTGCCACTTTATGTGAATGTATGAATGTAATTCTGATCGCAATTTTCCAATTCCATACACAAATATGGAAATGATAAATGTGGTCACATATAGTTACATGTGTATGCATTATGCCTTCACGCTTTAATATGCATTCATTTTCCTTTAGGGAAGCAGTGGCCACCACAGCAGTATAGTAGATGGTGGCACATCGTATTCATTTAATAAGGCTACTTCAGAATGTAATAGCTACAGCTAATGTGCTACCTGATGTGGAAACAGGGTTATTGGTGTTCATGGTTCATTTACACAGGGAAATGGTTACTTGGTTACTAATGTATGTGGTTACTTCCTCTTCTTCTCACAGTCTGGACGTGCCAGTGAGCCCATCTCCCCGGCCCCCCCGAACATCCAGTCCCCCCCGAAAATGCCCCTCTGGAACCCCGTGCAAGGTGAGCGGGATCAGGGGCTCCCATCTGTTTCTGTGGGCTAGTGTGTATTTGTCTATGTGCGCATGTGTGCGTACGTGTGCATGCTGTGTGTCTGTGTGTGTGCATGCATGTGTATTTGTGTATGTGCGCATGTGAGTATGTGCATGGCACACACGTGTGTGTGTGTGTGTGTGTGTGTGTGTGTGTGCATGGCACACACGTGTGTGTGTGTGTGTGTGTGTGTGTATGGTCATTTCTCATGTCTGGGTCCGTTTGCAGGGGAGACCCAGCCCGTGAAGGAGACCCTGGCGTTTGACGTGCCGTACTCTGAGGGCGTGGCCGGCCGCAGTAAGGAGGGGAACTGCCAGGACTGTCACAGGGTCAGCCGGGAGGACACGCCCCCTCCTGTGAGTGAGATTCTCATGACATCATCATCCCAACACCCTCTCCATACCCCCTTAGCAGCCAGCCAGGCCTAAACCACCGCTGCAGAGCCTGTGGGGAACTAGGAATCCCCATTTCCCCTTTTCCCCAATAAGACTTTTCTTTTCTCATGTCTCTCAGATATTTCTCCCCCCGTGTCCCAAACTTGGACTGACCCGAGTGGACGACCTGTCCTCTGAAGACATGAGGAAGATCGGGTACATCTCCCTGATAGAGCTGACCACCTACTACGACGCCCTGGGCGTGGAGCTGAAGAGGAGCCGCTCGGTGCGCGGCAAGGTCCGAGGTGGGTGGGGGAAGGGCGGGGGCCGTCGCCGGCACATCCAAAACGCGCCCGTTCGCAGACACCGTCGCCTATCGGCTACCGCTGCCAATTCACGCTTATCGCGCTTCCTCTTCCTGTCTGCAGAGACCGGCATCTTCGGAGTTCCCCTGGCAACTCTCCTGGAAAACGACCAGAAAAAACTCCCCGGGTCCAAAGTTCCTCTCATTTTCAGAAAGGTAAGGAAATCACCAGCTTTTAGCGGTTCAGGCTCTAGATCATGCTGCAGATCACCAGACAATTACTGACTGGAAATCTCAGATCGTGATTGTGACCTGATCGTGGAACGCTGTCTATTTGTGGATATCTACTCAGATAAAAAGTTCCTCCCTGACTGGCTGTAAGCTCCACTTCCTCTTTCAGGAAGGAGGTGCATCTAAGAACACTGAGTGGCACTCATATCACATGCCCTCCAAATTAGCTGACATTACATCACATATTTGCTCAACAGCCCCTCACATCCAGAGCATGTTATATGAGCATCTTATATGTCATAGACTTATACAGATGGATATGTACTTATGCACTAAAGGCACATAGAGTACTCTGGCCAGGTTTTTAATGGGAGCTATAAAGCTGGGACTTCTGATTACAAGGCCAGATTCACTGATCTGTACTTCTAGGTGACGCAGTGATTAGTGTATGGAATGTGGGCAGCACGGAACCCCTGAATCTGTGCAAGCCACTGAATCTGTATGTGTGTGTGTGTGTGTGTGTGTGTGTGTGTTTGCAGCTGTTGTCCAAGCTGGAGCAGACAGGTCTGCAGACAGAGGGCATTCTGAGAGTACCTGGGTCAGCCTCCAGGGTCAAGGTGAGGTCACGCTGCATCTCCATGCCAACCCAGGCCTTCCTATTACCTGTCAGCCACATTAAAACATCGGGGAGGTTTACTCATGTATAAACATAAATATATTAAAACATAGCATCTGAATGCAAGGTAAAATATGGCATGCATAATATGATTAATAAATATATATTATCATTTGTATCAATATATACAAATGAAAAAGTTTTAACTTTCCAGTTACATGTCACTCTCATGCAATGTACATTTGAATACAAACAGTATATTGCAGAAGATATTTTACAAGATATGTCGCTTTACAACAGTTTATTTTCAATTATTGTGTGGGCCTGATGACCCAGAATCTGTGGGACATTGGGAACAGTGTTCATGCCCCCCCACACTCTGTAAACATATATTAGGAGAAGGGGACCGGGGTGCAGTTTGCCCCAGTTTTTAATTTGTGCGGAGCCCGAGTGGGCCAGAGCCCTCGCCATGAAGTTCAGCCCTTCTGAAAGTCTAAAAACCCTCCAGGTATTGAGTTTCCTGTAGGACAGGAAGCATGCCACATGGAAGCGGTTAGCGCAGGAAAACAGTCTGCCCTGGCGTAGCCGAGGTTCACTCCACAAGGGCACCTTCTGTTCGTGGGCAAAATCACCCGTCGTTAACCTAACAATTCCCATTCGCCATGTGTGTCTAATTGCGGCCCGGAATACCTTTTAAAATGTGGCCAGTACCGCTGCAGTAGTGGTACACATTCCAGGGAATGAGTTTAGCTCAGACTGACTGCATTCCAGATCAGATGCCTCTTTAGGAGTCTTTTAGAAATGCCTGCTCTGGCCAACCAAACGATTTCCCTGGGTTTGTGTTATCTCATGGAACAACACAGGTTCCCTTTAAATGGAGCTGAGGGAGTTTTGCGTGTTTGTTATGCATGCTTGTTGCGTGTTTTTCACATGTTCGTATGTGACACGTTCTATGGGCAGCATCTACGGCAGGAGCTGGAGGCCAAGTTCTACGAGGACCGCTTCGACTGGGAGCAGGTGCGGCACAACGACGCGGCGGGACTGCTCAAAATGTTCATCAGGGAGCTTCCCTACCCCCTGCTAACGCTGCAGCACCTCCCGGCCTTCATCGCCGTGCTCAGTGAGTCTTCCTCGCCCCGCCCTACAGAGTAACACTCTTTCAGCCCGCACAACTCACAAAACTCGTATGCAAAAGGTCTATTAAAAAAATCATACTTGCAAAGTTTTATAAAAACCATAAACGTTTATTAGTATTATACTATATATTTGTATTTGACACATATAATTATTTTTATAGGGAGTACAATGTATGTTAGGGAACTATTTACGAGATACCGTACGCATGGTCAGCTGTCCGTTCACTCTGCACTGACACATTTTCAGATTCTGATAATAGCTATTTAATGCGTTGTGAAACTGCATGAAAAGAGGAGTTTTTGGAAGATATCCGACCTGTTAAATTTCAGGGAAGTCTGTCGTGTGTCGGTCGTGAGCTGTAGTTTCCCCGAGTCGACGCATAGCATATTACCAGAAACTTCTGCACACTCCCGGACCACGTCTGTGATCGGGGATTTCTGAACTTGGATATTCCCGATTAGGAGTGGACGGCCATATCTGGTCATTTATGGCAAGTTTCTGGACAAGAACACCTCCGTGTACGAGATTATGTCCGTTTGCGACAGCAGACACGCATCCGCAATTCGCTAGATACAGTCCGTATTCAGATTTGTTCACTGTATTGTCCTCCCGGTAAACGCAGCTTTTCATGCATTGTGAGAGATTAATGATCTCCGTTATTCCCCGCAATTAGTTCACAATTATTGCATAAATACTGCCACCCTCTGGTGAATCTGAGCATTGCAGCTTTCTCTGCAGGAGCTGCAATGATTCATGTTCCGGGGGCAGAACGTCTACTTTTTCTGTTGTTTTTTCCCCATTCTTAAGCCAGTACTGGTGCTCAAGGCTCTTGGTGTGATACTGATGTTTTTCTCAGATATGCCACAGTCCAAACATCAGATCCAGGCCTTGCACCTTCTCATCATGCTGCTCCCAGAGCCCAACAGAGACTTGCTGAAGGTAAGGCATCACCCCCCAATGCCATACTGGGCTCTTCCATCTATCAGAGCTCCGCCCCTTTCTCCACCACATACAGTCACATCCAAAGAAACTCAGTGGAAACAATTCCTGGGAAAATAATTACTCTGATTCACCACACAGACGAACAGTGGAAATTCCCTCTATTATCATGTGGCGTTGTGTTTTTCTGTCTCACGCTGGAGCTTTAGGGCTGCTTCTAACCACCTACTCCAAAGATTTATATGACAATGGAGAAAGACTAGATTAACAATCATTCTTTGGCAGGCTAGCAGAACGGTTGTTGTACTCTTCGGCAAGGAACTCTACATGATTTGCGTCAGTAGAATATCCATGGATATCCATAAGTGGATTGCATGTAAAAGAATGTAAACTGTGTACATCATTCTGGATCAGAACATCTGCTTAATGTGTAAAAGTGTAAATAGTGTAATATCACAATGCAAACTAAAACAGTAGTGATAGTGACTACATTTCTTTGACCTTTGACCTGTGTGTGTCACACTCAAGGGTGCAGCTTTCGGCTCTCAACCTCAGCACCGGATATTTTGTTGCCCTCTGCTGATATCTATAACTGCGCTCAAAAAGCCAGTTTCCACCATTGGGCACCGTTCATTTTTGACAGCAAATTTAAAAATACTTCCACTCATATATTGATGTTAACTACTCTGTCAATTAAATTTTTTTTTAATACTTGGTCAAATATTTTTTTCTTATCTCACAGACAAAGATATCATTTTTTATTATTATTATTTATTCTGGCCGACGTCATATTTTTTAGCAACCAATGACTTAAGGCTTTGACGTAGCCGTCTCCACGTCAGTTTCTGCACCATCCTCGTTGTGCATGTGACTCCCAAGGACACAACTGCGCATGTGAGATGAGTGCAAAATCTGAACTTCCCGGTTCAGATGTGCTCCCCATTGGTTTCTATTGGCCTCGCTGTCTCTACATATTATATACTCTAAGGTCACATTAAGTTTCCATAGCTTAGTGAGATCATTCACGAGGAGATGTGCAGGAGTTTGAGTCCTGGGACGTCTCAGTCCACTACAGTTAAAGCACCTTTAACCTCATATAACATCCATCACCCTCATATAGCCAAGATACTTCATACTTATGCGAGCTGAGAGCCTTTCATTCAAAACATATGGGTAATTCTTAGCACCACATATCCGTTTATTACTGTGCATTCTCAGTCTTTAGCGCTGGTAGATGTCTGCCGATCTATACATCAAAGGGATTGGGGGTCCTTGGGTTGTAGTTTGGAATACCACATGGACAGTTAATAAAACAGCTATTCCCATATAAATCTCCACTAAGGGGATTATGTATCCCCCACCCCCTGGTTCGGAGCAATAAGACTGTGTTGGATCAGTGAGGTTTATTATGTATAACAGGAGATCAGTAGGCAGAGAGTCACAAAAAGGTTTCACACGGGGGCTTGTGGGAGGTGAAGTGCAAAGCTTGTTTACTCCAGAAACTCAAGCTCTTGGACTTCACTTCCCATCATCCCCCTACTGAATACTCGCTGATCTCTGGTAAGACCTAGAGTTGTGTTTTAAGGCTGAAAAGCAAAACAAACCAACCTCTTGCTATTGTATGTGTTTGGACAGTTTTTTCAGCCTTTGTCAATTCCTTAACGTTTATCTTTATATTTAATGACATACTTTTATGAATAGTACAACAGAATTTTGACAATTATTATAGTAAGAACAGTAAGGATAGTTGTGAACCACATGTTCTGTGAGCTGAGATGTGACCCATCCAGCAAGGGTAATGTCGGCTTTAGTTCCCCTAGAGACCTGACAGGGGGGCGCTGATGTTCCTATCCGCTGTCCTTAGGCCCTCCTGGAGTTCCTCGGGAAGGTGGTGGCCCACGAGGACAAGAACCGCATGGGCCTGTGGAACGTGTCCATGATCGTGGCTCCCAACCTGTTCATCATCCGCGGGAAGAGCGCCAAGCTGGAGGAGATGCAGGGGGCTGCAGGCGCGGCCCGCCTGGTGTGCCTCCTTATCACCAATCAGGACCTGCTGTGGACGGTGAGCACCACCCCGAGCGCCTGCCTAACCAGCAGTTACCACGCTACTTAACTACCACTCTACTCCACAACCACTCTACTCAACTTCCACTCTACTCAATGTCCACTCTATTCAACTACCACACTACTCAACTTCCACACTATTGAACTACCACTCTACTCAGCAACGACTATACTCAATGTCCACTCTAATCAACTACCACTCTACTCAACAGCCACTCTACCCAATGTCCACTTTAATCAACTACCATTCTTCATGTATCTACCTGACTCATCTTCACTGAAGTAATTTTGTATATTTCTAGTCCTGTGAACGTTACTGTTTTATTAACAGCAGTGAACCCTGCTGGACTGTGGGCCTCCTGGAAGGGGAGTTGAGATGCACTGATTTAGGGTTCTGGCTGCCTGAAGCCCTGAGGCACAAAGCAAATTACAGCTGCCACATTTAATGGAGTGTAAACTTAATGGATTGTGGTCTCAGGGCCAAAGTGTGGACATTAACTTGGTCCTGGCCTTGACTGACTGACTGACTCACTCACTGACTCACTCACTCCTTCCAGGTACCCTGTTTCCTAATCTCTCACCTGCGGAAGCTAAACGAGGCGTCTGCGACCAAGAAGCCCCCAAGTTCTGAGAAGACCAAAAGGAAACTGCTGCGGAGGTGGACCATGGACCGCGACAAAAGAGAGAAGGCTCAGGTGCGAGGTTTCATCCGCTCCCACGGACACCCAGAATGCATTGCATGCATCTGTGTTCTTCAGCGCGCTTCCTGCAAGGTATCGAGGCTGACGGATTACAGATTAATTGTTGAGAACAATAACTTTTTCCTAATATAAATAATCAGAAATATTTCAAGTGTCACTGTACTTGAGTCTAGGTGCCCTCTAAAACGAAGAGCCACTTCTACCCTGCCTGAGAGCCCTCTCTCATAGTGGTTTTGATTCATTAATTTCTACGTCCCTTCTGTATTATACTCACTGGTTTATTTAGCCAATTCAATTAATTCAATTGATTAATTCATGTGGAGAATTCATTTTCTAAATGAATGGCACAGATCACAACCTCTCCGTATTCTGCCTGCACTTTGGGCTCTAAATAAGAGCGCGCATCGCTGGTCTGTCTCTCTAATTATATAATTTCTCATTAATCAGATGTCAGGAAGAGTCATTTGCGGTCGTACAGCGGTGACTGCTGACTGGCCTCCTCAAGCTATTCGTCTTTTTTTAACATTTTACCCGTTTAGCAGACACTCCATCCGTCTTACCCAGTGCGATTTACACAGATGACATCCATCACATGCAATCCGTTTATACAGCTGGTATTTTACTGAAGCAGCTCAGGTTAAGCACTTTGCTCAAGGGTACGAAGGCAGTGACCAACTGGGAACCAAACCTGCAACCTTGCAGTCCAGTTCCATAGCCCTTATACTATACTGCTGCCCTGGTGCGGTCTGCCTTTCGGCTTCCTGCAACTGATCCAGGATCTGCTTCTTCAGTGTTGATCCCATAGATATAGAACCATAGATATGACATATCACGTAATGTAATAGTAATTTGGAATTCTGAAATGGAACAATTTGGCGGCCATCTTACCTGGATACAACTATAACAGGAACATGTACTTTCTAACCCACTGTGATGTCATAATCGGGTCTCAGAAGCCAGATAGCTGATGATTGGCTCATAGACATAAAACCATGGTTACTGGCCATCTTACCTGGGTATGGTCTCAAAAATTGTGCCATTAACTATGACATATGTCACATCTATGGTTCTATATCCATGGTTAATCCTTACTCCAGGTTAAGGTGGAAAAGAGATTCAACTGATCCAGGGTTTGCGGTTATTAGTCAGTAGATGAATCATGAAGGAAAGGAAGGACTTGTACCTATTTTCTGCTCTCCTGAGGTGTTGGTCATCAGCGCTGGCCCTTGCCTTTGAGGGGCCCTAAGGAAGATTTATTTTGGGGGTGTCCCCTGGCCACTGGCAGGGCCCTAAGCGGTCGTTTATGTCGCTTATTGGGTGGTGCGTGCTCTGTCGACCATGGTTCAGAGGTTTGACTCTTAACCTCCTGTGCTCCTGCAGTTCTCCGATCTCCTTCGCGAGGGCGTCATCCGCGTTCACGCGCCCCTCCACGCCAAGGTCTCCATGGCGATACTGCTGGACAGCGAGACGAAGGCTAAGGACGTTATGGCTCGCTTTGACTGCGAGAACGGGTCAGTGCAGAGATGTCATTGATTTCATTCAAAGTTTGTCTGTGTGTGTGCGCGTGCATAGGTGTGTGTTTGTGTGCATGTATGCGTGTGTGTGTGTGTATGTATTCTCTGTTTTAGACACTGCTAATTTCCCTTCCCTTGTTATCCGCAGGTCCCGTGGCTCTGGCAGAAGGCCAAGGCAGTTTTTATTTGAGGTCGGGGGAAACATAGGTACGATAATCTGATTGCACCGCAATTCACACAAATCACGATTAATTTATATAAACACATACATTTTTACCATGTACCTGTGGTCAGGAATAATCACAGGTACTGCATATTCAGTAACCTAGAAAGAGGATTCCTTGCACTCTACACTACCAGTCCAGGTCCTCTGTTGTTGAGCATTTAGCAGACGCTTATCCAAAGCAACAAACTCACCTTATATTAATTTACAAATACATGGGCCTACAATCCATTAATACAGCTGTATATTTGCAAAAGCAAGTCAGGTTAAATACTTTGCTCAGTAGCCTACAAACGGCAGTGCTGCAGCAGGAATCGAACCTACAACCTCGGCCTTACAAGCCCAGACTCGGTCTGGAGAAGATATTGCCTTTGCAGCAGCACTCCTCTCAGGAAAAGAGAATGCTAGAGAGTACAGAAAGCAAATATAAATAGTACATCATTGTTCGTTGTTGCAATAGCAACACCTATTTCCGTGGTGTTATCAATGTGTTTTGTTTGCTAAAGTAGGAAGCCAACAGAGGTGGAAATCCAGTGGACATAAAGTAAAAGTCCTACCATGTGTTTCTTCCACCAATAGACTCAGCCAGCTGATTTCACTAATTAGTTCTACCTCCTCCCTGAAGAATTATGTTACTTAGCAAATCCAGGTGATTGGAGCAAAATACTGTGGAGGACTTTTGCTTTATGTCCCCTGGATTTCCACCTCTGGAAACTAATTACTTTAAGTTATTTCGTTTCGTTTAGACTTTATTTGGTTTGGATGATTCTGAGGCGCCTGACTTTGATGAGGAGAGTAACCATTGTTATCATCACCCATGCAGTATCATCATGAAATTGCATGTTGCAAATTTGTCCATGTTTATTTGTGGTGTAAATTGCTGTCCTGTTACTGACCTGTCTATGATCATTTTAGGAGAGAGATGCCTGGACGCTGAGACGCATCTTCTTGATTTGTACCGCGTCAATCCGAACTGTGCCTGGGTCTTTAAGCCCAAATCGACCTGAGGACCCGCCCTGAGCAATAAGAGACTGCAAAAAATAAATCACCAACGCAAACTGTCGCCCCTTGGTGGTCATCCGCGTGAGCGCATTTGTTGGGAGCTCGGATAACTGAAGGCGCCCGTGGTTCGATGTTGATTTGGATCCAGCACCACGACCCAATCGTTCATGGACTATAAACAGCTGGGCTGTTGTCTCTGTGTAAAAGCCTTATCCTGTGGAGAACCTGAAGTTCTGGGAGGAGACCACTGGTGTGTGTATGAATTTTCGATCGTGGTATTTAACAGTAATTGATTCGGTCAGCTGTGTGTCCATCTGGATCTGCGGTGCCAAAAAGCGCAATTTAACGCGTATCGTCAGTCACGGTCCCTGCAGCTCCGCTGGCCTTTCACCGACGGCAACGCAAACGCACTGTAAAAATGTGTACATACAATATTTATACCACTTATTTATCCAACTTTTTGTATTACCGTGAAGTGTAAACACCATGTTTTTTATGTCTGTTCTGTTTGTTTGCTGTTTGAAGAGAGATGTTTGCCGTTAAGCCCCGCGCCGTGTAATTGCAACGGTCACGTGACCAGGCAGTGCTTCGGTATCTGTCATGCAAAGATAGAGCACGATAACGGGACGTTTTGGGACATACGCATGCGGCTCTTGGGGGCGGAGTCTGGACTGAGCTGGTCTTGATCTCAGGCTTTGAGGACAGCAGTGGGCAGCATGCAAAGTCCCCTCCTCAAACGGCCTGTGTACTCAACCACTGACTGGGGGCACCACTTGTCCACACTGCTTTCAGCCCTGGTCTTCGAAAAAGCACTTAAAGTCACCTGTATAGGTGAACTCTGCCAATATAACTTGTAATATGGTCTCCTTCAGTGGAGGATGTCCTTAAATATTATATTAGGGGCCCAATATGCATTTTTTTCTGCAGGGTTTCCAGTAGCTCAGAGACTCGCCTGTGTAACATAACACAGACTCTTTTACTGGTTTCCTGCTTTTACTGGTAAGTCCAATGGGGTGCAATGTGTTTTAGGCAAAGTGTACCACACTATGGATCAACCCCCGATCAATTATAATGGCAACATCTGCAAGTCTGTCGTTGACTTCCATTGTCTAGGAAACGTGCTAGTCCTTCAACCAAAGCTAGGAAGCGAATTTCAGTCTGTTTTGTAAAGTTTATTGCGTATATGTATAAATCACGTTTCTATAATATTGAAGCAGCTGTTTTTTTGTCTTTTTGCCATGTTATTTATACTGCAGTTTGGATTCTCTCATCACTGCATCCCTTAACCTGTACGCTCTCAAAAAGGATGTGTAGATATCCAACACACTTTTTGTGTTACTACTTTTGTGTTACTTTCAACTTTTATCCCAGTGAACATTTTTGCGTTGAAAAATCGGTGAAAAGCCGTCTTGCATCTAGGTGAAAAACCAGATAAATTTGGTTGAAAAGTGAAAGTTTTTTAACCGGCTAGGATGTAGCCTGGCACGTTTATTTCAAAACGCGTGAAAACGCCTCTCAATTGGACATTTCCACCCCTCTAGATGTCTAGATTCCGGCTTTTGCTCACTGGGATGTTACTTTCAACACATTTTGTGTCAAATTATACAATTTACGCGTTACAAAGGGAGACTTTTTAACACAGACTGTTGAAAAGTAACACAAAATATCTTGTCCTTAAAACCTTAATGGAGGTGTGTTAGAAAATGACACGTTATCTGTTTTGAGAGTGAAGTGAGTGAGTTTCCAGAGTTGTCTTGTCAGCTACACTAATTTCTCTGGTCTTGATCAAAGCCTTGGCCTCGATCACGTACAGTGAGTCACGTAAAAGTGTGTTTGAGATCAGCTGAGTACAAAAATTGTTTCAGTCTTACTTGTCATGCTTGATCTGACATGGTCTTAGACTGATTACTTGGAAGGGCTCTAGTCCAACTCTTTGTTTGGGAAGAGAGAACACACAAGCACGTACGCACGCACGCACGCACGCACGCACGCACGCACGCACGCACGCACACACACAGCAATGGACTGGTGGTCGACATAATTTCAGAACTTGTCTTTCACACTTCTTAAACTTTTTCATATGAAATATTTAAGAATCAGCTTTCTGTGAAGATTACTGTCCCAGACAGGGGAGAGGGTAGGGATCCTGGGGGGGGGGGGGGGGGGGGGGGGGGGGGGGCAGATGTTTATATATGTGCATTCATATGAGCTGTGAAAGAAACCATCGGCACAATGCAGGTAATTATTTTGGCACCGCCGGCCAACCATCAAGTGAATATCTCAAAATCTGATGTCCCCAGTCTGGCGTTCCTCACCAGTGGCTGGAACCGATTTGTTCCGGTAAATTCCACTCGCAGCAGGAGGTGGCCCTCGTGTGCCTGAAACCCCCCCACCCCCCCCACCCCACCCCCGCCCCCGCCTGTGGTACACTGGGGGGGTTCTGTGGTGGGGGCAGTGTAATCACAGGATTATATTTTTCCCCAGAGCAGGATCTTAATGCTGCGCAGAATCACTGAGATCGCTTACGCTTTCTTTCACAGGAACATTCTTTACTGTGCACACGACCTTCTCGGTATGAACAGTAAAGCCCCTTCACTGCAGTATAGGGCTACTGGGGGTAGATCTGCTGTATTTCTTCACAGATTAGTGAACTAGAAAGAAAAATTCACATTCCGCAAGCCAGATTTGTAGCCGTTTATGAGTAATCATTAAGCGATGGGAGTTCTGTGTGGGACATAGAAAACGGACACCCGCCGGAGTGCTTTTGATCACAGGATTCTCTTCAGAAATATGCGAATGGTGTAAATGCCATTATATTTATTTATAAAAAATAAATAAATAAACAGGAAGTGTGCTGGACTAAGAATGGGATGAGGTCAGACCACTGGCCCTGGACAGGATTGTGGGAAGACGCCTTGGAGGTCAAAGGCCGTGGTGAAGTTGAGGGGATCGTCATGTGACCCCTGATATCGCAGGTCAAGCATTCAGCTTTAGAACAGCGATGGTCAGGCAGTTTTGTGTCATGACCCATGTGACCCATTTAGGGGTGAAAGGTCAAGGCATGAGTATATACAGAGCATAGCCTTCATCAGGGCACCACTACAATAGCAGCAAATACAATACACGTTCTCTGAAACATACATTACATTTAGCACTCTTACCCAGAGTAACTTACACAGCTTACATTTTTGCAAACAATCCATTTACACGGCTGGACAAAAGGAAAACAAATAGTACAATTGTATTCCCCCGGGTAGAGTCCCCCTTGCTAGCGGGTATTACCTTGCGTAGGGGCATTCCCCTTGACATCTACTGGTTCAGACTTCCTTCTGTCCCCTTCCTGCCACCTTGTGTGCGTCCCAATACTCGAAAAATACACCCACCTTTCCTTCACTACCACCTCCTCTCCTCCGTGCCCCGGAAACGTATCTTTGTGTCCTAATCTAATGTTGCTCATTTCAGATTAATTACATATTAATTGTTAAATATGAATGAATGTCTCAACATGAAACGCAATGTCAGGTAAATTGTGCACTGTAAATGCAACTACTTGTACTTGAAACGTACAGACAGTTTTGCATATTTCCAGGTAGGAAACGAGTGGAGGACAGGAGTGGAGGAAAGGAGGTGGGGAGTGAAGAATATGGGGACGCAGCCCTTTACCCCAAAGTCTGCCCTTACCTACAGACAGTGGGTGCAGTGACCATGATCTTACCACACGGGGGAGCTGTTGTTGCTGATGAGCATAGGTGCATAGGACACGAGCTCAACGTGTTAACCTGTGCAGGAATATTAGATTTTAGTGGAATATTACAGGAGTTTGAATAAAACAGTGAACAGCACACAATGAGAAAATAGAGCAATTAGTGAATTAAATATAGAAAATCCACCATTACACAAATTAGTCTATTATTCTGTTCCCTGAACAGGGACCAATTATTAACTGAGACCAATTGCTCATAGATATTACATCAGCTTTACAATTTGGCTTTTCAATTCTCACACAATGCATTCTCTACTCTGATTTGGTTAAAAAAAAAAAAAAACTCACACGTGACACGTTTAAGCCAACAAAAGATGAGCTTGCCCTGCGTGAATAGGGAAAAGCAGCACTCCTGGGCCATGACCGAATATGATCCCTGTTCCCTGCCCCTGTTCCCTGTCCACTCAAACCCCTGTCTACTATATGCCCTGTACCCTCATTTTGCAAGCAGTGTGCGAAAGAAATCCCACAAAACTCTTTCCAAGCTAGTGAGGAAGTAGTTTGTAACATATGTTTTTATTTTAATTGAGAATATCAATCAGTTTACATATGACGATGGTTACAAAGTGTAGATTATGAATGAAGATAGAATTAACAAAAATAAAAAGAGAGTAGTTCGTAATATGTCCCAATCTGTACTACAAGTTTTAGTTTTTACTTCCAGTTTAACTTCGCAAAATTGTCAGATGAGTGTAGAGTTCTGTGGACGAATGTGCTCCTGAATCCCATCAACAAAACCCTGGAAATAAGGGTTTCATCCTGGTATTTTAAGTGCCCCCATTTGGGAGAAAAAGTCGCCCACTCAAAAGCTTTTTGACGAAGTTGACTCAAATATGCACCCTCAAAGGGGTTAAGGGATCGTATTCGATTACAGCCCTGGGCTGTGTCAGTGCCAAGGGGCCAGCTTTTGGCTCTCAACCTCAGCACCGGATATAATGTCGCCCTCTGCTGGTATCTATGATTTGCGCTCAAAAAGCCAGTTTCATTTTCCATTCATTTTTGACAGCAAAAAAAACTAAAAAACTTCCACTCATATATTGATAACTTTGTGCATTAACATTTCTTTAAAAATTGCTTATTATTTTTCCGTGGTCAAATATTTTTTTCTTACCAAACAAAGATATGAATTTTTTTATTTATTATTTATTCTGGCCTACGTCTTATTTTCGCATGCTAGTTGGCAACCAATTACATACTCGTAAGGCTTTGATGCAGCCATCTTCACGTCACTTTCTGCACCATCCTCGTCATACATGTGACTCCAAGAACTTCACATGTGAGATGAGCGCAAAATTAAAACTTCCTGGTTCGGATGTATTACCCATAGTTTTCTATTGACCTCGCTGTCTCTACATATTATATACTCTAAGGTCAGCGCCCTTCCATACTATTCAGTATGCTTGCTGAATACACTGGTGAGAAAGTTAAGTAGGTGAAATGTTCTCTAAAAGTACTTAAAATCTCCAGATGATATACTTATTTCCGGGTTTTCGCTGATAATAGTATGGAGGCTATATTTTGCGTATTGCATGTCGTATACTAAACAGCATGCAGTAAAACAGTACACAGTATTCTACACAGGACACAGTAGACTCTGATTCGGACAAAGCTCTGGACATACATGCCCATCACCAGAACTCCTTAAACCTTGACAGCTTAAATACTAGCTGAAACTCTGTAACTGAACTGTGGAGAAGGCACATGGCCGCATTAAGACTATGTGGGCCCCAGGGCTACGACAAACTTTAGGTCCTGTGGAGTTTGTTTAATTCCTGAAAAGTATACTCCCTAATGTAGGCTGTGTCCGAATCGACACCCTTCCATACTACTGGGTATCTTTGTTCAGTAAACTGGATGAGAAAGTTAAGTAAGCAAAATGTTCTCTAAATTTAGTGTACTTAAAATCCCCTGATGATATAGCCTACTTATTTGCGGGTTTTCGCTGATAATAGTATTGAGCATATATGTCGCTTACTAAACGGTATGCAGTAAACAGTACACAGTATGCTAATACACAGTATAAGGACGCATCCTATTTCATCCGGGGATTTTAAGTAGGTTATAAATATAAATGTCCAGGGGAGGGTCTCTAGCTTCGCTTTAAAAAAAATGAGGCGGAGCTTTGCTGACGACTTTTCCTTCAATCGACAACACGTGGACATGGCTGCATACGTTTTAAATGTCACCAGAGACGTAGCCTATTTGTATTTAAATTACTTACGTTAAACTTGTTAAAAATGATCTCACACTGTTTACAGAATAGCCTTGTTTAGTGGCAATGGTAATGTAGGCTACTCAATAGTTTGTGTAGCTCCATTTGCATGTAACAGTAGGCTATGTTCTGACTAACTTTATTGTAGCTTAACGTTAAAGTAAAGCCGGGTCGTTCACACAGCGGACGGTAGACGGCAGGACGAAACCTGATGTCGTTGTTTGCAGTAGACGGCAGGACGAACTTCCAGTTGGAATATTTATTTTATTTTATTTTTTATTTTTACCGGCCACCGGCGCTGGTAGGGTCACGTGCCGTCTGGTACGTTTGAAAATGGACGACGACAAGATCGTGGTAGAGATCGAGAGGTGGGAGGAAATCTGGAACCAAAAAGTAAAACAATAGATCTGATCGTGACAAAAAGGCAGCAGCATGGAGTGCTATAAGCACGGACATGCAGATTCCAGGTGCACATTATTATTAGCTGTGTTTTAGGAAGCTTTTCTGTGTATGATTTGAGGTGTAACTAAGGCCTCGTACACACTCCTAGCTCCGAGGGGTTTTACATTAAAACGTTTTCGAAACCCCTGACAGTGTGGATTTGACGGTTTTAAGGAGCCGAAACGGGTTTTAGTTCCAGTGTGTACGAGGCCTAAATTAGCTAGCGAAGCTACCTAAAGTAATGACATTATTACATTCATTTGAAAGACGCTTTTATCCAAAGCGACTATACATTTTTATGCATACACGCACTGTCACAACTGACACAACGCAGTAATCTTCTACACACTCAGTGTATAAACCCAGCTAACAAAATTAGGTCCCCGGGACGTCCCCTGCACGTCTCGAAATGTCATCAGGACGTCGCCTTGACGTCTTTTTGTAGGGTTTTCTAAACGTTACGTGGACGTCAGAGAACGTTCCACAGACATTCATTACATGATGTTATATTGTAACCTGTAACAGACGTTGCAGGAACGTCCCTGGATGTCCCATGAATATTATGAGCATTACGGGTGTGAAATATCAAAGATATGAGAGGTCAGTATCTAAAAGGGGCCATTTTCCCCCGGAATGACCCAATTTGGGAACGTCTTCACAGGACGGTTATCAAAGAGATGGGATTGGAGGGGAAGGTGACCGTGGCGTGTACGAAGAAAAAGTGGGAGAACCTTAAACAGAGATACATGGTATGTACGTAACTATATTATCTCTGCCTGTATCTATTAGTCTGTGTTGCCATGTAGGTATCAGTGAAAGTTGCTATCCCAATGGCTTGTGATGAAACCGCTGTGGGAGTGTTCCACAGAGCACGCGGCGCAACAATCCTTCGGTGTTCTACTATGGATGTCACGTATTACAAGATAACGGATGGATAGTTTGCATACATCTTCGCTCCATCCCACGAGAGAGGGAATTGTTAAGCCTATGTTGAGTACTATACCAGCATTCCAAACACACTTTGTGCATAGGGCCCCCTAAACAACTGTTTGTGTAATGGTCAGATGATGTATCATTGATATGTTAATGATATTGGCATGCATTACATTCACATGTATTGCTGTATAGTGGTAATGAGTAATCAATGAGTAATGTCAAATGGCGTATTGGCTAAGTGCAGCTGAATAGTAAAGCATGTACATGTACCCCCAAATAGATCAGACCAGTAACTCTTACCTCTGTATGAAATTGGGAACATTATGAAATCTTTGTAAATAAATCTACAAAGCGGTACAGTGTACACAACTGTTATATTCCAGGCAATTTGCGTATTTGAGAAACGGCTAGGAGGATGGCACTCTTCTGGACCTCATCGCTAAACATCTGGATGTGGGAAACGGCCATGCCTGTTTATTATTTGTGGACGTTAACTTTGCTTTTGTATTGCTGAGAGACTGATCCCTTATTTAGAGTTGCTTAGTGTGGTGGCTCATGGACGTCCTTACCAGCTGTTCTCAGAGGCTTAGTCAGTGGTATTCTGTGATGAGCAGTTCTCTACTACTGGGTTCACTCCAGGGCGGCATGCTCCCCCCGCTACTCTACATCCTGTGTACGTACAGCTGTAGGAGTCAGCAATCCCAACAGGCACGTCAGAAAATACACTGGTGTAGTCTTCAGTCTGCTGCAGGCAGCCGAAACTCCCCACGGTCTTCCATTAAAGCTGGGGTACGCAACTTTTTTTTAAAGAAAAATGAATGGTCATGCTTAGTTGGAAGCAATCATAGAAAGAACTTCCCAGAGAAATTCCGCACCATACACTGTTCAGCTGGCTGAGTTCACGGTTGGAATAAAAACATGGCAGGAGATTGACTTTCTGACCCCTGGATTTCACACTTCTGCCCTCGGGGACATAATATATCCATTAGTACTATGTACAGCACACTCACGGTGGCCTTAACCTTCATTTTCAGAAGTTAAAGAACCTGCCCATGACCGGTGTCACCTGGAAGTGGTACTACAGAGTCATGGACGAGACGCTGGGGTGTCTCTGGTTATTGGCTCCTCATCCTCTCCAGAAGGCAGCGTCCTCTCCTTTACCTCCGAGGAGAAAGCTGCCACGTCCTCCTCCAGCTCCTGCTGCGGCTCCACCGCTCCTGAGCCCCCGTCCACCAGCCCAGCCCCCAAGAGGGCCAAAAAGGAGCCCGTGCGGCTCCTGGCCATCAAGGAGCTGAAGAGGAGGGAGGAGGCCGGGGAGGCCGAGTGGGAGAGGATGATGATGGAGCGGGAGGAGATGAGGGACCAGGAGATGTGAGAGAGGGAGGACAGGAGGGAGAAGCGCCTCATTGCTGAAAACAGGGAGCGCGCAGACCAGCGCGCAAGAGAGGCAGCTGGGAGAGAGGAGCTGTTTTTGAGGTTAATGGAATTTTTAGTTAAGAAGTGAGTTTTCCTTTGTTTAGTCTGTTTAGTTCTACGTGAATACTTTGGCACGTTTTGTATGTTTATTTATTCATTCACCTTTTCCTGCATTTATTTGTTTAATTATGCACTTTTTCCAGCTGCGTGCTGCTGACTGCTATTTTCTGTTGACCTTTTCCTGTTATCTTAATAAATCACTGTTCAAAACAAATTTACAATGTGATATATTTATTTATTTTCTCATCTTTTTAATAAAAAAGCCAGTTATTTGTTTAGCATTTGAGCTGATTTTCAGAGAGAGGCAGATTGCCTTGGTAACCAAGATGCATATAGCCAGAGTGGCTAACTAAGGTCTTTGCTGTAATTTGCTAACGTTTACTCAATGGCTAGTCTACGTTAGCTAACGTTACATGAACACTCTTCTTCTGGCCTGCTCCCTGCGCCAGCAATTCCTTAACATTGTTAGAAACATTGTTGTCTTGTCGACGAAACAAGATGTTATCCTCTCCACAAAAATACTGTCAAGTGGGGTAATTTTTCTTTACGTTGGCAAGCTACTTCCTTATTGACATTCACAAAACTTCTCGTTGCACCGGACTGAACAGCTTGTGAACCCAGGTGAAAAAGTAGTTTACTTTAGTGTAATAAAAATATAATTTAAGTATACAAAGGTTATTACAAGTATACTTTTCCTTTTTGTACGTAATTTGAAGTATGTTTAAAATATACTTCTAAAAAGTGTACTTCAGGTATAGTCTCAAATACACCATAATACTTTTAAAGTTTGTTTCAAACACACTGGTGACAAAATGAAATTGTACTGCAAGTGTATTTAAGATACCAACAAATCATACTTTTTGTTAGTGCATTTAAATATACTTAAGTATACAAAAAAAGTCCCATTTTAACATACACAATGCACTTGAAGTACACCTAAGTATGACTTAAGTTCTACTTTTGATTAACTTTAGTGCACTTAGTATACTTAAAGCACTGCAAATTTAGCACAAAGTACATAATTAGTACAAAAACTACTGAAAGTATACTAGTACACAGGACCAAGTAGATAGGGCTCTGATTTGAAAACAGCCTGGGCCCTCCCGGCAGGAGGCTGCCGACCTGCTTGCTCTAATGCAGCGGCAACAAGCGGCGATATCACGCCCCTCCCGGTCTCCTCCCACGATAAGGCCGGGAGGGTACCGGGCGTCCATAAACGAGCTCCAGCCCTGGTAAGCGTGTGCATTAATGCAGGCCTGACAAGCCAGAGTATGAGTATCCTGAATGATGAACCATCTCCTTGGTAACACTTTGACCAATAGGGAGGAGCTGCAGTTCTCATTTCTCAGGTGATGCTAGCACCCATTATTAATGGCATCAGGGTGTGTGATGGTGGCAGGGCTCTTTCTTAGGTTGCAGGTGAAGAAGAGACTACCCAAAAATCTGTGACATCATGTTCTTTGCCTTACTGTGCGCTTTTTTTCCCAGTGCTGAGATCCACATTTTTTTTGCACACCACATTTTCACTTTTTTTCACATCAGAGATAATGGTGGGAAATGTAGTCCGGCTAGATTTAATATTCTGAAACCTGGACTTCCATCAGCCCCCCCCCCCCCCCCCCCCACCCCCCAGCAAAATTCATCCAAAACATCCTTTAAACAAAGCTATTGGGAATCAAATTCATTAATTTCTTTCTTTACCATTTTAATCTTATTTTCCACGGCCGACATCACAGCTTTACTGAATGGTGTGAGAAAAGGCTCGTGGGTAAAACGCACCATGTCCTGACGGACTGATGGCTGGGGTTGTAAATCACATGACCGTGTCTGGACAGGCCAAACTGGTGGCCTCTCGGGACACTTGGTCTGTTT
Organism: Synaphobranchus kaupii; assembly: GCA_029718625.1. Classification (NCBI taxonomy): domain Eukaryota; kingdom Metazoa; phylum Chordata; class Actinopteri; order Anguilliformes; family Synaphobranchidae; genus Synaphobranchus; species Synaphobranchus kaupii. The sequence continues at coordinate 23,230,047 of CM056394.1, forward strand.
GTGGGGCGCGCATTGTGGACCAACGCAAATGTGTAAGACCACAGGACAGACCGTGGAAGCTCTCTATTGTCAAAAACCGCAGATCGAGGCCCTGCTCCAAAATATGAAGCAGTTGCTCAGAAAACAAAAAGAAATGCCTCGTCAGGAAAAACAGCAGGCAACGCATACTTCCTCTTCAACAACGATATTGCATGTCTCCAGGCAGCAATTTTTTCTGCTCTTCAGAGGAACAGTAATTCATCATCTCAGACTCTTTGGAGGTCACAGAGAGACCTTCCCTCTGCAAAGCCCCACTGCATAAGGAGATACATGCCACACGTAAGAGCATAAGGTTCAGATTCTGCTATGCTGTTTTACCCTTGAGAAATGTACCTAGCCAAGATTCTTTCCTTAAATAGCCGCATAAACAGAGGTTGTGAACATGTTAGACACGGAAGTCACCCCACGTAAGGACAACTAAAGGAACAAGGCAATGTGGAAGAGATTTAAGCTTTCTTTTTAATATATAAGGGATATCCTTTCAGCTGGGAAACATCTATAGGAGTGACAGCACATTTATTGAATTTTGGCTCGTTTCTAATTTTCTGTGAGGGGGTTGACCTGACGGTGGAGGAATGGGCGGGGTCTGGGCTCTTGGGAGGAGCTGGGGTTGGGTGGGGCTGGGGTTTTGCAAGGCTGGGGCTTAGGCGGGGGTGGGGTTGGGTGGAGCCCGGGGGATGGATCTTCTCCAGTTGTCCATGTCCGTGCTGCGGAAGTCTGGAAGGTGAACATGGCCATGGTCAGACCAGCGGCGCAAAATGGCTGCACACTGCAAAAACCAAATTTTAACAAGCATTTGAATCTTATATTTTGACCTTAGAATCTTATTTCTGTTACTTGTTTGCTAAATAAGACAAAAAAGATTGCCAATGGGGTGAGATAGGTTTACTCATTTCAAGATTTGCCAGTGGAATAATGATAATTTCACTTGTCAAGCAAAAGGTAAACTAAAACTAAAAGACTAAAACACTTAAGACAGACATTGTTTTTGCAGTGCAGCAAAGAGGAGCCACTGGGGACATGCCAGTCATATGAAGAAAGCTCATGAAACCCAGCATAAGTAGGAATCATGAAGTGTTGGGGCAATGGTTGAATCAGAATATTTATTTAGTTGCCTTTTTGGATTGAAAAACTTATAATACATACCTTTGATTTCTCTATTCAGTCTGTCCTCTATCGTTTTCTCTGACTACTTGCCAGCCAGGATCATTTAGTGTCACATATTCTTTTCAGATGAATGATGAAGTGCAATGTCACTGTTGTGGAATATTGGGACACACTCCAAAACAGTCAACAGAAGGTTTTTTATTTGACTTTTCTTCATTTTTTTATCAATAGAAACAGGCACCATGAAAACTGACATTTAGGCAGTGCCGTTTTTAAGTGCCACGCTGAGCATCAGGCTATTTGGTGTCTGGTGCTACTGATAAAAAATTTTTTAAATGAAAAAAGTTCAGTAAAAGCCTTGCTGTGAAGGGTGTCCAAATTTTCCATTACGACAGCTGTGTGGACATTTTCTGGTCTCGTTCATGGCATGATGTTGACTCTTGCCACAGGGACTTTTTTTTTTTTTTTTAATTCCCGCCACCACCTCTTGGGAGGTCAACTTTATTTTTTATTTATGATTTGCAAAATTATGTAATGAAGCATCTCAGAGGAAAGGGTATAACAAACAAAAGAAAAAAAAAAGATAAATAGTTTTAATTACAAATAGTGAAGTCGCCCCTACCTTTATCCCCCACAAAGAAAACACCACCCACACCCCAATGTGTTACCCCTACCATGACAGACAGATAGACGGACAGACAGACAGACAGACAGACCGGATAGGCAGTTAAACGTCTCCGTATATATCCAGGGTAGTCTGCTGAGAACTCCACCGGGGAAACAGGGACAGGAAGTGATGTAGCTATTCCCATGAGCTCTTTAATGAAGGCAGGAAATCTGGATTTCATTTTGGCCTCATCGACGGGCTTTTGCAGAAACACAACTTTCTGCACTTTAATTTTTCATCTGGAAAAAAATAATTCTATCAGTTTGGAATTTCATAGCACAGACCACTGTTATTCCGGACATTCCAAATTCGGAGGGAGCGAGAGAATGTGGGGACACAAAACGATGAAAAATGATACTATATTAAACACAGTCCAAAGCACATGGTGGTTAGAGTAAAGCTGTAAAGTGTTACAGTAATCAGTGTTATTTCTTCCATTCATTTACAGGATAAATGCTGAGGAGAAGCCAGGCCTTATGCTTATGCATATGCTAATCTGGAGCCAAGAGAAGCCTGACGGATGCTTGCTCACTTCTACTTCCAACCAAAACGCGCAATGGGAATCGTCATTTGGGATTAGAAAGTCACTCCAGGCCGACATAGACTCTAGTCCTTTCACCATGCAGAACATGGGGGACAGGTGGTGTTTGGGTACCTGGTGGGTAAAGACAGGTACCCAGATGGGGTCTTGGGTGGAGTGCTTTAGATTTATTCCCCCAGGGGGTCTATCTGTCTGGGGGGATGTCAATACAGGACACCCAAGGACTGAGATTAGTTTTTTTTGAGGACTACTTTTGTAAAATTGTAGCAAAGCAATCCTGCTAAGACGATGGACACTTGGGGCCTGTTCCACAAAGCAGGATTACTGAGTTAGATGGATAACTGCACAGAGTAAAACCTGGAACCCTCCCAAATCTGGAACATGGACTGAAGTAAAAAGAGATGTGCCGGGTTTTATTAGTGCAGTTATCCTGCTAACTCAGTAATCCTGCTTTCTGGAACAGGCACCAAAAGCCTTACGTTTAGCTTGGGAGCACCTCCATAACTGACTGAACTTATTTTCCCTTTAAACACACACACATACATGCGCACAGATGCACATGCATATGCACATGCGCGCTGCGCACACACACACACACATGCGCATGTATGCTACACACACACACACATTCCGGGAAGGACTTCCCGAAGCCTGGTGTTTCTCAAGAGCCAAGGCTCTTGTGAGATGACAAGTGTACAAGTCCGCTCCGGCCTTCAAAGGGGTCCACTCTATAAAACGAGCAACTTTAGGCCTGGTTTATGATCGCCCTTTTCACGTTACAGCGCAAGAGCGCGCATCCCTTTCGCTGAGATTGCGTCTGTATCGCTCTCTTGATTCACTGGCAGAACGCATTCAATTTTACAGCCCCAATGGAGGTCAGGGGCATGGGTTCAATAAATCACAAAGCAGGCTCACGCGGAATTAATCACGCTAAGATAGATTTACCTTCATTATTTTACAATTCTGTTCTGTCGCTCCCCTCGGCAAACACATGCCTACTATAAATCATAAAACAGTCCCCTGCAATATCACGCCAGGTACTGTCTTCTCTCAACGCAGCCCTCTCGAGTGGGCAAGACGTGCGATCCAATTACCGACGTCAAGGAAAGTTGTGATTAATAAACCTGACCTGACCTGTGAAGTTCAACTGAGCTATAGCCACATCCACGGGAGTGGGGTATCCCTCGCCTCAATGCCCTGAATTCTTCGCCTATCCATTTAAAATCCCTGCTGTAAATTCCGCTCTGCAGTTAAGAGATAAGAACATTAAAAATAAACGTGGTGTCTGTACTAGTTTGAAGTGTTTAAACCACAAAAAAAGAACAGATATTGTACATTACATAACACGCACACACATAAGCACACACCTGCACAAACACATATTGTACACTGCTACGTGCAGGAGGAAATTACCACATGCATTCTAATACTGAGCAAATGTTCAGATCTGTGTGCTTAACATTTCAAGGTGAAATTATTAATGTACAGACAGAAGGAACACAGGAGCTGAATATCCAGGCAGACCAGAGTGGCTGGGGAAGGTAATGAAAGATGCACTGGTGTACTCTCAACGTAACAAGGAAAAGTTCACTTAACAATGCTTTGTTCAGTAACTGTACCTCACAAAGCAGCCCTGACATAGCCTTGCTACTCAGGGTAGCTCCAGGGTGCGTCCCAATATTCTTCACTCCACACCTCCTTTCCTCCACTCCCCCACTACCACTCCTCTCCTACTCGGAAGTATGCGAAACTGCCTGAACGTTTTGAGTACAAGTATTTGCATGTACGGTATACAATGTACCTGACATTGCGGTTTGCGTTGAGACATTAATTCATATGTCACCATTAATAGGTAATTAAGATGTAATCAGTAACATTAGTTTAAAACACAAAGATCGGTTTCCAGGGCACGGAGTAGAGGAGGTTGTAGTGGAGGAAGGGAGGGTGCATTTTTTGAGTATTGGTCCAGAATGTTCTTCCTGTTGAGACACCTTACACCAGCAGCTGGTGAAATGGGCTATCTTCACTACTGGGGATTGCTATCCAATCATTAATGAAAGGGTGCAGTGAAAGCATCAGGGACCCGAGAATGGGTCCTTGATGCAGGCCTCGCGGCTAAGGAGCTCCAGCTTCTCACCCCCCCCCTCCCGCCCACAAAAGACCGGAGCAGACCGGTTCACACTAAGCACTGCGGCAGGTCTGGGAGACGTGGCAGCCCCCCCCCCCCCCCCCCACCAAGGTCCTGTCATCGGACATCTGAATCATCCGAGAACCTCGCTTTCCAAACCTGAGGTCCAACAGAGACAAAGAATATACCTTTAACCTCAAACTCACACCGGCAACGAGTTCCTAAAGAACTGGAGTCACTTAGGAGGACGTCATACTCTCGCTATATTTAAAATGATTAACTAACAGAGTCCGATCTTACCTTTGTGCTTAATAGGCAGCCTTATCCTGGGTATCATAGGTTATTTTTACAGACTTATTAACGTTTTATTTTTACAGCTGTATATCAACTGGAGCAAGACAGGTTAAATACTTTGCTCGCTCATTTTTTTCTCTCTTTTTTCCCTTTAAAGAAAACAAATTCATAGCCAGTAGATCCTCTGGAATGTCAGAACTAACGGTGTTCAGAAACTAGGGACATGACCCGGTGGGGTGGATGTGATGTCACGTGCTGTTTTTTATGTTGTGGTACTCCAGCTCAGCGTGACCCACAGGGTGCAGAGGGAGGACCCGCATTCTTCCCATGATGCACCTCCGGAGCCGCAAAGCTGATCTGGCGCCCGCCGCCGGGCCCGCGAACACGAGCGGAGAGTAAAATGCGCAGTCATTCGCAGAATTGACTGTATTTTTCAGACGTGGGCGTGCAATTCAGACGTGGGGAACGCAGATGGTTAGACAGCCCATCTGATACCAAATACGAGGCCTAGTAATTATTTTATTGAAAAAGCTGCCAAGTAATCACATCTTGCAATGCGTCACATATGTCAGCTGTACAGGGAGTTAATTTGCTTGGGATGGAAAAACCGCCGCTTTTTGGCAAAGTTTTAAACTGCTGACGTATAACGGACAAATCTAAATCTAATGGAATTCTTTGTCGTGAATTTTCATCTCCTTCTTTTGGTCTACTTGTGCCAATATATCTACAACCAGGTGGTCAGACATGTAGTTATGGATGATACAATTTATCTAGGGCCTGTGCGTTAGTGTGCACATAGAGAGAGATAGAGACAGGGAGGGAGAGAAATAGGGATAGGGGGAGAGGGAGAAAGAGAAAGCAAGAATGGAGGAGCAAGAGAGAGATAGAAAGAGAGAAGGGGGAGTAAGAGAGAGAGATGGTGGGAAGCAAGAGAGAAAGAGAAAATGGATATTTTAAATGAAAATTAATAATAGTGGCAAGATATGTGGCCTCCTACCACTAAATGAGGGACAACCAGTGGGTCACCATCACCGTTATTTGTATTCGAAGTACTTTTTGTGTTTATCCTTGAACTTGTAGGTTGTCTGTAGGTTGGTTCATTGGTTGTTTCTTTCCATGTTTGTTTTTTTATTCATTAAATTCCACTGTATTCATTATATGTCCCAAGTGTCATTGTTAATTGCTTCATTGTTGACTGCTTTGGCAATATTGTTTATATGCCGTCATGCCAATAAAGCATTATTGAATTGAATGGAGAGACTGGGGGGTGCAGATTAATCACAGCAGCCCACCTACGCACCTGCCCGGTCATCATCGTCCCAGTTCCTCCGCTGTCCAGATGCACCTGAGGCTGTCCAACAGTGACTCCGAAAGTGGAATAATAATTTACACCATTCAGAAATTATATGTGGAAAATCCACTGCTGGGGCTTTAAGCACCTGACATGTTCGTTCGACAGTTCAAAGGAGCTTTAAATTCATTTGAAATAAAAAAGAAACCCCAGTGACAGCGTTTTATGGATGTACCTGGCATAAACTTTAGCCTCAACAGGTTTATTAATACATTTTTAGCTTGTCCAGTTACCCAGACACACAGTTGAGGATGCTAGTACTGCTCGGTCCAGTAGAGGGCACTCCCACAATGAAATGGGAAAAACGTAGTAGTTTTCATTGTGTCACTGATCAGCTTGCTGTTTCTTATAGTTATAACACTGTCACTGGCCAGTGCTTACATCACTATTGACTTCTCTAGCTCCTGACACGGAGAGAGAAAGAGAGAGAGGGAGAGAGAGAGTACCCTTATGAAGCTTCCTCCCACTGGAAAGGGAAGAGGCTTCACAAGCTGATTCCACAGATCCAGTTCCATATGGTTAATATTGCTGTGATCCAAAATTGAAAAAATCCCTGAGCCGTTAATCTTCTGTATTGGCTGTGTGTGAGCCGCACAATGAGCCAGTGTGTGTGTGTGTGTGTGTGTGTGTGTGTGTGCCATGTAGTGGCAGGTGTATCTCTGTTCCCACTCACTGGTGGCCTCGTTGTTTAGCGCTACGCTTTCCGCCAGGAAGCTGGAGCTGCTGGAGTTGTTTAACGCCACTTAAAATATTCAGAGCATTGACAATGAGTTCTACTGATTCTGCAGATTAACCCTTTAAATGCCACACACCTGTTTACAACAAGATTAGCTGTGATTAAATACAGAGGGTTAAATATAATATAAAGGGTTAAGAGAGACTCGGTGGTTAAGGAACTAGGCTTCTAACTCTGAGGTTGTAGGTATAATTCCCATCTGCGCCACTGCTGTTGTATCCCTGAGCAAAGTATTTAACCGGAATTTCTTCAATAAATATCCAGCTGTGTAAGTGGCTCTTGATAAGAGCATCTGCTAAATACCTAAAATGTAATGTAATGTAATACATTGAAGAACTGGGCAGGTAGTAGAAACAAGTCCTTGGGGTGTTCAAGACCAGAAATGATGAGTGTTAATGCATTGTATAGCCTGGTACAACCATCGAACAGTTACAGAAAGTACACGTGTGTAAATTCAGCTTCCAGCAGTACACACATTCCTAGCACTCTGCTGCCCTCTAATGGAGACCAGGGGGGTATTTCACAAAGCAGGATTAGTGAGTTAGCTGGATAACTGCACTGAGTAAAACCCGGAACAACTCTTATTATTTCAGTCCATGTTTCAGACTTGGGAGGGTTCCAGGTTTTACTCTGTGCAGTTACCCAGCTAACTCAGTAATGCTGCCTTGTGAAATACCCCCCTGTTTGCTAAGTGTGTCAGACCTTTTTGTTTCCTTGAGGACAGACACAAAGGGTGGATTCCAATCGCTTATTTTATCAGTCCTGTTCTCCTCGGTCCTCGCCTGACCCGGAAATCGATCGAGGAGTGGGGAACGAGCTGGCTCCTGGAGCGTGCTTCAATGAGGAAACACAAGTGTAGCCTTTGCAGAAGCCTTTACTCGGAACGCGTGACGTGTATAAATCCCCCGTGTATAAATTATCCACCACTCTTCACCATGTCGCAGGCACACCCCTACACAAATGCAATTACCATTCCTTTCCATTTATTTAGTGTTAATCCATAATGACACTCATTCTTTATAACTAACAAAAGCGCCATTTATTCATGAAAAAATAAGCTAAAAAGCATTATAGTTAAGCACGTGAGCATAATATGATGCTGACGCTTCATTGGGCAAGGACATTCCATTTGCCTAATGCATGTTGCCTCGTTTCCTCCATCCTCATATCTGATCCATGCATCCTTTCCTCGCTTTCTCCATTGGGCGGAGCTAAGGAGCGAGGAAAGGACGTGAGGAAAGGATGCTAGGAGTAAAAATAAACGATTTGAATGAACCCATAGAGAGGAGTCTGACAGAGCCTTTCACCTTCCCATAATGCCCAGGGGCACACAGATTGCACTGCTTGTCCGTTGCACTGCCAGAAACGGAGCATATTTAAAATTAGTGAAATGAATGAGGCGTTAGTTTGTGGATGAGGTGGATGAGGCCCGTCAGCAGTAAAGGCCAATATGAATGTGTGTACTGGTCATTTTGGGGTGGAGTGGGGTGTACCTGGTGCTTTCCAGTGTCAGGGTAGAAACAGACAGACAGACAGCTACACTCAAATCAAATCAATATTTATTTATATAACGCATTTCACAACTAGTTGTCACAATACGCTTCACAGAAAAACCCAGCCTAAACCCCCACAAGAGCAAGCCAAAGGCAACAGTGGCAAGGAAAAACTCCCTGGTGTTTCCCTGGCAAGGAAAAAACTCCCACTCAAATCACACTGCGCTAAAACAACCTGTCAATGCACATGTATCATTAATTCAAAGTGAGAATGATCGACACCTCGATTTACACTCTGATCCAACAGTGGACACGGGAGGCACTGGGGACGAGAATGCAAGGCAGATGGTTAGAATCCTGGTGGAACCCCAGCTGTTATACCGCTGAGTGCAGTACTCAACCTGCGGATGCTTCAGTAAAAATATCCAGCAACATAACTGCATGGTGCATAAAATTACAAGTTCTGTAAGCAGATGGGGAGAAAGGTGTCTGCTAAGCAAATAAATAATGAAGTGCACTAAGGCCACATCCTTAAATCCGAAACAGTCTCATGTGCGTAAGCACTAGAAAGCACTTTCCACACTGTTGGTCCACAGCAGATGGACATCCTGTTGAGCCAAGAGTAAAGCATCTGCTTGTTATTCCCACTTCCTCTCAACGGTGTCCAATTAAATCTAATCTTATTCATCATTCATACGACTTAAGATACTAATGAGAAAGCTCGGCTTTCATCCTCCCTCTTATCCGTGTCCACGTCAACTTTCGGCTTCCAAAACACAATCTATAGGGGTGTTTGCGTTCACCCCTGACCCTCTTCTGATTGGCTGGGGGGGCAGTCACACTCAAAAGGGTCTCTGACCAATCCCCCAAGCTCCTGACAGCTGGACGACACCACGGAACACAAGCGAGGGCTGCAGCCAACGGGGGTCGTGATTGGACAGGCCAAAAGGCCCACTCTTACCTCACGGTCCAAGCCTGTGCTAGGATCTTGATGTTTAAAGGTAGCAAACAAAATGCAATCTTAGGCGCATTCATGAATATGTGCTTTGACGGTCGGATACTGGTGATGGTGTGGTAGTAGTGTGTGTATGTGTGCGTGTGTGTGCGTGTGTGTGTGTGTGTGTGTGTGTGTGTGTGTGGAGGGGGGTTCCACTATCTTACATCACAGTTCTTAACCATAGGCCTCCAGGGAAAGAACAATTGTGGTTTTGATGTTCTAAGGGAGATTGACACCTCATTAAGACATTCTCACAGGCTAAATGACATTAAGAAATCCATATCAGCTCTTGCTGTTTAATTGTGCTGTATAATTAGCTTCATGCTAACAATGCAGTGAATGAACAGACCTCTGTGACCCTCCTTACAGAACTCACACTTGTTGCCCTGGGTGGGGTGTGTAGGGAGACAGATGCACTCGTCTATCTCAAGGGCTGTGTCCGAATCAGTACCCTTCCATGCTATTATGGATGGCATGATTTTCTATATCGGCATAATCCGCATTGTTTGCATTCGTTCATGTGCTAAAAGTGTGCTTTTGAGACATATTTCGCCACGCAATGGGAGTGAATGGAGAGAGAAAACAAGTAATTCTCCGTTGGTCAGTTGCTGACCACTGGAGCAAGTCATGAAGGTGAGAGTGCATATTATGACTAATATCGGTGCCAGGTAGCTATTCAACATTATGTTCTAACAAACTTCAGTAAGACTTTAAGATGTTTTTGGGAAACGCACTGTGAGCTTCCTTCTGTAAACACATATTGACTAGTAATTAATTTCAGTTTGCATTTGCTATTCCTTGAATATTGTTATTATGTTTCTGACTGGCTATAATAGAATAATTACTTTGTAAAATGCCATTTTGGTACCTGTAAAGAGATTAAGTGAAGTAATAAAACCGAATTAAATAGATGGATGTTTAAGTAACACATTTTCTTTTACTGTTTTTACACAAGTTTTTACTGTTACACGTGCATACAAAACATGGAACGGGTAATCTCGTCCTTTGGCCTTCAAACTTATCCAGTGAAGTGGTTGAATTAAGTTATTAGTTAAGAATTAAGATAACTAACTTTTGCCATTACACCTCCAATATTTCATTACAGGATTCCAGGAAAGTAGCAGTTAGGACATCTTTTGTATCTGACCCTGCAGCACAGCAATTTACTGGACTGAACAACATTATGTTCTAATAAACTTTAGTATGCCTTTAATTCCATTTTTCATTTCCACTCAGTTTTAAAACATAAAACAGTATCTTTGCCATGTGTCAGCAGATTCTCAAACTGCAACTGACATTCATTCTGAAACAACATGTTTGAGTATTCCTTTATCACTTTTTATGACTGACAAAGCCTTTAGTTAATCTCTCTCTGGAACAATTGCATCTCAACTAAATTGAATTAAATCCCTGTCAACTAATGAGCCATGAGAATGCTGTTGCATCACATCCTGTATTTTCCTGGAAGACACTTATGCCCATGGTGGTTGATAAATCTACTGTTATAGCATCATCCTACCTGGGATTTGGACCTACAAACTTCCGGTTGCAAATTAAGTTTCCTAAGCACAATTCAATCCTGCCATTCTGAATTTTAGTCCTTTTCTTATCTTCATAATTTCAGAATGAATACTACAATTGGGTGGCACGGTGGTGCAGTGGTGAGCACTGCCGCCTCACAGCAAGAAGGTACCGAGTTCGAATCCCGGCCGAGGGCCTTTCTGCGCTGAGTTTACATGATCTCCTCATGCCCGTGTAGGTTTCCTCCGGGTACCCTGGTTTCCTGCCACAGTCCAAAGACAAGCAGTTCAGTTGGTGACTGGACCACCTACAGTACAAACTAGCTTTTGGATCGGGTCGGGAACCTAATCTCTCCCAGACCGGTCTGTAACAGAGCCACAGCGTGTCCCAGTAAACAGCCCCTGGAACGGTACTGGGATGTGATCGGCACCCTGTCAGGATGCAAACAGGCAGCAGCGGAGCTCCCAGCCAGACCACACAGCCAGACCCTGCTCCTCTTACACACGCTGACATGACATCCTCACAATGTAATCCAGCAGGAAGAAGAAGCTTTGTGTCTGTTTGCCTTGCCGTGGCACGAAACAAGATGGAGGACCGGACCGGACCACGCGGCACCGGACCAAACCAGACCGGACCGGATCAACATGCAGCCCAGAGGGGCCCGGCTGTCATCCCTATCAGAACATCTGGACGCATTCCCAGGGAACATCTGGCACTGGCTCACCGCTTCCCTCGCTACCCCCCACCAGCCCACCCCCTCCAGCCCAAACCGAGCCGCACGGCACCTCTCCAGTTCCATCTCTCATCCGTCTCCCCCCCGCCCCCGCGAGCAGGCGATCTGATGGGCGTAATGAATTATGAAAACATTGGCCCACGGGCCTGGCCAGCTGGAACCTTCTGGAAGACGGGAGAGGGAACCTGGGCTCCTATGGAAACGGCGCCAGGAACGGAGCGCCGCTGCCAGGGAGCGACTGGAGACGTCGGAGGAAGCGGCGGCGGCGGAGGAGGGCGACTCGGAGCGGCCGCGGTGGCGCCTGGCGCGGCGGCCGCCATCTGTCGCAGGGAAGGCGGCGCGGAGCTTGCGGCGGAAGCACGTCTCTCCCACAACGCTGCTTCTGCAGCTGCACCCCAGACTTACAGCTACAACGGCAATGCGCTCGCATGCACGCACACACACACGCAATGCGCTCACATGCACACACACACACAAACAGGCGTACACATATGCACATATACACAGTATATACACAGACACACAAACACATACAGGCGCATGCACACACACACAAACACACAGGCATACACATATGCACATGGGTATATACGCAGATACACACACACACACACACACACACACACACACACACACACAGGCGTACACATATGCACATGGTATATACACAGACACACAGGCGTACACATATGCACATGGATATATAAGCAGACACACACACAGACACAAACACACATGCTCTCTCTCACACACAAGCACACATGGGCATATACACACAGACACACACACACACACACACATATGCACATGGGCATATTATACATATGCACGCAGAAACACACACACACACACACACACACACACAATACTATTAATAAAAAAATCTGATTTATAGGCGGTGATCAAATACAAGCTCAGACCCTCTGTGTGATATAATGTAAATGCTTTGAGAAAGATGGATTGTGTTAGGAAAGAAATTAGATAAAAATCTAGATGATGCATATGCTATGTATCTGATGTGAACAATATTTGATGTAGCAAAGTAAATGTAGCTTATCTCTATCAATTGAGATATAGCTCATTTTATCGGGTTGTAATGAGTAGAGAATTTTAGCAAGTAATGAGTAGAAACTGAGCTAGAGAACAGTGACAAGCATTTACCCAGTTATAAATGCTATTCTATCATTGTCCACTAGGTGTCACTGTTATCCTCTATTTAATGTGAGGCTGAAAGTTAGTTTCAGTTGGACTCCCCCAGAGGTTTTAAAGACACACATGAATGCCCCTATTGTTGGATTTCTCCTTATTGAGTATTCGGATAAAGATAAGTCTACCAGCCAGGCAAGTGAAACTCTCTCCACTCTCACTCTCTCTCTCACTCACTCACTCACTCACTCACTCACTCACTCACTCACTCACTCACACAACGCACACACACAAACATATACAGACACACACACGCATGCGCATACACAGATGTGAGGTCTAATATGGGTGCTTCCAATGTGCTGCAGTGCTTATTAAGGATATCACTCTAATGCATGCTAGACAGCGCTGGAGTGCTTTGGGTTGGCTTGGGGTTCTGGCAGTGAGACTCACCTGTTCAGCGCCACAGTCAGAGGGCAGCCAGACCTTTGGCAGTCCTCCGCCGCGCCTGCTGCGGGGTCGCCATAGAAACCCAGCTGCCGCCGGTCGCTGCGAGGCCCAACGGTGTTATCGGCGCAGCCCTAAGAACGGTTTGCCACGGGGGGGGGGGATCTCTTTAACACCCTCTCACAATTAAGGAGCGGGCGTGCAACTGTGGCAACCAGATCTCTTAAAAGGCGCAGCAGTTCCTTCTGTCATTCTAAAATTAAAAGCGATTGGAGGTAAAACGTGAAGTAAAGTCATATCTGGCTAATATGGAGGCATAGCTGGGGAGGCGCATACCAGTCAGGTGCTGTTAAAGTCACACTGGGAGACGTAGCTAGTCATTACATTGGAAAGGACAAAATAAGAAATGTATCATCTGAATGAAGGAATTCGTATGGACTGCAATATGTTCCTTATATATAAATCCTTTTGAGGGTAACCGACAGCATGCGCACGCTTTTGCGTCACCCTCCGTTTAACTCCTTGAGTTTTTAACGCACACGTTAAAGTAGCGTACCGAGCTAACCGGGACAACGGGTACACGGCTGGGTTCTGAACCCAAAGCGTCCGGACGACACCACTGCCACTCTAAAAACTGCAACCGGAGCGATGCTTTTGGGATCACCCATGTCCAAGGATAAGAGCACAGACTACAGTAGGTGGGTGTGGATAAAAGATCACACAGGTTCTTCTAAAGTCGCCTTGCAGGATTGCATTTCCCATCAAGTTCAAATTCCCCTCAGCAGTTTTGTAAAATGTGTCAGATAAGCAGAGCCATTCTTTGTCATCTCTTTTTGCTACGCAGCAAATTAAACAGCTGAAATAACACTTCTAAACATGTTGAAAACTAAAATAAATGCATTACAAAACAATGCTGTTCATATGGGACTTAGAAGCCCCGAAGCTTGACGTCTCAGAATTATCGAGTGTGTAGATTGGACCCTGTAATTCCAAGCTCTCGCCTTGATGAGAAAAACAGAAAAATAATTTCGACAAATGATTTTTATTCCTCTGTCGTTTCTGAAAACCACATGAATCGGGGTCCACGCAACAGCAGTCATAGACCCTTACAGAGTTTGAGTATAATGGGTTGTATGAACACAGTTGACCTACGTATCCCCGTTGCGCTGTTGTTGATGAGGGCCCGGATGCAGAGCTCGGTCACGTTGGCCAGGACGATCGTGAGCCTGGCCCTCTGTGCCTCGTCCACCCTTGAGCTGGTTCACAAAACCTCTCCATGGTAACATGCTCCTCTCCTTGCCTCGCCAGCGTAGCTGTTGGTTGGCCGCCTGCCGCAGTGCCCTCCCATTCCTCCAGGGTGCAGCAGAGAGCTGACGGCAAGCCTCCAGTCCTCCAGACGCGGTCCTCCAGACGCGAAAATTCTTACAGGAGCCCAAGACACCAAACAGGTTGTCTAACTCAACACTACTTCACATGTGAACTCTGTCACTTTGATCATTTGTCTCAGTGAATTTGACCCAACCATCAACTCTTTTTTCCCCAAAGAACTGACAAAGCCGATTCTGCATAAACACACTGTATTTCTTAATTGTGCTTAAAGCCTGGAGCAGGTTCTGACTTACCTCAATGGTGACATCAAAGAGAGCATCCAGGGACTCTTCCCCAGTTCGCATGGGAATTTCAGATGATGCTGTATAGTTCAGCAAGCCTCCATAGGCATTCAGCGGCGTATGAAAAGATAAGGTGAGAAACCTATTGTATGTGTAGTCATTTACAGCACAGATAAATCTAAATATGTGATTACATGCTAAATATGTGATATACATGTAGACAGCATGCAGTTTTTAATCATTAAACTATAGTCTATATAACAGAAATTCATTAAATATTATCTTTATAAGTTGTAGTCAACATGTTGAAGTGAAATTATGACTTCAAAGACATGTACCTAGAAGATAATTGCTTACCATACCCCTCCTACCCTCAATATGTGCAGCAAATGTCATGGATAATTACAAATTCTAATTCAATTAATCATCCAGGGGACCAATGAACGAACAAATTAAACGTGGTCGGAAAAGAGCGCCGCCTAATTAATTCTGGGTTCAGTGATCTATCCGACCCATTTTCAATACCATTTGAGGTCACAATCCCCTTCACTTAAGAGGAAACGGATGAAAAAGAGAGGATTGCAGAGGAAAGGGTAGCAGAAAAGACAGACAGGTCTCAGACGGAGGAAAATAGCACGTTTCCCCGTTCTCATAAGCCAGCGGCAATCCATTTAGCCTCCTGTAATGTTCCCAGTTCATTACCCACACCAACAGCTTGCCAGGACTGACACACTACAATTCACCTTGCGTCTAAACAGAACAATGGCCTACAATGACAGGAGACTTCCAACAGGGGCCGGAGCCATTATTCCCGCTATGCAGTAAGTCTTACCTGGGCTAAATGGCACAAAGCTGTCCCACTGCGAAACCATCAACACCCTTTGCTGTTATCAGCGAACATTTGTGACTGATTGGAGCTCGACATGAGGTAGAAGCTGTCTGCAAAAAGGTGAGGATTCCTAAATTAAACTGAGGGAAGGTTTGCGGTCGGAGGCAACAAGCAAACCGAGCAGGTGGCCTTTGTAAAGGGGTTTAATCAATGCAATGCAATTCTCTGTAAGGCTGTTCTGGAAACAATAGGTCCCTGTGATTGGATGCGTGTATAATAATGGGTTTAATTTGTGAGGGGGCACTGTACCGTACATCCAAGGAACCGCATGCGAGGCGCCACCCTGGAGGACAGGAAGTGAGGAGTTTCTGCTTCCCTGTGCGGAGGGAAGTCCTTTGACTCCCTCCTCATTAAGTTCAATTTGAGATGGGTTTTTCGAGTGGAAGAATTCTCAAGATAAAGATGAAGGAAATAGCAGAATCTTCTATTAAATTTAATCTTTTATTAAATGGTCAAACGTTGATTCAACATGGGAAAACCACAAACCTACGCAGAGGATTCGGAATTCCCCGAACAATAACAAACATTAGTTTTTACAATATCATAACTCCTCCTTTACGTTGCTAATACACCAATGATATGTGGTAACACCTTTTCATAATATCTTATTTTATCCAATAACAAATTAGGCAAAACATTAATATGTTACGTATATGACCTGTTCTTACCCTATGCGCTTGGGGGCACTCTTGATCTATATCAAATAAAATAGTTTGTGACCTTTCCTCCTTTTAATCAGCTTAGTTATGGAACACAGGAGGAAAACATTCCTGTTTTGACTGGTGTGCTAGATGCCCTCGTCCTTGCTGACAGAGAACTATCCTGCACCCTCTCACAACCCCCCATCTCAGTACTTTTCCACTAGATCTTGACTGTATTATTTAATTATTTATATAAGTTTGCATATGAGGCTTTCTTGGGCCTATGGAACAGCTTCACAAAACAGCTTACTTCCACACCTGTCACATCGCTGGTGGAGATGTGATCGTCATCCTGACCCATCCAAAGGTGCACATTCCACTGACAGCTCACAGCCCGAATGAAAATGCATCCAGATAAAAGGTAGGCCCAGTTATTGAGCTAAAACACGGGAGTGGGTATAGCATCTATAGCTAGAGCAGAAGCACCAATATCACATACAGTGAGCACCATAATTCATACATCTACAACCATATTCATGGCATTATGACATTGTTCTTCCATTTCGGTTCAATCATACGATTTCAGTTCATTTGTGTAATAAATCCTTGGAGTTTAAAACCATTCTTATATGAATGGAAAAAATATAGAAGTACATGTGTGTAGGACTGCATGTGAAGGTGCACATGTGTAAAATCAAAAGATTCTCAATGAGTTTTTTTATAGGAGTTGTGGTAAAGGGGGTGAAACCTCAAAACAGAAGTATACGGTGTACCTTGTTGATTAGGGTACCCCTGCAGGCTGGGGTACCCGTGTTAAGAGGTCAGAATACCCGCTCCTCCAACCCCCCCGACCCCAGCCCACCCCACCCAAATACATTCTCCTGAATGAGACACAAAAGAGTCGGAAAATGACACTCATGCAAAGCATGCCCGAGGTGGTTTGACGAGGAAATTAAGCATGGCAGAAAAGTGTTTACGTGGACACATCAAGCTCTTTTCCACACATCGGCGCACACATCAAACACGCCTTGCAGAGGCCTTTGATTTGATGCCTTGCCTAGAACATCCAACTAAACACTCACCCTGAGGGCCTCATTTTCAAATATTTACTGATGTTCTTTCCAAGGAAAACTGGAGAGAAATTTGGTTTAATGCGGCAGTTTGGCATGCGTGCACTGTTTGAAAAACAAACTAAATGACCATCGACTGTAGTAATAAAATCATTAGCAGCAGAGGGTTAGGCTTTAGGGTTAGAGTGTTATGATTCGTGTTATGGTGTTAGGGCTAGGGTGTAAGGGTTAAGGTTTAGGGTTATTGGGTTAGGATTAGCGTTAGGGTTACGGTTATTGCGTTCGGGTTAGGGCGTTGGGGTTAAATACAAACACATTTTTTGCCTTTCACTCAAATTTCAATTCTACATCACATATTTTGTGAAGCTTTAGACACGGTTCCCTACATTTGACACAAACGCGTGCATAAAATCTCCCGCGTTCATACGGAAAGCATCGGCGTACAGAATGCTACACTTCAATTGCCAATGGACTACGTTCACTCCACTGGCGCAAACACTTATTTATTAATTGTCTAATCGGCCTTCAGCGTGCATAAAAGGGCCGCATGTGGTTTGTCCTGCGCTGGAGAAAATGGGCGCTAACATCGAGAGGTAGAAGTAGAGGGAGGAAGGGTGAGAACGAGAGGAAAAGGAAGACAAAGGAGGACAAATATCTATGATGAGATGAGAGCTCGGTTGACTTAATCATGTGGTCAGCCCAAGTTTCCATCGGGTTGCTCTGGCCCGCAATTGGTTCATCAAAAACACACAGTTTTCAGTTCTTTCTCCCACCCTATTCTCCATTCCTAAACCCCATATTTTTCGGCGTGGCGGTAAAAGACCACAATCCCCATGAGCGCATGCCCCTTCTCCAGGAAACGGAGGAGGCATATGGGGATATTACCGCAGAATACTTTGTGGGGCGGACCGGTCATGCCAAGCAGTATTTCCTCATGCTTGGTCAGGGAACTTATTGAGTTTTTTTTGTTTTGTTACTGTAACAGTAATGAGTTACCTAAATCTCATTTACGGTAATGTATTGTTTACTGTAGGGGTAGGTCTACTGTTTTTTCCCTCTGTTCCCCTTTGTGTTTGATCTATGTAAACCGAATCTGCTTGTATGCAGTAATTTAAAGAAAAAACAACCGTTTTTGCTGTTGGATTTGAGTATACTACACCGCATACAAAACTTGGACACTGACAACTCATGAGCCAACTGATAAGCAAAGGTTTCCAGAGCTTTTTAATGAGCACACTTGTGCACAATTGGTGGTCACTAATATCTATTCAAATGGTGACGTCTGTATCATTTTGATTTTAAAAGTTTCATTTTGATAGTATAAATCGTTCTGAATGCAGTGTTTCATTTCGAAAGAGATTTATGGGCTTTTAAGAAAATGGTTAACCGGTTGTGTTTTGTGTTTAGAGCTTTAAGAAAATTAGTGTATTTTCAGGAAATGTGTAAATGACCCATATATGCAAATGTACTTATTATATTACTAATTTTGTGAAGGTAATGGTTTTGGCAGTGATTAAAACAACACAAGAATGCCTTGATGAAAACATAAATATGAAAACTATAAGGAACTGTGGTGAATGTAAAAAAAACCCCCAAAAAACATGAACAACCTGACCTAAGATCTCATCAGTAACACGATCCTGTTCCTCAAAAATGTAAGGCCTCTGCAACTGTAAATCTGAAATTATTGCGACAAGCCATGGCAACACTGTGGACGAATTAACCTATAAGCACAAGAATAGGTTTAATATGCACCTCAAAATATCATTTTGGACCATTTTTATACGGGTAATTTCTTGACCCATATTGTGCGTCCTAGTCCTAGACTTAAACGGTAACCGTAAAAAAAACTGTAATAATTCTTCGCCGAGGCGGCAGAAAAACAGACATGCAGGATAAAAAGACACAAATGTTCTGCAGGCGTATATGGGGCGAAAGATTCATAGCAAATCTATTCTAGTTTTTGAGAATGCTGCAGGAAGAAAAAGCCTCCTCCTCACAGCTGTGCCCCGTCAATTCCGACACGTTTCCATGGACACCGCGTTTAGCCCCGCAGATGGGACTGCTCTGAGCATAAGATAAGCTGAAACCGTGAAAGTTAAGGGTCTAACCAATGACATCGCTGTGGCCCGGCGCGCGCGTCCTCCTTAACGCAGTTTGAACGCAGTTTGGACGCAGTGATCCGCTCGAGCGACGCGCTCTCTCCATGCACTGGTGATCATCGTACGCCAAGACCTAAACAAGACAAACGACGCCTCGGTTTCCTAAACAGCTGACAAGCACATCACAAAAAAATTGACACATTTATCGCACAATGACTTTGAGAAGCTCATACTATACATTGTGCACATTGTACAAAACATTAGGAAAACATTTCAGGTATGTGTTATATAAAACATTTATTACGAAATGTGATAATTTTAACTTTCATATTATGACTCTATATTGTAGATTGTGTTGAAAATTCTATATATTTAAAATGCAGTGAACACGGATATGAGATTTAAAACACGGAAAAAACACAGACATGAAAGTAGAAATAACGGATATTATGTAACATACTGTATAATATTTTATGCATATTACATAGTTCTTATGTTGTACCTCATTTTAGTTTGATATTTTATAGCGATATTACTCACAGTTACGCTACTGTGGGACTGCAGTGCTGGTGAAGATGAGGGTTCTCCACATTTTCTTCTCCAGGTCCATCCAAGAAGAATGGCATGCTGGGTAATTAAGCACAGACTGGCAAAGGAGGTAAAGCAGGCCAAAGGGATCGGAGACAGACATACAGACAGACAGATGGAGTGTAGCTGGTGGGTGCCAGACAGCAGGGACAAGACTAGGGTGACAGGCTACCTCCTGAGGTCTGGAGGTCTACCTCCTGAGAAACCATCTGAGCTGGTCTCAGTCTGCACTGGTCTCAGAGTCTGCGCCAGTCCTACAGTCTGCGCGAGTCTTGCAGTCTGCGCCGGTCTACAATAAAAACGGATAACAGATAGAAGGGTGACTGGCTCCAGGAAGCAGGAGAAGCATGTCCACAGGAGACACACATCCTGCCCAGAGAGAGTCTGTTTGAGTAATAACTCAGCAGAGACAGTGAAATTACACACCTGTGACACATTCAACAGAACCTGGACAGCAAGGGCCATTACATTAACGTTACGTTCATTCATATTAATTTAACTCCTAACATATTAAATAAGCATGAATTGTAGTGAAGCAATGTTGAAGATTTATGTCTAATCTTCTCAACTACAACTTTCCCAAAATGTTTAAAGCTTAAAATGGTGATTGACTAATTGCAGTGCTAAGAAACTGAATTGATAGATATGTCTTAAGTGTGTTGGTGGAGGGAATGTATAATTACTCCATCCAAATTTGAATTTCTAATTTAAAAGTTTGAGAAAAACCAAAAGGCTGCCCAGCTAAATCTTGGCATGAGTTGACAATGCATAAGACTCTAATTAAATTGTATAACAGATGCCTGGATCCTGTTCATCTTTCACATATTGTCAATTTACACAGCTGAATATTCCATGTAAACCCAAGGATTCAAACACAACGACCCTGGTCCCCAATGACTACTCCACAGAACTAGGGGTGTAAAGATACACTGATGCATTGGTGCATCGCGATGCAAACGTCACAATACTGCATCGACGTGACATGGCTGAATCGTGATGAATCGTTCATTTACATGGCAAACTTGTATTTATTTTTACATTTAATTTAATTATAATTATTCACGTGGAAACTGCGGTTTTAAAAATGAAGCAATATATTTTATACTTTGGAAGTCATATTGTTTGTCATTTGAGTGTCCTGTGAGTGTCTGTGGGGTGGGGGTGGGGGGGTCTGTCTAATCTAATGGTCACAGTCACATAGTGACATTGCAGCTAATTGTATCGTATTGCATGATATCATGATTAATCGCATCATATCGTTATAAATGAAAAGAAATCACATCTCAGTTCAGAGTATCGTGATTGCATCATATCATTATGTCAAAGGTTTACACCCGTACACACTGCCCTCTAGTGATCAGCAGAGACATGGCCTCTCTGGGCTCTTCGGAATGGAGGCAGGAACGTGTTTATTAAAGCTCTTAAAAATACTGGGCATGTCAGTCCTAATTTTAGGACTCTTAAGTTTTTGGTAAAGGCCTAAGTGTAATTCACAGAGCATTTTAGCTCTAAAACCAGCTCCTAAATCTTTTACAAGTCAGGGGGGGTCAAGAGGACTCCTAAGTCACTAAGACTAAATCACAAACAGTCCTATAGCTGCTGCCGAAAATCCGCCTCAGAATCGTTTCAATGTTTTAGAAACATTTAATAACATTGAGCTTTTATAAAGATATCAATTGTGACGGTATCATGATTAAAGTAGAGCTAGTCAGTGATGCAGTCACTTCACCAACAAACAACGCAATGAGATCAAAGTTTTGCCAAATCTACGCTAGGCTACTTGGCCACAGGTAAAATTCAGCAATGCAGCGCAGACGAACTGGGAATATTTCAGTCATCTGTCATTAGAATATTACACCAAACAATAAATGCCCTCTGTGTACCCGACATCGTCTGACAATTCACACGTTTTCCTGTTGCTGTTCGCCAACTACAAAAAAATAAAGCCGACTTCTGCCTTATTCTAGCCTAAATAATTAAAAGTCCGTTCAAATGCCTTTTTCGCAAATTATTTTGAGCTGGACACTTAACCAAATTTTTTTATTTAAAAATCTATATTGGAGCATGATTCATACCTCCCTCTACAGTATTTCTATGATGAATTTGACGACACAGACTCACTACCTATCAACCATAGTAAGTGGCATAGTAAGTAGGCTAAGCATGTTCATGAAACACAACGTCATCCACAGCAATGAGGCCAACCCTGCCCTTTCTTTTTGCTTAAAAGTTCTCATCATTCCCATGTTTGGGGGTTCAGGCCTGGTTCTTGCCCAATTTTCCTTTTGTTTCTCTGTACAGTGTCTTTGTGACAGTTCTCTGTAAAACACAATATACAAATTAAATTTAATTGAATAGTAAAAGTTTATTTATTTATTTATTTCGGCACGCATATAGTCACACTTCATCACAATTTCTGTAATATGCCCAGAACAAACACAGTACCTGCCGAAAAGGGATACGGGAAAAATCAGCCTGCTTATCAAACGTCCCGCCCCAATTCCCAACTCAAATTTAAATGTTCACATTATACATTTGTTTAAAACAGATTTTTTCGTATCACAACAGCATAGCTGAATTTTCTTTATAACAAAACAGACAGAGAAAGAAAAAATAAGCTAAAATAAAATAAACCAAATATTAAAGTCCAAATAAGTCGGATTTAAATGTACATGTCATACATTAGTCAAAACAATTTGTTTCATTTCAACAGCAAACAGTCCAGAATATTGTTCAGATAATGTCCAAATAATTGTGTCCGTTTCTTCGTTTTTATGATGAAACCGCTTACAATGTTTTTTGCACATCGTGACATTGTTTTCATCTCTTGATAACCCACTATTGTTTATATTTGGTAGTTTTCTACCATCATACATTTTATCCTACTCTTGAAGACCTTCAAATTCGTAGATGATTTAATCTCATCATGTAAACTGTTCCAAAGCTTAACCCCCACAATAGATACAGAATGACCTCTGAGTGTAGACTTTATCGATTTTTGTTTATAAATCATGTTTCCTCTCAAGTTGTGTATGTTATCTCTCATTAAAAACAAATCCTGTATATTTACTGGTAAAAGACTTTTGGAGGCTAAAAATAATATTTGTAAGGTATTATACTTAATTATGTCATGCCACTTGAGAAACTTTGCCTTAATGAACAAATCATTCGTGTGATCTCTATATGGGACACAATATACAACTCTCAGTGCCCTTTTTTGGAGTTTAAACAGCGGCTCTGTAGTGTCTTTATAAGTGTGACCCCACACTTCGACACAGTAATGAAGGTGGGGTGTTATGAGTGCCGAGTAAATTGTCTTAAGTGAATGTTGATTGAGTAATTTCTGCATTTTCCACAAAATAGACACGCTTTTGGCCAACTTACATTGAACTAGCTTCACATGTGGTTTCCATGTCAGGAGGCAATCTACCGTAACCCCCAGAATCTTGTGTTCGTTCACTCGTTCAATGTTGGTACCATTGACCTTTAAGTTTATGTTTTCCTTCAGGCCTCTTTTCCCGAATAATATGAATTCTGTCTTTGAAAGGTTTAGTGATAATTTATTAATATTAAACCACGTGTGAAGCTTTGACATTTCATTGTTAACTAATTTGACCATTTGATTAAGATCAATTCCAGAGCAGAGGATGTTTGTGTCGTCCGCGAATAAAATTAATTTTAGGACGTCAGATACTTTGACTATGTCATTAATATATAGTATAAATTATTTTGGTCCTAAGACTGAACCCTGCGTGACCCCACAGGTGATGTCCAGGCATGTTGATATGCTGTCCCCTATCTGAACAAATTGAACTCTATTTGATAGGTAACTCTTTATCCATTGTAATGCGATTCCTCTAACTCCATATCTGTACAATTTTTCAATCAATATGCTGTGGTTTATTGTGTCAAAAGCTTTTTTCAGGTCAATGAAGATGCCTATAGTGTATAATTTCCGGTCTAACGCGTCCTTGATAAATTCTATGGATTCTGTTAGGGCCAGTGCTGTTGAATGTTTTTTTCTGAACCCGTATTGGCTGTCACATAGCAGTTTGTGCTTATCAATGAACTTATCTAATCTGACATTAAAGAGCTTTTCAATAATTTTTGAGCACTGCAGTAAAATTGAAACAGGACGATAATTTGAAAACTCCTGTTTGTCTCCACTTTTGTACAGAGGTAGAACTCTTGCTATCTTCATTTTATCTGGAAACACGCCATTACAGAACGATAAGTTACATATATATGTTAGCGGAGGTATGATCGCTTTTGATATACTTTTTAACAACGTCATGTCTATCTGGTCTACGTCAGTGGATGTCTTAGCTGTGCAATCTCTCAGTATTGCTTTGATTTCAGTTTGTGTGACAGGATCTAAAAATAATGACTCTTTTTTTTATCTCACCGCCCCTATCAAAGTGATCCCACTGCAGGAGTGAGGATGGAATGGCCTTGGCTAGCTCCGGACCAACACTAACAAAGTATTTGTTGAAACTATCTACTATCACCTTATTATCTTCTTCCCTCCTGTTGTTTATATTGAAATGATCCGAGAATGTCCGCTTGGCCTTTCGCCCAGAGACAGAATTTATTATTTTCCAGAGATTTCTGGTGTAGTTTCTATTTTCTGTTAGTAACTTGTCATAATAATCTTTTTTATGTTTCCTCAGCAAATATGTCACTCTGTTTCTGAAACGTTTGTACTTTGCATATGATTGTACACTCCTTTCCTTTATAAACTGTTTATATAAGCTGTTTTTTTTCCTGCAGGCGTTCTCGATGGTCTTAGTCAACCAAGGCCTTTTTTCTTTGGCTTTATTGTCTTTGCTCGAAGTTTTGACTACCGGGTAGTGCTTGTCATATAGTGAATTTATTGTGTTTAAGAAAGCCTCATACGCTTTGTTTGTGTCCCTTTCAGTCAATACATCATTCCACTTTTGTTTCATCATATCTTGTTCAAGATCTTTGAGTCTCTTTTCGTTTCTAATTCTTTTTAAGTTTTTTGGCACTGGTTTCTGATCCAAAGTGTGTTTCCAGTCACAGATAGCGAAGACTGGAAGGTGATCAGAGATATAATTTATCATAATACCACTTGTTATTACAGTGTCCAGTATATTTGTATAGATATTGTCAATTAGTGTGGCACTATGTTTAGTGATTCTGCTTGGCTGGGTGATTAGTGGTCGCATTCCGCACGCATACATTGTGTTAACAAAGTCCTCAATCAACTTGTTATCGTTAGGATTTAATATGTCTACGTTAAAGTCACCACATATGAAAACATTTCTCTGATTCATTTTTGCTAATATTTCTCCCAGGCAATTGCTGAATAAGTCTATTTTTGAACTGGGAGCTCTGTAAACGTTGCATATAACAGTTTTTTTACCTTTCGGCTTTGAAAATTCAATTGTTACACACTCCATTACATTTTCAACGACAATTGACATGCTTTCCAGTATCTCAAAATTTATGCTCTCATCAATAAACAGGGCAACCCCTCCACCAGATTTGTTAATTCTGCTCTTACACACAAAATTATACCCTTCCAGGTGGAAGTCCATGCATTTCTCAACGTTAATCCAAGTTTCCGACACTGCAATGATGTTGAATGGTTTAGCAAATGTACATAGATACTCCTGTATCTGTTCAAAGTTGGCGTATAGACTCCTGCTATTGAAGTGGATTATTGACAGCTTTCCATCCATGCTAATGTTCTCGTTGAACTGGTCTTCCAAGTAATATCCACATTTGTTTATTCCATTATAATAAAAGTGTCTGTCTGGATCAACTTCTTCATTCGGGTCTTTTGATCTTAGGTTCTGGTTAGATGTCATACTCACGTTTTCATAATCAGCAATTATATCCATCAATTCATTCATTTTAATCAGTGAAGCTTTACTTTTTGGTTGATCTGAGTTCATGGCGTTTTCACGTAGTTATCACGTACCTTACTGTTCAAATTTCTCCACCTCCTCCAACGTCCTGATCAGCACCGGTCTGGTATTTTCTGGAGATGACCCATTTGGTTTGATATAAACTTTACAATTTGCCGTCCAGGTGTTCTGTAATTTTTTCCCTTTCTTCAATTGACGAGCTTTCCAAGCGATGGTAGCATTTACTTTGCTGAGATTTTCATTGATAAACACGTTAGATCCTTTCAGATTTTTACCCTGCTTCAGCAGAGCAACTTTGTATTTCCTATTTATGAATCTCAGCACCACGGCGCGGGTTTCGTTGTCACGGCCTCCGTTAGTTTTTTTCTTGGGAAGCAGATAGCAAGAATCCACATTGGTGAGATCCATGTCGATGTTTTTGGAGTTTAGAAACTCCTCCACCTGCATTTCCACAGATTGGATGTCTGCCTCGTCTGTCTCCTCATGGGCCCCCATCGCCCTGGCATAGTTCCTGGGTTTAATCCTGAGACCTGTGATGATCACATCATTAAGCTTCCCGTGCTGTTCAAGCTCCTCCACTCTGATGGTTAGAGACTTTATCCGCTGGTCTTTCTTGACATTTTCCTCTTTGAGTTTTTGGAACTCCTTCATTAAGTCGTTCAGTTGGACCATGATACCATCAAGGCTTTCCAGTTGGACCAGTTGGACCTTGATACCTTCCAGGCTTTCCATAATTACTGACAAGTCCGGTGGATTGGACTGGCTCGTTTTAACTGTCTTGTCTGTCTTGCCCATTTTCTAGTTTCAGTGGTTTTTAAGGATTTGTTATATGGTTTTATTGTTTCGTTGAGCTTATCATTCAGTTCTCTCCCCCCCCACAGTTCCCACTGCAGCTGTTGCCTTGAGCTGTTGCCTTGAGCTGTTGCTCCTTCAGCAACTCCATTTATAAACCAGTTCAAAATTAGTTAAAAAGTTGGTCTCAGAATCTTTGTGAACATGTTTTAAGAGGAAACCCTTAACTATGAACTTTTTGTGCCACATAGGATAACTTAGTGGTAAGATAAAATGTTTTGTGAATACAGCCCCTGGTCTCCAGTCATCTATAGCCCCTTTTCCACCTGAGGAACCTTTTCTGTGACTCAGGGACTTTTTGCAGAACACAGGAACTTTAGCCCGTATAATTTTGATTCCTGGGGCATGATTCCTATCCCCCTGGCCCTGCTTGCAAGGTAGTACTTTTAAATGTTTTTTCTTTCTCATACAATTTATCCATCCACAATGCTCAGTCAGGGGTATACAAGCCAGGGTTTTAAAAAAAGTCCATAAAAAAAGGCTGCTCCCAATCCACCAAAGAATTCTCTAAATAAACTCACCCCACACCCCCCATGAGCTTTTCATGCCGTGCCATTAATTGGTTAACTTGGAGTTAATTAGTTGCAGGTGTGACTCATTGTCTTGGGAGCTGCTGGCTTAACTGCCAATCAACAGGACAGAGCCTATCAGCAGGACAGAGACAAACTCTGGGAATGTATCACCCAGCCACAACCCTTCCTCTGGTCTCACCACAGTATGAGGTTCTGCTTTTGCTCAAAGGTCCCTCTATTCTTTGTATAGATGTACAGTTAATAAAGACACGTTTACATCTTTCTATATGAAACTATTTCTACGATAAATAATTATGTGTAGAAGTCAAAGAAATACATTCCAGATCACACATTGTTCATTATAACAATGGTTCTCAACCCTGGTCCTGGGGACCCCCTGTGTATGCTGGTTTTCGTTCCAACCACAATTGCAATACCAGAATTTTAACAAGCTGTTATTTTTTCTTAATTAGGTGTTTTTATTGTATAGAGAGAACACTTTAAACTCTTTACTCTCTTAAGCCACATTATGTTAGCAATAGCTATGCATGCTTTGAAGAAGAAAAATCCCATGTTCGTTATGCTTATTGTGTTATATTGCAAACAATTACAAAGAAGAGGTAAGAACTCAGGTGAATAGGCTCCTAATTAGTTGAACACAAGTTTAAGTTCCTTCATAATTTTTTCCTTAAACTTGTTAACACAATGCAGGTTTGGCTCGTTATCATTTGCTTTGTCTTTGAATTCTTCATTATTTACCAAACGGTTAGTTTTAGTGGCCATGTGTCCACAATTTCACCAATTATGAGCCAATTGATTCACCTCAGTCTTTAATTTGATCAGTTAAAACATTTTTTACCTCCTTTTAATTGTTTACAATACAGCACAATGTGAATATTGGACTTTTATTCTTCATGGCATGCATAGCTATTACTAACATAATGTGGCTTAAGAATGTAAATAATCCCTCTAAACATTAAAAACACCTAATTAAGAAAAAATAACAGCTTGTTAAAATTCAAGTATTGCAATTGTGGTTGGAACGAAAACCAGCATACACAGGGGGTCCCCAGGACCAGGGTTGAGAACCACTGCATTATAACATCAGGGCTGCAATATTCTCAAGGCCTGGCGCAATGGATTACAACACAGACAATGCATCACTTCCAAATATATTTCAAATATATGACCTTGAAACAAGAATCAGTATGGATTCCCAGTGATATATTCCAGCTTTCTTACTCACAATTCTAACATGGATCAAGGGTCCTGCTAATATTTAAAAACACTGAGTCAAGGGCCTGGCTAACATTTTAAAAAAACACCATGTCAAGGGCCAGGTTTAATTCCAATGTTGTTTCAGTTTTTCCTTAATTTTCTAAGTAACAAATTAAGTGTGCCTGTTGTCTGCCCTCCATTAACTAAAAACTTTAAAAAAAGTAACACTTACTTTTTTAAATTTGTCACATGAAAGACGAAGCAACTTGAGCGTAGATTGAACAGGGGCCCAAATCTGCTTAACGCGTGGCCCTATAATTGCTTTTGGCTTGTGTGGGCAACTCCAGTGGCCAGGCCTAAATTAGTTTCACATTAGTAATTAGTGATTATAGGGCGGGTCAAAGCTTTGATTTAATTCCGCCGCTAATCCGTGGGTGGTGACAGTACACCGCTGCTGATTTCACAGTCATGGAAATAACAGCTCTGGGGGTTTGACTGTCTGATAAATCGCCCCTGTCTTCACGCTCCACATAAGCATCAAAGGCGTCAGACTACATCGCCTTGGTCTGTTGGCAACTCCGCACAATGTCTTTAGCACGTCGACCTCGTAAATGCGCATCAAGCATTGAGCAGGAACGTCTAGAGCTAGCCCACGGCGACGGTTTAGGATACTGCTGTTCCAGCACTGATTACCCAGTGTTTCGGTCTCGATATTAGCAAGATGCAACCGCCACCGTTCCTGAATAGAGAAACTGCTTGAAGTTAAGGCGTAAGTCAAGCAGAACGCATTTCTGCCCTCAAAGAAAAGTCTGTCCGAAAGCACAGCTGAAAACAATCATGCGAAACCTGAACAAGCAGAGACTAACACTGCATGGAATGACTCTGGAACAAACAGAGAACAAAGCAGGGATCTTAGCGGCGGTAACCCAATAAAACCTGTGGCCATTCTTTTTAAGATTTTAAAATAAATAATAATTTTTTTTTTTAATTATTTGGTGCCAAACGTGGGGCTGGGTATATCCAATTCCCACAACAATTTGGAATGACCGCTGGTCTGCAACTGCAGCTACATGCATGAACCCCACTGCCAATTCGGGAGAGTGTAGGACCTCCGTGGTTCTCCTCCGAAACTTTACACACCGCAGACTACGGCCAAGGTTGCACAGAACGGAGCCGGAGGAAGACCGTTCATATGTGGTTCGGATTGCAATCTACAATCATTTATTTTTCTTTAACCATTTTTGGTCTGCCTTGTGTGGGTATATGTCTTATTGTCAAAATAATATGAACAAAAACATACACGCTGAAGCAGGGCTACAAGTCTTGCAGCCCTGCAGGGAAAGAATTTACATGACATCACACTACATTATATTACATTACACTTCATTAAATGACATAATACATTACATCACATTACTGTCCTTCAGCACTCTCATCCAGAGTGACTTATACAATTTTATATATATATTTTTTTACATGTCCATTTATACAGCTGGATTATATACTATAGTGATGAAGTTCAGGCTGCCTCACAAGTCATGTTCCCGCTCCTTACTCCCGAAATCCCTGGTGATCACAGATCAGCATTCAGTTGCACCGCGAGAAGAGTCCACATTCGTATGACTGATCTGAGATCAGAAGGAGTAGGCAAATCTGAGTCCGGTACCTTCTTGGTCGGTGCTTTGGCTGTCACACATTGGGCCCTGTGGATTGTGGAGGCGCTGATCCGGTGCAACCAGCTTGCAGTACATCTCAGACTGTGTTTGACCACAGGTGGTATTGGTTGAGATCTCTACACTGCTCACCAGGTTCAGAATAGCAGGGAAGAAAGCAGTGAGGAAATCAAAACAATCAGTGGCATTCCCTCTCCTGTCTAAACATCTGATGATCAGTCAGCAGCCAGCACTGGCCAGAGTTTGGTACAGTACATTAAAACTGTCCAACAATTAGTCACATGTTGGTTGCCAAGGACCAAGCCAATCTAAGCGCCAATGTGGTTTATGTGTGCTGAGCCAGTGGCGTTTGCCAATGCTGGAGCATTCTTTCTGGGCCTCTGGTTGGCTGTTGAGAACCCCGAACGTCAGCCCACTGATGAAAATTAGGCCAACAGCGATCCAGCTGAGTCCAATTTACCGGCAATGCAGTTCAACAAGCGTGCCGCAATCAACTGAAAATGAAAAAACGGGACAGGTAACTAACGCGTAATTAGTAATTTCGTAATCATATAATTAATCCATACAACCATTATTTCTTTACAAATTGAAATAACTGCAGTCTGCAAGCTATACAAGACCATTGGACCGTACCGGAGTTTGTTTAGAGGTTTTTACTGGTGTCACAAGAGGGCTCTAACAAGGTCAAATGACGCTTGTGAAAACACACAATATGTTTTGTACAAATACTGTAATGTTTATATTTTAATCTATCTCATTTGAAGCAGGAAATTATGAACAAAAAGCAATGCATTGGAAATGTAAATGCTTTGGGTAGTTACTTTTCGTGTTCATGGAATATGTTTTTTTTATTTCAAAGAAAGCTAAATGAATTGTTCTAGTTATCTTCTGGCACATAACTAATATTTACCTTTACTTTAATTTATTTAGCTTATTCAGAGTGATTTATAACATAGTGCACACATAACCAATACAATAGTGACAAATAAAATAAATACTTGATATCTTTTAGAGATCTGCTCCAGGTGCCCTTGGAGTTACACCACTAACGCTAACATGTTATCAGAACTAACCGAATGGCTGCATATCTGTTTGTTACCTTGGAAACAACAGTAAGTACATCCATTCTTCTTGTAGCATAGGCCTACATCTCCACAGGGTAGCGAAATCCATGCTGTTGAGGGAGCTCACTGTGTTCAAACACAACATGACAACTCCAGCTAACTCTGATTAACTCTCATACGTAGCGCCAAAGAAACCTAAATATGTTCCCAAAGGAACGCATACTCCAATTTAACACAACGGCTCAAATTACATTTCGACTATTAGAACATTATTTAAGCCGAGCTTCACAGGCGACACAGTAATTAGCTTACTGTACCACTATTCAGTAATCAGCGCATTCATTTAAATTATGTAGGCCTACACACATCTTCCCCAGCTTCTCTTTTTTCCCGCAGTGCAGTTAAAGAAGAGGCGACTCCCATTTTGTTCAGATAGAAGGTTGATGCTCAAAAGACCAGTAAAAACCTGCATTATTCCATCCCTGCGCTGCTCTGCACTTGGTCATCTGGGTTCAAAACTGAAAAAGTTAAATTTGGATTTGGAATCTAGAGTTACTAACTAACCCAAACGCAAGTGTCTTTGCTATCTTACACCATAAGTTCAGCCCATTTGCACATTGCACCGTGCTTAGCACTCAAAAAACTCGCCGTCTAACTAGCAAAAGTGGACTTGGACATGCCCTAAATGCACTTTACGCCATGCGTTTAGACCAAGCGCTAAGGTCGCCAAGATAGAGCCCTAGGTGTTAAATGTACACCAACATTTTTGCTGTGTGGCTTTAAACAAACCCAAATTAGAACTGGTTCATTCAAACGGTCTACATCTCTGATATATGGCATTACTTGTTATTGCTGGGTAAAAAAAAAAACTCTATTTGATATTGTAGAATGTACTGTATTTTCAGTAATGCCATTCCAACGGCGACCAATATTGGCAGAGAAGTTACACCCTGAGGTCAATATAAGAGTCTGATTAGTCCCTGTGCAAGGGATTCTTCTCTTTTGTAGTGAGATAATTACATCTCTTGTCTGAAAGATGTCCCTAGTGGCCAGATAGGTCACATGCTTTGTTCCCACACAGAAAACAGTGTCTTCATATAATAGCCAGAACACATCAGAGGAATCTCACAGCCCTGCGGTAGGCTTTTGCTTAATTATTCACAGGTAAAGACAAGATTCCGACAAGACAAGATTCCTTAATATGCAGTTTTAATAATATAATTTTATATAATACACTGTCAGGAAAAGAAAAAAATACAAACGCTTGTCACTGGGGTGGTACCCTAAACGTACATAAAATTGTTCCCCTAGACAGCAATACATAATTCATCCTTTTTTTCTAAAACATTATTGTACTTTCAGGGTATATTCCTTAAAGAAAAAATGGCTCTACTGTACCTTTATATATGTGAGCTGTAGATGTTAAGTTTTCACTAAATACAGAAGTAATTAAATGTTCAATTTTTCACTAAATACAGAAGTAATCAAAAGCAAGAAGCAGAAAGGTGAGAGTGAGTGATTGATGGGTAAATAGCGTGAACAGGGACACACAGTACGTGCAGCCTAATCAAAATAACACGTTGGGAGCTGGGATCAAAGCAAGGGCAAGCTGTTACGAGGCAGTTTGCGTCTTTGCGTGCCCGACACCCTGGCAGTTGAAATGGACGTGTCGATGGATGTCTCGCCCGGCAGGCTTCCCTGCACGGAGATACCAGGAAAGCCAGATGCGTGTGACAAGTGATTAGTAACTTAATATGAGCCGCCCTTCCTGTTGCCCATGTGACCGCTCTGATTGACAGTGACACTGTCAGGGGTATGAGCTGGATATGAAGAGGACACTTTGTAGACAATGTCAGGGGGTGTGTGTGTCGGCTCTGTGGAGAAAGAAAGATAAAAACAAAAAGTGTTCCAATAATGGTCCCTTAATACAGAGAAAACTGCAACCTGGGTCTCGCAAAAAAAGAGACAGGCTTTTATTATTTACAGCAAAAATGCTGGTGTACGTTTAACACTTGTACACCAGCGGTGTTAAATTTACACCAACATTTTTTCTGTGTTGGTTTAGAGCAGGGGTGTCAAGATCCGGTCCTGGAGGGCCGCAGTGTCTGCTGGTTTTTGGTGCGTTTAAGCACAAGTGATTAATTTAAGTCACTAATTGGCTAAGAAGTCCACACACCTTGTTCTCAATGCTTTAACTGGGTGCTGATTGAAAGGAAACCACAAATACCTGTGACACTGCGGCCCTCCAGGACTGGAGTTTGACACCCCTGGTTTAGAGAGTCATGTTTGAAGTTTATAAAAAGAGTAACAACATAAATAGTGAATGCCAGTTACCTGTTATAAACCAGGTGTTCTCTAAGCTTTCATATGAAATCACCTTCTATCAGTCCTTCCCACTTCACAGTTTAATAAACAAAAGTAGGAAAGAGTAATAGTTTTGCTATCTATCTACACAACATTGTTTGCAACCAAACATCAAATTTAAACTGTCAGCTGACTGATGAAACTAATGTGACATTTCAAACGTGTTTAAGTTGAGCTCGGTGAAGTTGAAAATTGAATGTCCCCCTGTATGAGAAACACAGAGGCTCTACCCCTGCAAATGAAAGATCTGATAGCAAAGAGTTATTCTTACATAATGGCAAGGCCACTGTTTCTGAAAGTTCTGTTTGTTGTTCTAGAAATTGCTTATATGTTAGCTGCGCCCTCTAGTGTTTTTGTTGTAAAATAACATTTTTCCTTGGCAAACACTTGCGCTTCCAGAGACCAAGAATATCACACTTGCATTGTGCTGGCCTGAAGACAGCTGCTGTTTAATCCCGCTTTCAGCTCCTGCGGCTTTATATCGAGCATCCAGAGTGGAGCACAAGGCTGTTGAAGAAATAAAAAAATGCAGATAGCTATTTGCGCAAGCAACCTTCAGTTGAAAATTGGTTGAGGGACGCAAGCCAACAGAGAATTCAGTTCTTTTTTTCCCCTAGTCCTGATCTTTTTGTGTGGATTGGCTGGTTGGAGTGACAGCGGTAGACTGGCAACACGCCGAGCTTGGCGTGTGTGTCTGTATCTGTGTGTGTATGCGCGCGCGCGCGTGTGTGTGTAAGACGGCGGAGGGGATCATATTGACAGTGAAGTGCCCAACCTGCAGCTGGAGCTCTTCTGCTGAACCTGGGGGTGTTTGGCACCTACCCCAACCCTGTCTGGCACTCTGCAGTGGGAAGGCAGCCCTGGCACAGCTCAGTATGCCAGCCCTTGTGCCAGGGGACGCATCCTCCAGCTGCTTCCCCGCCACACACGCCACCTGCGCAAACTTAGGGACCCGGCGAAATGCATCCTGATGCACAGAGAACAACCGCTGCTATTTCAGCCTTCGACAAAGCCAGCGACTGCAGGAATGTCACCGTGGTGGACATTACGTCAACGCTGCTGATCTGACCACTGTAGCGCATGTTTAGTTATTGAGTCCCCTGGCGAAGTAGCTGGATAACAGGCTCTTTTGTGCTTCCGTAGTTTGTACTCGTATATCGGAGTCTTATGTCTCCCTCAGGTGATAGCCGCTTACACTTCCGCCGGTGCTTTATCACGGAGCTCGTTGTTGTCAGAAACACAATTGGTTTTTACTCTCGAACGCTGTTTCAGCGGCTCAAACCTGATTTGGCCACTTTGTAAATGCATTACTGTATACGCAAAGTAATTTCTCGGTTCCTCTCCACTCCGCGGAAGATTACAAATTCCATCTTCACGCCGTGTAACAGCCTCGATAGTGGTTTCCCATAGGTATCTTTATCTATTCATCAAGTTGCTCTAGTTTGTCTCAAGATTTATCCCAGTACTCACTAAGTATTCCATTCTTCAGTCGCTTTGGCTGTGCCCTGAGAAATCTGATGATGAAAAGATGATATTTACCACCAGCTACAACAGTTTACTGTATGTTTGCACAGCTGGAATTATGAAGCAATTTACTATTAACTAGGGAAGTAGATTTATCACACAAGTTGATAAGCAATTCAGATACTTCAATTGGTCCAAACTAGCTCTAGATTATATGCACAATCTAAAATATTTAGTCTACTTTATGCCTTGTTGAACACCTTAGTGAATGAAGGTAGCTTATTTTATGCAAATTCGCCTGCAATGAAGAATTATCTTTCCCTTCCGCAATGACTTGCTTAAAAAAGATAAATAGGCCCACATCATAATGTGACAACAATGCTCATACAGCTTCATGAAATTAGTCACATACCCTAATTGACATTGCCTACATACATTGTCACAATGACAATGTCTCTTCCATTATCCGATTGACACAGCGCGTTACACAAAAAACATCCTCTCAACATTGTGACAATGTGACACTGGAAGCTTGCCTTTCCAGAATCAAAGTGTGTTCTAATTTTCATTTTTTAAAACCAAATTTTAGCAAAATGCCAAACAGAAACCATTGTGGGAAGGGACAGGGGAAAGTCCTTTATGTTAGCATTTACTTTTTAACATTCACCTACAGTAACAAAAGGCGCACTGATGAATTTAACATATGAATAATATAACAGCTGGAATAAAACATTTGTAGTGTTTCGGGACAAATAATTCATTGGGTACGAACATTCCCAGTCGGAAATAACCCTTTGTCTGGATAGAGGCGTGTTTTTCTCCTACCAGTTATTTTGCATTTTAGGCTCAGAGCGTGTGGTTTGTTGCTGGTCCTGCTTCACACAGCTCATTAGTATTGATCATAAGGTCTTTGCCTCACCAGATGGCAAGACTGTGGGTTAAAAGAGGAACCAATTGTTAGCCAATTTTATGGCTGCTTGAGAATGCGTGACAAATTCACAATTCCCGACAAACACAGCCAGGCATTTGTAAAACTTCCATTAGCCCCAAGGAAACACAAGTGTCAAGACCGGTGGCTGGATAAAAATGCGCATTTGTTACTCATGAATAATAAATAACTAGCTGATGGCGCACAATCCAAGGCCCTCGTCGTTTTTGATCTCATTGGACCGATATCCGGAAGAAAACATTGTAAGTCCCGCCACTGTTACAATGACATTAAACCAAACAAACAAAACAAGTGGGTGTACGCCTTAAAATGCAACTCCTGTTTGCCAACAGCGTGTTTATTTCCATCTTCCCACCGAGAGAGCGTAAGAAACCAGACACCATACTGCATTTTTTTTTCCCATAGGGGGGCCTGCTAGGTGAAGGTCCTATACGGCTCCAGGGACCCTCGACTCACACAGAAATCCTTCTCCTGTCATCCTGTCCGCCCTGTTGATGCCAATGACTCCAAATGAAGAGCAGTCACGTTTGTCGAGAACTGACACAGGAGGCAGTGTGGAGTAGAGGTTAGGTTGCATGGCTTGAAGGTTGCCATTTTGATGCTACTGTAGCCTTGAGCAAATTCTAAAACTTACAGTAATGTAAAGGGGATGGTAATTAATGTCATATTTGTAAAGGGGATGGTAATTAATGTCATACACAAAATATGAAATGCTTCATTTGGCCAGCAGTAGGGTGGGGTGAAAATGCTCAGTGTTTCTCGGGTTATCAAACAACATATTAGGCGAACAGACTGGAAAACTACTAGTTGTTGTTAAAGCACAACTGAACTTTGGTAGAACTTTCGGTTGTGTAGTTACCTGGCCATGATATGAGTCCAAATGGTGCCGAAATATGTTCATTAGATGCTCTGTGCTCCCCTGGGGTGATAATCCATAATAGGGTATTTGTCGCTCTCCATTCACTTCTATAGCACAGCTAAAATGGTCTCAAAATGACACTTTTGAGTGGTTTCTGACGCATCAGCACATTAACTCTATTTACTTTGACCCAGAGGCAATTTCCACCTAGTGTAATGTGGCGTGACGTGTGAGGTAGGAGGAGCCAAATGCAGCAAGGGGATTCATTAAGCCCTAAGGCCACTAAGGCAGGAAACCCTGCAGTTAAGGAAGGGAGACAAAACAACGAACAAGCCTACCGACGCTACTAACCGGCTCACTGTCACATGCCAATAAGTAGAAGCGCAAGGACAGGTTTCTCAATAGCCAGAAATAATACGCGCCCTGTCTCGGTCGCGAGACGCATAAGAACGGGCGAGTAGCGTGATGGCAACAATAAAACAGTCAACAAACACTGCAAAATAAACTGATAGAATATGAGGAGGCGAAAGGAACAGATCCAACGTTCCAAGGCTACTCTCAGACTCACAGTCACACACAAACATGTCCACAACATCGCCCAATCTTCCCTATAGGAAGACATGTACCGAAAGACGAAACAGAACAACAGTTCCGAACAAAATCGTCAAAAAACTCCATGTACGGAGAAAGGTACTGAAAGGAACGAACAGGACAGGCTGCACCAGACATTTACCGGCTAAAAGACCAAAGCGAGATTAGTAGAAAATAAACGCCCTACCTCTCCATAAAGAGGAATGCAACGAGGCGAACAGGAACAGAGATTTAACGTTCCAAGGCTACTTTCAGAGACTCGTAGTCAAACGCAAACATGTCAACATAATCGCCCAGTCTCCCTGTGAGGAGAGACGTACCCGAAGGACGAACAGAACTACAGTTCCGAACAACATCGCCCAGTCTCCATTAACGGAGACAGGTACCGAAGGACGAACAGAACTACTGTCTGAACAAATTGGCCCAGTCTCCCTGTGAGACGTACCCGAAGGGCGAACAGAACTACAGTTCCTAACAAAATCGCCCAGTCCTCCAATAGGAAGACAGGTACTGAAGGACGAACAGAACAGCTGTTCCAGACATTACCGGCTAAAAGACTAAAACGAGTTTGATAGAAAATAAACGCCGTGCCTCTTGGTAAAGAGGAATGTAACGGGGGAAGGAACAGATATAACATTCCATGGCTAGTTTCATAGGCTCGCAGTCACATGCAGAAAACATAAAGGGGTAAACGCCCGATCTCCCAAGAGAGAGAAACATTTTACAGGCGAGCTGACGGAGCACCGTCGTCCCATAACTTTACTATCAAACATGACTAACGCAAGCTTAATTGAAAACACACGCCCTAGCCTCTCAGTAAAGGAATATGTAACGAGGCGAAGGAACAGAGAGCTAGCGTTCCAAGGCTACTTTCAGAAACGCGCAGTCACACACAAATATGTCCACAACATCGCCCAAGCTCCACATAAGGGGAGACACATCTGGAGAACGAACAGAACAACAGTTCCGAACACAATCGTCCCGCAGGTAAAAAGGACGAACAGGACAGCTGTACCAAAAGGCCAATGCAAACTTAATAGAAAATAGCACGCACTGCCTCTCAATATAATAAAGAAAACCTGACTCACAACAAAGGTGAACGTAGCCCACGAGAAGGAGACAAAACAGGGAACAAACGTACCGAAGCTACTAACCGGCTCACTGTCACTCGCAAATGAGTAGAAGCACAAACGCCTGGATTCTCACTAAGAAAACCAAACAAGACGAATGGCACAAATAACTGCTGCCCTATACTTCTATGAGATAAGTAACTAAGTAAAAGCGTGAACGCCCGGTCTCTCAATAAGGAGAAACCATAGAAAGGCGAAATAGAGCAGAGAACTCTACTTCTACGAGATAAGTAACCAAAGAGCCAGCAAGAACTAACGCCCTGCCTCAGTAATAATGAGACGTTAAAATAGGCGAGTAGCACAAATGGTACAAACAACTCACACCAGACAATGCAAATAACACAAATACAAAACAAACAAACAATCAATATCGAAGCCCCGACCGAAGGAAACGGGAGGCTTATATAGCTCTAAAGGTGACCATGCACAGGTGTGGATGCTGACAGAAGCTCCGCAATCAAAGTAGGGCAGAGCAAGCATCCACCAAAAGGGCAGCGCCCTCGCGTGGCCACCGAGGAAAACGACCGCATGGGGAAAAAGGGTAGAAACCCATGACACCTAGTTTCTACTAGTTTTATTTAAAGGGATAGTTCGGAATTTTGGACATAATGTCTCAATTACGACTTACCCATGATGTAGTTGATTGATGGAAACCATTTTCAGATAAGTCCATGCTGTCCCTTCTTTTGGACATACACACATTGCTAATGCTAGTGCAACTCGTAGAAAACTAGTAGCATCCACTACCAAACGCACTTAAACACTCCACAGTGCACCCAAAGCAAATAAAATACGACGACAGTCTATCGGGGTTATTTTCAGTGATTATACCATAATTTTGTCAAAAATGAAACTATCATTGAATCCTTTACTTTGTGCTCACCTAAATTCTCAGTGGAAGTACGGCGGCGGAGCTAGCTGTAGATTAGCCAGGGTATCTGCCTGTAGGCTATATGCTGTACTCCACAGTTGCCGACACAATCCGTTTTGCCGTAAAGTTACATATTTGGTAGACAACAAGTCAGCTAAACACAAACATGCTACAGAATAACACAGCATATACAAGCAAGCACACTGGCTACCAATTTGCAGGAAAAGTTTGACCACTTCCATGACTTCCCAATCGTGGCAACTAGCTAGCTAGCTAGCTGAATAGATAGATCACACATGCAATCATTTATTAGTTACCTGCTCGTCAGTTGTTTTCGGTGCATGAAGAAAAACAGGTGATGGCACAGCAGTCTCCTTCAGTAGAGGGTGTCCCGCCCGTCCTTTTTTGATTTTCACATAGTCATCCTCCGTGAAATGGTCACTACAAACTTTTTTAGAGTCTCAATTGGTGACATCCATGCGAGCAGCAAGAAGCCACAGCTGTTTTCTTTGTTGATCTTCCACTGGAAATCGGTGAAAACTTTGTGGTGTCCATTTTCTTTGCATGATTTGAACAACCTTGAAATACACACCGAAATACCATCTTACCTGAACGTTAGCTAACAATACTATGAGTCTGATTCTTGTTTTTGGCCGGCAGAGCTATAGGCTACTTTACGTTACCTACTAAACTAACGGCATACTTCCACGGAGAATTTAGGTGAGCACAAAGTAAAGGATTCAACGATAGTTTGAAAAGTGATGGTATAATCACTGAAAATAACCCCGATAGACTGTCGTCGTATTTTATTTGCTTTGGGTGCACCTTGGAGTGTTTAAGTGCGTTTTGTAGTGGATGCTACTAGTTTCCTACGAGTTGCGCTAGCATTAGCAATGTGTGTATGTCCAAAAGAAGGGACAGCATGGAATTATCTGAAAATGGTTTCCATCAATCAACTACATCATGTGTAAGTCGTAATTGAGACATTATGTCCAAAATTCCAAACTATCCCTTTAAATGTCAATATCTCAAAAAATATTCCCAGGACATCCATGGTTTAAAGTTCGAGTTGAAGAAGAAGCTGTATCATTCAGGAATTTGCTACAGAATACATTTACTTCAGAATAGTCACATACAGTATATACATAATAACCATAACATAAGCAGCCTAATGTATTTAAATATGTTTTTTTAAAAACGTACAAAAGCGCGTGTGTTTTTACACAACAGCAATGTATTTCAGCCCTAAGTGGGATAGGTGGTTGCTGTGGAAATGTCGACTGTATGGGACTTTGGTGAAATGTAAGATAAACTCTTCAGGGTTAATCAGAAAACAGCTGTAGCTGTAGCTGAGTACTTGGTTTCTTAAACATATTTATACGAGAGATTTTGGAGAAAAAAATGAGGTGTCTTCTAAACCGAAAGTGCATGAGGTACTGTATATAGTACAGTAAGCAAGGGAAAATGGCGAATGCTCATTTGTACAACGTTTTAAAAAAATATTATTGTTTCTATATGTGAACATTATTTTCTTAGCGTGTATAAACGGTGCAATTTATGCATAGTACAGTCTGTGGCTGTGGCGAGAGGAGGGTCGTAAGTGCTTTGGGCTATTAATAGCACCCTTCTATTTTATTGCACTGCAGTGTAACTGGAGAAGCTGAGGTTATCGCAAGAGGCTGTCCTTTTAAACAATACTGCATCAAAATTTACGGGGTTTTCTTAAAGCTGTAGGCTAGTTTATAATTTCAGACAAACATGAATACTGTAATTGAGATGGATATGTCTCAACCACTAGGGGTGAGAGTTAACACTGTTTCTGACGCAAGAGTTACCTACCGGATCTACATTCCAAATAAAATACGAACAAAAACAGGAAAAGGCCATTTACTTTTCAAAAAAAATATGTAAGAGGACTGGTTATTGTTTGTTTTGCAGAATCCTCTTCGTTCGCGTTCGTATACGAGCTAGAAGTGTAATTTTGAGACCATTTTTAGCTGCCCTATAAAAGGGAATGGAGAGCGAAAAATACCCTATTCTGGATTATCACCCCAAAGGGAGCAAAGAGCAACTAACAAACATATTTCGCCACCATTTGGACTCATATCATGGCCAGGTAACTACACAACCAAAAATTCTACCAAAGTTCAGTTCGCTTTAATTAGAGATACACATTTCCTGGACTTGATGCTAGCATCAACAGGAGACCTACTGCACAGTGATATAGCCAAGAATCCCCCCACCCCCCCCCGCTAACCCTCATCCAGGGGTCCTCATTCTTATTCAGAAATGGCCAGGGTGCGTGCAGCCTTTTGTTACCTGATTGTACTAATCAAGGTCCATAGCAAAAGCTCTAGTGGTTGATCAGTAGAATCAGTTTTACTTATTGGTTGGAACAAAGGCCTGCACCCACACCGGCCCTTTCTGTATAAGATTGAGGACCCCTGCCCTAATATGGAAAGGAATTTTCACTCTCTTTTATTTAGCTTTGTAACTGGCCCAGGATAAGGTGTGCACATCAGATGTAGCCTACCATGTACATTTAAATACGACAGTGTTTTAATGATAATGCCTCCACCCATCAGACCACTCAAATCACCGAAATCCCATAAGGAAACAGACTACTCCCCAAAGACGCAGCAGAAAACAACGTTTGGATGGTCAGCATTTCACATTGTTCATCAGGAAGGGCACGTTTTTTAAACGAATATTATCTTTCAGTACCCAGTGACAGTGCCACCTCCCCCCTGTGTCTCACAGAGCACCTGCAGTCTTTTAGCATAGCTGTCTGTGGATAAGAGCATTACAGGAGTCCATGGATTAGTTCCTAGCTTTGGACCATATCAGATACATGCGCAATAAAATTATCCTTTTTCATTCTTGATTTAATTCAATATTCATCTTGTACAGAAAAAAATACCCAACCCCAATGAATGTTAATTGTACCTGAATGTCCACTAGCTATTTAGAATACAGAGGACTACAGTGTAACTACATTGCAAAAGTCATAAAGTACACTGTGACTATAAGAGTGAAGAAGATGCAGTCGTGGCACACTTTAAAAATGATAAACTCAAGCATTATTATTTGCTTTAAAGATATCATTGTCATATTTTGAAGGATTTTATCTGCAGAAAAAAAACTGTACATGAATAGCATATGCTATAAATACATTGTCATCATTTTCTCTGTGAGGAATATGACGCTTGTGGATATTGTGAAAAGCATAGCTTTAATCAAATTCTACGGATACGCTTACATATAGATCACTTTTTAGTTACATCTTTCACAGGAAATCCACCGGCACTACCCTGTCCGCGATTTTCCGAGTGATCTTCAGAGTTATCCATATATCTCTTTGTACATTTGCTGGCAGGACAACTTAAGAGCCTTGACGTACCTTCTCATATCAGATTCTCTCATAAGATAGCGACAGCTGGAAGTGTAATGTTGTGTAACCAAGTGTTCTCAGGGGAAGCGTGCTTTGCAATTAGCCAGTACGTGCACAGCTGCTCATAAGGCTGTGATAACCAATACTGCTAATATTGTGGGAAGCAAATAGCATTCGTGTAATATATGGCTGCACACAACATCATATAGAAATGAAACAGAACTATTCCATATTTTCCTTTATGCTTTCACTGAAATTGCATACTTGTCATTTCATGGTACCTGTTAATTTGTGCTACCAGGAACAGGACAACACGTTAATTTAGTCAACCCAGGGGAAAAAAACAAGCAAATATACTGAAATAATGGAATTTTTAATATAATGATATTAATAATAATGATATTAATGACAGCATGCCTTTAATATCGTGTATGTACATGGACTGAAAGTGTTCAGTCCATGTACATACACAGTGAACATGGATCTATTGTGCTCCTTATGTACCCAAAGGCGGTTCCTCAGTAATTACAGAGGCTGGAGGCTTCAGTTACAGAACGACCTAAGGAAAACCTGTCTATTT
This sequence comes from Synaphobranchus kaupii, assembly GCA_029718625.1. Lineage (NCBI taxonomy): Eukaryota > Metazoa > Chordata > Actinopteri > Anguilliformes > Synaphobranchidae > Synaphobranchus > Synaphobranchus kaupii. The sequence continues at coordinate 23,273,559 of CM056394.1, forward strand.
GCGCAACTGCAGAATGTCTTGTCTTCACCACAGTCGGAAAGAATGTTGCTCCAACACACTCCCCCCAATCAGCCTATTTTTAAAGGCTGATGCCATCACTGGTTACAAACAAGTACATAGGCCTACACATAGACACAGATGCACTGTAAGACACCAGAGCACACCCTTGCGTAACCTTACTCACACGTGCATGCTTGCCCCATCGCGCGCTTCGCTCACCTTAGCGCCTGAGTAAACAGCAGAACCCGCGGGTTAAAAATAGACCGCGCGCCTTACGGAGGGCTCAGCGAAGCGCCCTTACACACGCCGCAGTTTGTCAGGACTGCCGTGCAAGTCCACTGTCTCCTGAGAAATCTAGGCCCGTTTCACGGACCGCCTGGTCATGTTAATCAACCGGGTGAAGATTACATCTCTCTGCACAGGGGTATACATTCTTGCATTTTATCCATAAACACAGATGGGAATTTTACTTTAAGTTCAGGTTTTAAAAAGTTCAGGTTAAGCGCTTTGCCGATGGGTACGACAGCAGTGCCCCGCCTGGGAATCAAACCTGCAAGCTCCGCTATACAGACCGTAGCTGCTGTCGCACGGACGTCGCAATTTATTGTGTCACTTTGCCAGCTTATTTCTTTGTATAGTGCTCTCAGGACAGTTCCATTGTACTGCATTAAAAATAGATGTTCTGGATGAAACCGTGTGAATAATACTGCATGCTGTATTTTCATATTTTTATAAACAGTCCTTACCTCGGGACCAGAAAACATTGTGAAAAAATGATGAAAAATGACATGAAAAATGTTGTGCGCAGACAGAATTTTTTTGACAGAAGAATGATTAACAAATATTAACATAGAAATTGAACATAGAAACGTATGTGTCATGTTTACATATAGCTCAACAGGAGGAATAGAATAGTCTTGGAGAATATGGCAACACGTAACAGCAAATTAGGACATGCCCCATTTCCTAAATGTCCCTCTAGTAACTATCTCTTCTGTTTCCCCAACAATGATTTGTTTGAATTGACTGCAACAAAAACAAACCGATACGGGAACACATATTTTTGCAGTAATGCTTGATACCACACAAACAAATAAGAAGCTCTCCTATCTCTGTGTTTGATGTTTCAAGGGATTGCAGAAAAACACGGTCTCTGCCAGTCAAACTATTTGCTCACGCCAGCCACAATATTTGCTCAAACCAACAAAAATGAGCTGATACCCATCCATGCCACATATATTTGGTCCACTTATGGACATTTGGAAGGCCGTCCTTGCTTTTTTAAGTATATATACATC